>OY757316.1:40817761-41417761 GCA_963583905.1 Stenurella melanura
AAATTTAATAGCATGTTTGGATTTATGATCTTTGGGGTGCAATTGAACATATGAAATAATAAAATACCTTTAACGAATTAGTTACTTTTACCCCTGTATTTTTCGACATGTTCAAAACTTTAGTTCGCTGTATATGGTTTATGTCTGTGAGATCGTCAAACAGCACATTCTTCAGTTACTTTCCTTGCAATATTCTCTTAGATTTACAGTATTTTATGCTCCTTTATCAAGTTAGAAAAAATAGGGGTGCGTACAAGGGGTTAATTGCGAGAAAAAATGCTTGAACTCAAGGTATAAATTACTTGAGGCCCAGGGAACTATTTGTCACAGAGTTTATGTCATTTGATTAATTTTGCTTGATTTTATGATTTTTTTAATTTTCGGTTATTTTAATTCTAAATGTTTACAGTTTTCGGCAAATAACATTTTGCGACCCTTAGGGTTTTTCCTTGGACACCCCAATTACTTATTTTTGCCTAAGAGTACATCAGAAAAATCATGATTTGAATTGTTCCTCGTCGTTCCAAAATTTGGGGAATTTTTTGCCAAATCAAATTGTTACCAGTGTCCACAGCCGCCTTGGAAAATCCTTGAATTAAATTTTTCCTGCTCTTTGGTACCCAAACTTTTTTACTTTGTAACATCCAAGGAGGTTACTAACGATTAAAAAATTTATTTTTAAAGGGCCCATGAGGCCTGCCGCCCACGTTGCTTGCTGTCGAACACTCCCAAAAGTGTTCATTTGGGTTGCATATAATTACAACAAAAACAAATCTTTTACTTTTTCTGTTATTTGCAAAATCCTATATGAAATACGTTTTATTATGTTAGAAATTGTATCATAAAATGTCCCCTTTTTAAACGTTGTAAATAGGCAAATTGGTATATTTTCAAATTTTGTAACTTTAAAACAATTGGCTTTACAACAAAGAGTGATAGGTATTTTCAGTTAGAATATGAAGAAGCATTGTTGGATGCAAGACAACCAATATTTTTTTATTTGTTTAAATAAATTTGATTTACCAATGCCTAACCAGATTTCCGGACAGGAACATACACGTATAATCAATGCTTCGTCATGAACACTATTCCATTAAAAAATATAATAGTAATATTGTTCATACGCCGCCGATGCGTGCTGGTCTAGTAATATTTTACGCGCGTTTGTGTACAAAATGCTTTTTTTAAATAATTTAATTTTTATTAGTATGAATGGAGCCTATATATAAAAAATGTTTAACCCTTACGTTTAACCGCACTTTGGAGAGAAAACAATTTTTTTAAGTACACAATTTGTACTTTGTATATGAAATAGTCAAAAAGTGTTTAATAGAATTTTAACAAGTCTTCATACTTTACCGAAGGTTTAGGTGGATTGGCACGCCATGCTTACCTGTAAAGAAAGAAAAACAATATTGAGTATAAGAACGATAATAATTTTGTCAATAAAAACTACATATGAAAATTGTACATTATATTTTTCGAAGATAGCAGGTTTATTGCAGGTTTTATATAATTTGTATACATTCTATAACTTCTTGGCAGGTATTTGGAAATTAGCTTAAATACCTCTTTTTTAACTAATATTTATAGTTCATATTTATGCGCCTATTTTAATCTAAAAAAATCGTTCGATTTGTTTTTTTGTTCATTTTTACACCGAGCACATAATCGACATGTAATAAGGTTTAATTAACCAAACTGCGATGAAATTTTATTTCACAATTTTTAGTGACCGTCTGTTTAAAGGTGGTTAATTTTTTTGAAAAAAAAAATTTGTTCGCCATTTTTAGTGGCCCAGTTTCACGTAAATCTAAAAAAGTTGTGCAATTATGGCAGCGCTATTGGATTCACCATTTTGAATCCTTTACTCTATAAATCAGATTCAGTATTAGCTACTACGAAAATATCTGATTATTTACCTCCAACCTATACCTTCGCCCTAACTCGAATAGTTTCTAATACAAAGAACTTCTTTCCGATTTTTGTTCACCTTATAATTAACAGAGCTTGATGAAAAAAAAAATGGGAGCACAAATTTTTTGAAAAAAATTGATTCAAAATACATTCAATGTTCTCATTTATTCATTTTTACACTGATCTCAATACTGACATAGGCATTTTATGGTCCTCTTATGTAGTATCTTCAAAGTAAAAGAATATATCAGTCATTTTGAATTCTTAAGCTTTAACAACGGACTCGTTATCAAAAAATCTTCAAATACAAAAGTTTCGCAACTATGGCGACTTTATTGGATTCGCAGTTTTGCATTATTTAGTTTTGACAAAAGATTCGGTATTCAGCTACTTCGAAAGTAACTACCAATTTTAATGCAACTCCCACACAATCGCTTTCCGTTATCATTTGCCAACTTTGCATTAATAAATTGTTTTCTGATTTTTGCCCACCTTGTAGAATACCTGCAAAATTTTAGAATAAAAAATGATGGCAAAAGTTCCTAATACAAAAAGAGCCGTGCCTCATCGGTATCTAAAATGTAATGTATTGTAATTTACATAGTAGGCATATTATTTATGTAATGGATTTAAAACTGGTATGGCCAAAATTTCCTTAAAAAGTAGGACATTTTTCAATTTAACTTAGCAGAACTTCAAGACTGTCCAATCCCAACTAGCACCAAAGTGACAGTAACTGAGATAGGAACTTCGTATGAGTAACCATTACGTAATTGCCACTAAATTTATGACTTTGGTGTAAAAATAACTTCATTTGACAAGTCTACAGTCCCTGCCTCGTAGTTTCTACCACTAATGATTACTTTATAGTTATGCAACTTCTACGT
Source organism: Stenurella melanura (assembly GCA_963583905.1). Lineage (NCBI taxonomy): Eukaryota > Metazoa > Arthropoda > Insecta > Coleoptera > Cerambycidae > Stenurella > Stenurella melanura. The sequence goes on from OY757316.1 coordinate 40,820,566, forward strand.
AGCTTTCGTGGTACATGGGAACGTGGTAGTTACCAGTGTGACGACTTTTGGGATTTTAGAACTTGAAGGTGGTAAACTATAGTAGCAGCGACTAACTCGTATCACTGAAATGTGACTTCAAAGTTGTAATCACCTTCAAGTAGCTTCAATAGTTGCCGCGACGTTCTGGGAACCTTCACTATTTCTTTAAAGTAGTGGAACTTGTAAGTAATATTCATAGGTGTTAATGACGTTACTGCTACCTACAGAACTGTGTACGGCTACTACAAAGTGCACATCACCTCTGAAATTTACCATGAAGTAAATTTCACCATCTAGTTCCCAATGTTGACCATAGATAAAGTTATTGCAACAAACCTAACCTATATAATATGTCTGCCTAACCTAGACTAGAATTATATGCTGCTATATTCATGCTATGCAACATTTTATGTTCAAAATAAGGCAACAAAATTTAATATTTCAACACAGTTTTATTACACCTATCTTTTCTTCTGTGTTATCTATCATTGTAATAGTATATTATACCAACAAGGTTTATGTTTATTAAGTCGTTGATATATGGCTGCATACAAGTAAATTGCGACAGCTGATAGGTTTTTCAATGTGAAGTTAGGTAAATGATAAACAGCAAAAGCTAGGAACGCGTTCAGTCTAGACCTCAACGTACGGCTAACACGTACGTTCCGAATCAATAGCGGGAGAAATGTAACCATAAAGTAGCAGCGGCAACTTTGAAGAGGTAATTTGTGGTAGTCACAACTTTGCTACGACTTTAAAGTGATGCTACAATTCCATTCGCAGATTTGTGGTAAATATAACTTTAAAGTTACGTATTTGCAGTTTTCGTCACTATCGCCAAGTAGCAATTACTTTCAAGTAGCATTTCTTGGTCAAAACGACCTTAAAGTCATATTTTCTGAAATACGCCATGTTGATGGCCAAAATTATCGACGCCATTATTATAACACATGAACCATAATTTCACAATTGATTAATACATTTAATTTATCGCAATTTCTTCACCAAACACAACAAATGAATACATAGAAAGTAGTGTTAAGTTCCGAAGAACAATAAAAAATAGGTTTCGGCATCTAGTGTGTCATATTCTCGCATGACATTACATATTTTAAAAACAATAATTTCATTAAAAAATGCATATTTTAAAGGCCCGTGGTTAAATTCGGACGTTTTATCATTATGTTTGTCAGTAAAATTGCATTCGTTTTAATTGTGAGCCTTAGACCATTGGAAAATAGCACAAGTTTTGCTGTCTAATATTACCTTCTGATATTCTATTAAATTTCTGAGTTAGGGAAATGAACAAGAACAAGAATCATATGTAAGAATGAAACATAAATATAATAAAATCGGTCGCAAGACAAAGAAGGGGCAACGTCGATTTGAAAGAGTAGGGAGTGGTAAAGTTTTCTGAAAGTTGCGGCGTCTACGCCGCCACGTCGCCGCTCCGGAGCAACAACGTCATTGGAACGTAGCCAGACAAGTTCCAGGAACGTGGCTGGAACGTTATCGTCACCAAAAAATATTCCCCATTTTGGTCATAAACACGTATTAGGAACGTTCCTATTACGTGCCTGTGACTAGTACCAAAACACTTGTGCCTACAATAGTCATTGCTATGTTCCCACGACTAATTGTGCTAGTTGGGATGTACATTATTCAAAATTCAGGGAATGATTTAGAAGATACACATAATGAACACATATTTTCTTCAATATTTTCTGCTGTTCCGTTTCTGAGATATTCACGGTTAAAGTGAGGGGTCAATACATTTGAGTCGTATATTAGTACAGGACCACCGTCGAGCAATATTTAACATTTTGCATTTCATAGAAGTATCTTAAATAATTCCAGAGTAATTACCAAACATACATAAAAAACATGCCTACGATTCGAGAACCTTTCCTTCTTTAAATAAATTTAAGTTGTTAAAAGTGGGGAATTTTTTAGATCAACTAAGTGAGTCCTCTACAGAAAACCAACTATTAGATAAAACCGTTTTCGTGATATGCTAAGCATAAATCAGTAAAAGTTTTAATGCAGGTATAAGTAACTAGAAGATTTATACATTTTAATTATAGATAGGATAATGTGCTGGTTTAATAGATTCATTGGCCCATGGCCAGTATGATAAAGCGAAATGAAATAATAATATGCACCATGAGAAAGAAACAGACATACCGTAGAGAAACTGAAACTTGTTTCTATGATAAAGAAACCTCTAGAAAGCAATTAAAATAGATCGGATTGTCTGATCAATACATCTACTAACGACCATGACAATGTAGAAATATGCCGTTCATATTTTTTTTGGAATGGATGTTTTTAATAGTAATTAATATTAGTAGATGATACATATACATATTTTTTCTAAGCAATTCGGTTCAACAAACCAGTTTTTTTTTAAATTGATGTCTCCTGCCTCAAATGGCAAGTCTATTAAGCGAATATCGTCCGCCTATTAAATCTAAATTAAAAATTGTAGCAAAATTTAGCAAATACCTTTCAGACAGTGACTTATGGCAGAAGATATTTTCTGTCAAAATCTAATAGAGTATGAATTATTCACAAAAATCTGTCGTGGTCTTTTAATTGGACGTTTCATCCTATAAAAGTTTGTGGTAATCCTTAAAATCTCGCGAGAGCAACATGCTGCCCAAAACAGGATAATTTCAAATGAAAACACACTGGAATAACTTTTTTGCTTTTCTTTCTGGATTTGTCTACCACATTCCAAAAACAAGCTAACCATCATACTCGCCGATTTGCCGCACTTTTTAACCCCCCTAGCGCAGAAAGGAGAGGTGTAATAAGTTTGAAGCCTTTGTCTGTGTGTGTGTCTGTCTGTGGCGTCCTAGCACTACAACGTCTGAATCAATTTCACAGCTTTTTTTTTTTCAAAAGCTGGTATCTAGTAAATTTGCCTAGCAGTCAGAAATTTCATCTACTGTCGTGCAGTCTAACCGCCTTTATAATTTCTATTTGTACTTCTTACTTAGGTTAGGCTAAGTTAGTTTAGACTTCCATTCTATAAATGTACTGTTGGATGATTAATGATTAAATAAATAAATAAATAAATGGTTCTTAGTCATGTCTGGTGGAAATTGGGTATGACGTTTTCAAGATTTTCAGGTTTCGTTATTAAACGCTCAGTGTAACTGATGTTATGTAATAACTTTTTTTATATATTGATCAATTTTGTTCTTCCTCTAGCTAACACTAGCTTATTGTCTTAATTTCAATATAATCTGACTTTTCATTCTTACGTTATCGTGCTTACAACAAATATGACGAACAGACGGACGTACGGGCGGACGGACGGACAGTTAGATAGACGGACGGACAAACATTTTGAAAGTATTTTAGAATTCTATCACCAGCACAGTGATATACTCTTCGTTTTATATTTACGAAGAGTATAATAATGATCGTGGAATACAAAACAACACAATCATCCAAAATATTACTGGAAAATAATATCTACGTCTGTAACTTTTGTGTCAAAGCCGTCAAAGGAACAGTTCAACAGGTTGAAAAATATTAGAAAGAAATCTGAGGCCTTGGTTTCTAGTATATACACCAAATCCCAAGTTTCTGTACTCTTACGGCTTGCTTTACTTTATTATTCCCTATTTACATCTACTTCAACGCAATCAAGTCAAAATATAATCCAGTTTCAGATGTCGTTATAATACACACGTGTTTCAAGAGAAAATCTCAATTTAATTTTATCAACTCTTTTAATAAGGGAGTGGGGGTGGTGAGGGGTTGAAAAATATTATAAAAAAATCTGAGGCCTTGGCTTCTAGTACATATACCAAATTTCAAGTTTCTGTACTCTTACCAGCTTGCTTTACTTATTTTCCCCTATTTAACCCCCAACCCTTCAACGCTATCATCTCCAAATATAATCTAGTTCCAGATATCGTTATAATACATACGTGTACCAAATTTTAAGTGAATATCTCTATTTTATTTTATCGACCCCTTTAATAATGGAGTAGAGATGGTGTGGGGGGGGGGGGGGGGTCTGTTGAAACTATTGTAAAAAAATCTGACGCCTTGGCTTCTAGTACATACATCGAATTTCAAGTTTCTGTACTCTTACCAGCTTGCTTCACTTATTTTCCCGTATTTACCCCTATTTAACCCCCAACCCTTCAGCGGGATAATCCCAAAATATAATCTAGTTCTTGATGTCATTATAATATATACGTATACCAAATTTCAAGTAAATATCGCAATTTTATTATATCAACCACTTTAATAAGAGAGTGGCAGGATGGTGGGGGTTCCAGATCTCGTTATAATATATACGTGTACAAATTTTCAAGTCAATATCTTAAACCTTTCCGGAGAAAACGTGCGGACAAAAAAAGTTACAAACAGACACACTAATCGACAGAGACAGAAACTTTTTTCGTTTTTTAAAATCTCGACGTTTCATGACATTCTAAATCCATTTCAAGAAAAAAAAATTCTATCGCAAGAACATTGAAAAGAGTTGTATATGATGGAACCCGAGAACCAAAATTGAACAGAATTTATTTCTTCTTCGTGACTTTGGCAGGAACCGAGACGCTTAAAAAAAGGTAAAGTCAACCATTTTTTCAAAATGGCGGCGTTTTCACCTGGTCAACGTAAGTCACAATCTTGCATATACACTGCGCTATGTGTCCTCAAAATGGCATAATATCAACTTTACTTTAATTGAAAAAAGTCATATAAACTGGACTGTAATGATGAGAGTAGAAGTAAGAGATATAATTCCTAAAATGCTTTTCCCACCAACTCTTATAATCCCCATTCCGTGTAAGTACCTACTTTGATTAAGTAGGCAACTTCTACTGTTCAATTAATTTCTCTGCCGTAAACATCACTTGCGTAAAAAATTATTTCGCCGTAGCTAAATACACCATTTTTACGCTAATTACCTACTAAATACCTCAAACAGCATCACTCACTTAAAAATAACCGTTATTATAGCATAAATTAATTACGATATGTTTCGGTATGGTGATCAAAGAAACTGACTGATGTGCTCTTGCTTTTTTATTTACACATACTTTTGACCTACACTTTAATAATAAATGGATTCCGCTAAACATGGTCGACGCTAAATGAATAATTAAGATTAATTCCTTTCGCTTCTTTGGCTTTAGTTCTGAACACTACTCGGAACCTACGCGTACCTGGAATTTTTTTGTCCACATTTATCAAAACAAATATGATAAAAGTTCTAAAAATAATTCCGCCGAATAAATTTTAATTATGCTAATACCTTTTCCTTTTCTTCTTTTTTTAAATTGATTATACTACCAAATCCAGTAATATATTCAGTTTGGGTCTATAAGATTGTTATCTGGTAAATATTTCGCTCGCGCCGATCCAAGAATTCTTGGGTTCCTCGACAAAGAACGGTTTCTCGGATGAAATTAAGCAAATGTTGAGGCGACTAAATGAAAACGTGGCATTCTCAGTTATATACAAATGTATTTTAACTTGTAATCGGTAGGTACATTTTTTTAGTAATTCTATAAAGGTATTTACACAGAACTTCTCTCTTTATTTACACAGGGCGGTCACTCTAAAAAATTATTAATAATGAAACCATACACGAGAATAGTAATCGGAAGGCTTTATTACAAAGAAAACCTGATAACTTTTGGTCAAAAAATATACAGAGTGGTCATCCGATAACAAAAATTCAATATTAAATAAAAGGTGCCAAATATGGAAGGCTTGCGTAAATACCTTTACAAAGAATGACCGCAAAAAAGGCTTAAAATTCGCCTGTTTTTGCATAGTAGATAGCGGGCTAAGGGAAAGAGCAAAATAAATCCTATAGGGCTCAAATTAAACTTTGAAACATTTTTAAAAGATAGAACAACTCTGTTATTACACAGATTTTATATTGTATGAATTTTTTACGGATTATGTATTATTTTGTAGCGTATTTGTAATAATTTTGGAAATTGTCCTACAACACCTTGTAGCAAGTAAAATACCAACACCAGAAAACGAAAAAATTCATAGGTCCTACCTACATCATACAATCGTCATGGGATTTTCACTAAAAACATGTTTTTTTATGAAATAGGTTTAGAATGTCACGAAACGTGGAAAACTTAAATTCGAGCAAAAAAATTCCCATCTTTCTACTGGTAAAAAAATTTTCAAAAAGTTTTGAATTTTTTTTTTTCTGGAACTTATTTAGAATGTCATGAAACGTGGAAATTTTAAATTTGAGCAAAAAAACAAAATTTCCTCCATTTATTCTTGGCATCGTAGTAAGAAATTTTCAAAAAAATTTTGCTTCTGAAGTTTTCAAAAAATTTTTGCTTTTGAAATTTTTTTCTGAAATAAGTTTGGAATGTTATGAAACATGGAAATATTAAATTTGAGTAAAAAAAACGTTTTTCTGTTGATAAAAATTTTTTGAAAAATTTAGAAAATCTATGTGATCTGAAATGTACAAATCCGAAAAAATCTCGGAGGGTGATTTTTTCTCGGTACTTTTGTTTGATAGCGATAAAACAACCAATTTTCGAAAAAAAAATATTTCTGTGGTATCGATACCAAGAATTTAGAAAATTGTTTAAGATGTTTTAATATGTTATCTCAAATTTCAAAAATATATTCTTGACCACTGAACACGATCCCAATGTCAGTTTTACAAAATTTGGTCAGGATTTTTTGTTAACCACGAAAAACTGGTTTGAACAGGCCAGAATAGGATTTAAAATATAAATTAAATATTTTAAATAAGTAGACCATGCATTCGATGCATTTTTTGCCGCTGAACATCGATGTCAATTTCAACCAATCAGGTCATGACTTCTTATTTATCCTGCTTTATTCCTTTCTGTGGCGCCGTACACTTTTGTCTTCAAATGATTTGCGTAACGGTTTTCTTTTCGTTTTCACATCCCTTTTCAATGTCCAAGAGTAGTCTGCCATCAGATTAACATCCCACCGACCTTGATATCTACGCTCTATTTCCTTTGTCTTCCAAATGCAGGAAATGTAGTGTTGAATTCATTAGACAACGTAATTTTCCGAATTTTTCTACAAATTTTGATACTATTTCTTTGTAGTCTTCGCTCTTATTATTGTTACCTAAAAATGTATCAACAACGCCTTTATAGCTCTACCAGATGAGTTTAAAGTGGGTCGAGTTCGGTGAGAGACGTGTATTTGGTTGCTCCTACAAAATCTCGAAATAGAGTTGGTTAAAACGGTATATAATAAATCGTACGAAATTGTGTTGAATTAAAGCGTGAATAATTCTACATTGATTGATATAAATTATCACAAGTCTGGCTATTTCATATAGCTGATATTTGATTAAATTATATTTGCTGAACATAGCATCACAAAAGCGTATATAAACAACCCGAGAAAGTGCAGTGTCTGGCCGTAAAATCTATACCTGGGTCCCTTTTCAAGTGGCTGATATAATAAGCAACATGTGTTTATAAGGCAGGATAGACAGCCAGCTGTGGATGAAACAGATAAGTTTTGTGTAACTGGTAGTTTAGTGTATTAATGTAGCTTATTTCTTTATTTAAATAGAAAAAAGTTAACAATTTAAATTTTAAATTGAGTATCAAGCATAGGTAACGAACTGGAATTGGAGAGCGGAAACTAAAACTAAAACTGATTACTTCAAAAACAAACCATTATGCAGGGTGTACAAAATATTCGGACCTCTTTCTCATAACCCGCTGAAAGAAGCTCTTTTTACTGCGAGACGGAGTCCTTCCCTGCACTTCCACCGTAAATGGATTTTTACCCGTGGAACGGATAATATAAATAAAAGCTCATTGCAGCGCGGCGAGCTAAAACGCAGATATCTGCTAAATATAAAACCATATACCTATGAACACAAGTGGGCAGGAGGCAGTGCACACGGCTAGATCCAAAAAGAGAAGAAACAGAAAACTTACAACAAGAATAAATAAGGAGACGATGATAGACGGAAACTTAAAAGAAGCATGGAAATGAAAAGAAGCATCTTACAAACACCTACACTTCCCATCCTGTATTCCTACCCCATGTGTCATGCGGCTCTCGCTGCTGACAACAAGCATGTCCAATGTCCAATCCGGCGTATGCAGCCGATCCGGCGGTATATAAAACATCCAAGGTTTGTTCCGGCATGCTGTTTGGTCGTTCGTTGGGCGGTCGGGTGATGCCGCTCAGTCGTGGCATGAATATGTCACAGAGAATGTAGGATGTAATTGTGGGCGACTGGGCGGCTGCATCTGGCCGTTGGGTGGGCAACCGGGCTGTGTGTTGGAACGAACCTCTAGACTGGATGCCGTGGATACCCGGAATCGGCAGCAATGAAGGCTCACCTTACGCCGGCAAATCAATCAATCAATCAACTTCTTTAAAGCTCTACCAAGCTGCCTTTTCTCTTTACCTGACATTGTATCACTACAATGTCAGATGCGGTAACGGGAGCTTGGCAGAACTTTAAAAAAGTTGGTGATAAATAACAGGAGCGAAGACTACAAAGAAATAATATCCAACGAGGTAGAAATATTAGGTTGTCTAATATATTTGAAACTACATTTCCTGCGTTCTCATGTAGACCAGTTTCCAGAACATTTAGGTGATTATAATGAACAGCATAGTGAATGTTTTCACCAACATATAAAGGAAATGGAATGTAGATATCAAGGTCGATGGAATGTTAATACGATGGCAGACTATTGTTGGACACTGAAAAGGTATGTGAAAGCGAAAGGGCTAAAACGAAAAAGAAAACCATTACGAAGATCATTTGAAGACAATGGGGGTACCACAGAAAAGAATAAATCAGGATAAATAAGAACTCATGATCTGATTGGTCGAAACTGACATCGGTATCGTGTCCAGCGGTCAAAAATGCATCGTATACTTACATGGTCTACTTATTTAGAACCTTTAATAACATATTTTAAACCCTATTCTGACCTGTTTTAACCTGTTTCTCGTGGTTAATAACAATCCTGACCTGGTGAAGCAAAGCTGATATCAGGATCATGTTCAGGAGTAAAAAATACATCCAATACGTAGTCTACTTATTTAAGATCTTTAGTTTTTATTTTAAATCCTATTCAGGCCTGCTTTAACTTCTTCTTTGTGGTTAACACAAAATTCTGACCTAATATTGTAAAACTGACATCGGGATCGTCTTCGGCGTTCAAAAATACATGGGACTATATATGTGAAACCTCAGAAATTTGACTTTTTTGTTTTGTTTGACTGTATATTCATTCATTTTGTATCTTTACTGTGAATTAGGTATATTATCGGTTTTGGATAGGTGATTGTTAACATTTTTCTTACTACATATAGAGAGAAATGCTTTTATTTTCAGCTTGGATTCATCTGCAATTTTACGTAAAGGTTAACCCGATGTTAAATCGAAATCAAATTTACCTAAACAGGTATTACTAATCTAACATAGGGTGCAACTACATTTACTATCTTGGACAATTGTTACATTGTCCAAATTTCGACGTCGCCTTATTCTTCACTTTGTCAGTTTCACGTCCCGTCAACCTAAAATTTACCCAAATATAGTTAATTCGAATTACGCGACTAATATTACACATAATTTAGGCCATTTCTACGTCAAGCTAAACCAAAATGTTTGCTGGGTGTACTGAGGGTATTGTCCAAATATCGATAGAGCAGTTTGGAAGTTATGAGCAAAATGTATTTAACTTTTAAGGAATAGCACTGACGATGAAGGCCCCTAGGAAAAAATTAAAAGTAGTTTTATAATGTTATATTGACCCAAACTGTACGCTCTCGAGGTATACCCCATACCCCTGGTAAGTTCTGTATAATACACAGTTTGATGTTGTTACCACACGGTGCTGAGAAAATTAACCGACGATGGTTAAAAAAGTTTCTATTAGTTCAATGCGATTCCAACACGTGCTTAAATAATATGATGGATCATGCTGTATCAATTTATCATTACTATTATTGTAATTAATTGAGTTGAAGACAAATAGACATTAAACTAATTATTGATGTCGGCAACTTTTATATACTACACAAGCACGATTGCAAACAAATAAAATAAAATTTAGCTGATATTTAAAAAAGTGAGGAATACTTGTACTCTGGAACCTACAATTCCAAAGTACATATTTCTAGCTCATATCACGAATTTTTACGTTCATCTCATCAATTTATCTAAGTATCAGACACGCAGATTTTCTATCAGTTTATTATATGCACAGGATTGTACTAATATTAGAAACGTTATGTCTTCTGGATATACGTATAGATTCTAGAGTACATATTTGTAGCTTGTATCATGAATTTTTACGTTTACCTCATCAATTTATGTATCAGACACGCAGATATTCCATCAGTTTATTACATGCACAGATTTGTGCAAATATCAGAAACGTTATGTCTTCTGGGGATCTGACAGTAGTGCCAATAGCAATGATGTGTTGCACAAATTGCCAATACAACAGCATGAGTTTTCTAAAGGATAATGTGAACATCAACATTCGTGATGTGATCTAAGTAACCAGTAAGTAAATTTATATTTTTAAATATACATTAGTGTGGTTCTTAAAAGTCACCAAATAATTTGTTCTTTTTTGCGAAAAACCACTCTGTCAGAATTTTTGCGGGACTTTTATGGGTCGCTACCAAGGCTTGAATTTCGGATTAATTTAAAAAAAAAAAAGGCAAATATATTTTATTTACCAAAATGAAAGTTAAATAATACTAATTTAAGCGGAAAATTTCTCCACTTCAGTAAAAATAGTGTCCGAGTAATATTTCCAAAAATTCCTCACAACTATAACAAGTACACACTTTGCTTCATATGGATAGTGTGCAGATTGTAATATTCTTTGAGGCTGAATATATGGCATGAGAACCTATGATTGATATAGATGTTGATGAACTGTTAATAAAAGTGGGTGAAGGTGACTCCTCATCCGACTCTGAGGAGGAAGGGGATTATGCTTATATAATAATAATAATAATAATAATAATAATAATAATAATAATAATAATAATAATAATAATAACCCGTGGGGGTTTGTCAGTTCCCCTATCGGGCGCGTCCCCTTGCGAATAGGGGAATGCTCGCCGGCATAGCCGGAGGGTAAGGAGGAAATAAAATACTCCTCGTGGAATAAAAACTGACACCCATTGAAATGGAGACAAGAAGTAGAAGGAAACGGAGAGAAGAGCCGCTACCTGGGGAGCGCCAGGGCACGTCTGGAGCCGGCGCTGGGCGTGACAGTGAGCTAGCCGGTGGCAGGAGGCTGAATAGGCGGGCACCTGTCAACGAAGAAAATACAGCCAACACAGAAGAAAGAAATCCAACACGAATCAACCACACACAAGACCAACAGGTGGTTACCGACGACGAGGATGTTGTTGTGGACCTTGTGCCACAGCCCACCGCGTGGCCGGCCAGAAACAGGCAACGGACCGCATGGACACAAGAGGTAAATGAATTTGTGGTCCGAAGCTATTACCGAATTACCAGACTTGAGACGGCCAAGATACCGTATAGTAAAGAACTGCACAGGATGGTAACTAGCGAATTCCCAGAACTAGGACGCAAAACAGTACAAAATATACTCGACCAAAGGCGTGCGTTATTCTGTAACAACCGAATGTCAGAACCCGTTCTGCGGAGAATAAAAGCTGAAGTAGCAGCCGACCTAGATATGCAAGCAAGTGACAATGCAGAAGAAGACAGAGACGCCACCGAAAATGCTGTAGAACAATCACCACCAAGTAAGACGGAGGAAGAATTTCAACTAAACCTAATGCTATATGACGGACTAGACCCATCAGTAAAACCAAGAATACCAAAGCTACATTTCAAACCTGATACGAACAAGATACTAAGTGAGGTCAATGACATTATAAAGTCAAGAATAACATGTGAGACAACAATGGAACAATTACATACTCTAATATACACGGGAGCTTACACAACATTAACCCTTAACAAACAGAAAATATCAGAGAAGACAGGTAAAACAACAAAACCGAACAGCCCTGCATGGGAACGCCGGCTTGTTTCAAAGATTGAGAAAATCAGGAAAGAAATTGGAATTATGACACAGAGCCAGAGAGAACAACCTAGCAAAAAAGTAACCGAGAAATCTAATTTACTAATGTCCCACTACAAATCAGAGACGAACCCGACCAAGGATGAGGTACTAGATATGCTCAAGCAGAAACTGGCGGCATTGGCTAAACGCCTAAAAAGGTACCAAATAAGTAATGCGCGCCGAGAACAAAACAGCTTATTTACCAGAAACCAAAAAGCCTTCTACAAGACCATTGAGAAGGTACCAGTTGTACCAGTTGAGGAACAACCTGTAGTTCCTACAGAAGAGCAGATTAAGAACTTCTGGGAGGGAATATGGAGCAATCCGGTGAGCCATAAACGGACCAACTGGCTACACAACGAAAAAGCAAGCGTAAGGAACTTAAGTACAATGCTCGACTGGAAGATCACTGAACAAGAAGTTAAAGAGGCCATACGCAAAACACATAGTTGGAGATCACCAGGAGTGGACAAAGTACATAACTTCTGGCTCAAAAAGTTCCAATCCGTTCACAACCATCTGGCACACTGCTACACTTTTCTGCTAGAAAATCCAGAGCAAATATCGACATTCATGGTTGAAGGGTTGACATACCTGCTCCCCAAGTCCAATCAGGCCACTGCTGACCCCTCTCGATATAGGCCGATAACCTGCCTCCCTACGATATATAAAATATTGACCGCAATTCTCGCAAGCAAGATTTATAAACATCTGGATGTCAATAACTTACTAGACGAAGAGCAAAAAGGATGTCGCAAAGGCTCTCGGGGATGCAAGGAGCAACTGATTATAGATTCGACAATCATGAGCAGCGCCAAAAGAACGAAAACCTCGCTGTACACTGCGTACATAGATTATCAAAAGGCATTTGATAGCGTGTCCCACTCATGGCTTGTAGAGGTACTCGAGCTCTACAAAATCGAAGATCACATTACCAACTTTTTGAAACACTCGATGACAATGTGGAAAACAAGTTTACTACTAAATACGGACAATAACACTATAAACGCTGGGAAGATAAGAATACAACGAGGTATATTCCAGGGTGACGCACTCAGCCCTTTGTGGTTTTGTCTGGCACTACGCCCACTAACAACATTGCTCAATAGCCAGAAAAAAGGTTATACCCTGATACAGCGGAACCAGCAAATAAGTCATCTGTGGTACATGGATGACTTGAAATTGTTCACAAAAAACAAAAAACATCTCCACGATCTACTATCGTGTGTTGGCCGTTTTAGTAGTGACATACAGATGAAATTTGGACTGGACAAGTGCAAAATAAGCTGTATGGAGAAAGGCAAATGGGCAGAACACGCTGGCTATACAGTAGATTTAGACCAAGGGACAATAGAAGGGATGGACGCTGAAGACAAATACAAATATTTAGGTTATTTACAAGCAAGAGGAATAGACCACCGAATAGCCAAAGAAACAGCAAAAAACACATACATGAGCAGATTGAGGAGTGTATTGAAGTCAAAGCTGTCAGCCCGATACATAGCAAAGGCAATAAATGCGTATGCAACATCTGTACTCACATACACATTTGGAGTTATAAGATGGACTACAACAGAACTTGCAGACCTAGACACGAAGACAAGAAAGGAGTTCCGAAAATATCGCGCACACCATCCAAAGTCAGCAGTAGAACGATTCCATCTGCCAAGAAACCAAGGAGGCAGAGGAATTCCGAATATCGTGGCTAGACACGCAGGTCAAGTAATAAATCTACGCAAGTACTTCCATGATAAGGCCGGAACTAGTAGTCTACATCAAGCAATAGTAGCGACAGACACCAACCTAACGCCGCTGAGACTGGCAGACAACAACTATGACCCCTCTGTGGAAGTACAAACAGTGCACGATCTAAAATCAAAGTGGAGAAGCAAACCACTACACGGACGGTACCTCAATAATATCGAAAGCAGAGCAATAGACACCGAGGCATCCACAGCCTACCTGCGAACAGGAAATTTATTCTTGGAAACTGAAGGGTTCATTGCCGCCTTGCAAGATCAAGTAGTCCCAACTAAAATCTACAGGAGGAATATTCTTAAAGAACGGGTAGAGAACGCGAAGTGTCGTATTTGTGGTGAAAAAGATGAATACCTTGATCACATTCTATCAGGTTGCACTGTACTTGCACCAAAAGCATACCTAGATAGACACAACAGAGTAGCAGGGATCATCCATCAAAACCTGCGTGTGGAGCACATGAATCTCACAGAAACGACTCCATATTACCTATATGAGCCGCCACCAGTTTGCGAAGATGAAAATGTGCGCCTCTACTGGAACAGGCCAATATTAACTGACAGAACGATACCCAACAATATTCCGGACCTAGTATTGACACTCAAAAATGAAAAGAAGGCATATATAATCGATATTGCCGTTCCACTACCTGCCAACATATTGAAGACGCAAGCGGAAAAAATCAACAAATATATGCCGCTGGCAGATGAGATTAAAAAGATGTGGAAAATGGATAGCGTCACTATAGTACCCATAGTCCTAGGAGCGACTGGAGAAATACCACACAAATTACACGAAGGCCTAAACTTACTAAAACTACAAAAGAGCCTATACCTAGCAATACAAAAATCGGTGCTATTGGATACGTGCAGCATAGTGAGACGAGTACTTGGCCAATAAGTATAGAGGCGTTTTTAACGCATGCAAAAAGTGGAGCATCTTGTCTACGGACCGATGTAAACTGCTTACAAACCAGAGCAATCTGAGAAAAAGGGAAAATAATAATAATAATACACTTTATTCAGTAAAATTACAAATGCGAATAATACAAGTACAAAATATATTATAATTCGAAATGGGGAAGTTCAGCTGTACAGCACAATGCTTACAGTTGTTTTTACACTTAACCAAGTAAGAAGTAGATGAAGTTTAATCTTAAAGAAAGCGTAAGCACACACAATATATATTTGGATGACTATAACCTTATCTATTCTGCTTTATAAAGAATGCCTATCACAATGAATACCTATTATGCTACAACACATCAACCAAGCAAAAGACGTTTGTAATGTTTTGGGAAGCTAAAACAGACTGGGATTTCAGAGAAAGAGGAAGGGAGTTGTAAAATTTAGCAATATTGAAAAAGAATGATCTTTCAAACATTGCAGTTAGGTGACGAGGCGGAGTAAGAAAACCTTTGAATTTTATGTTTAGATTATGAACGTCAGTTCGGAACCTAATTTTTCTGTAGAGGTATGAGTGTGTGCAAGAATGTATAATTTTATCATACAAGGTGCCACGCTGGAGAAGACGTCTATTTTTCATATTTAACCACTTAGATTCATTCAATTTATGACTAATTGGGTCTCGCTTTCTGATACCGAAAAGAAATCTTAATCAACAGTTTTGTATTTTTTGTATTCTTTGAGAAGTGGCAGCTGACAGACATGGTCCATAGACGGTGTCATAATAATTAAATATAGAAAAAACTAAAGAGTCACACAATGTTTTTTTTTTTTAAATTAAAGTTAAGTATATGACGATAATTATATAAAAGTTTTAATTTAGATATGACTTTTCTAATGCAAAGAGATATATGCTTCTGAAATCTTAGTTCGGCGTCAACTGTTAAACCCAAAATGTTTACCTCATCTTTTCACGGTATAGCAGTATTATTAATTTTTATTTGCACATCGCATGTTAGTTTGATTCTGTCTATCCGTCTACCAGAAAACATTGCAGCACATACTTTAAAAAAATGTATACTCAAACGAAACTTATCTTCTATGGGTAATATAATATACGTAATACGTAGGATAAAACAAACCCTATAAAATCATCAAATAGCTTTACGCTTTATTATATTCTTCGCAAATACAAAACGAAGAACATATTGCATTCGATGGGCACCTTTCTAAAACCGGTAATATTGCTCGTAGAGAAAAAATTTTCATATCACTGTGTCGGTAACCGAATTCTGAACAACTTTCAAAATGTCCGTCCGTCTGTCTGTCTGTCCATCCGTCTGTCCATCCACCACGTTTCTTGTAAGCACGATAACTTAAGATCAAAAAGTCCAATTGTATTGAAACTTGTACATTCAATAAATAAAAATGTTATTAATTTTTTAAATTTGAAAATACATTTTTTATGCTTTATCCAAAACTAATATTATTTACAAAAAAAAATGTGAAGAGTGTCCTATAGAATGTGAAACAAAAGTACAGTAAGTTGGCGAAGAGTATAATGTTCCCTCTAGTTATTTTCTCAATTTCTACTTGTTTCTTTCTTTTTCGTTATTCTAAGGTAACCTGTATGTATAACCTCAATAGAGTAAAATTCTAATTACATAGATAAACTATTATTAATTTTGATTACCTACTTTTAGGAAATAGGATGTATTACCTAAATAATTATCAAAATATTTTAGTATTATTACCTACTTATAATAACATTGTAAACATCAGCAGTTTTTTAGAAGAATATTGGCAACAATACCAAAAATTTCATGATAATTTCAATCTCAAATAATCATAGAAGTTTTCTTTTTTTTTAATCTAGTTTTTTGGCCTTACGAGCTTTGCGTTTTGGCCATGAACCTACCTTTTGAGGTTTATATTATAATATAGACGCATACATATGTGTACTACAACTGAAAATAGTTTAGAGTAGCTATATGTGCCCCCACAGACACACGTGCACAGGTACGCATGCAAGCACATGCCTGGGCACATACAACCACCCACAGCATACGTTTAGATGAGGAGACAATATTTGAAAACTTCATATCAATAGTTATGACAGTCAGTGCAAAATAGCAACAATAACAAATCAAAATTGTACGTGCAATAACAATGATTTAATTCAAATGTAAGGATCACATTCTCGCCCGGGGGTCTTTCAGGGCATTTGAAGTTGACATAACTAAGTTGACCACGGATGACATATTATGGATAAACAATAGGAACTGTAGACATTTAAAAAATATGTATGTATGTATATCATCAAACATACCGCGATTAAATGTACATTAGATATTGCAACCTGTTTTCATTAAAAATTCATAGAAGTAATTATTGACATTTTTTGCATAAGAAATCTTGTCTTTTTTAATAATTCTTATGTTACTTATCTTTAACTAAAAATCATGAGAATAGTAGAAGACACAGTACATTGAAGTTAAAAACGACACATTCTTATCGATTTAAAATCCATTTCATTACATTAAATATCTACATTGAAAATTCTAATGAGGGAAGGTTCGATATATAATCTTGGTCTACGAAATATTTCATCCCAAAGCGACACGTAATAAAACTAGTCATAATTTTATAATCAGAGAAATATTTCATTTGAATTTAGAATATTCATTATGTTTTGAATAATACTGTTTGATAACGACATCGTTTTCAGCTGTTACACCCTGCTGTTAGTGTTGCCTTGGCACATACAAAGGAAACTATATTATATCTTGATAAAGAGGTATCATTTATACTTATAAGAATAAATGTAACTTGTTATTCTAAGTAGTGAACATTTATTATAGAAATGTTAAATAAACCCTAACTAAAAACTATCTGAGATGTAATATGTTTACACAATTGTATTTGAAAGTGAATACACAGACATATATACTCACAAAGAAGTAAAATTTACATGCAACACAAAAGTTTGGAAGCTTTGTGAGCAGGTAGCAATGTTAATCTTTTCACTATGTTCTTAACTTGTAACCCAGTCAGGTACCAGGAGCACGGTGAAATTTTGAAAAAGTATACAATTTGTACGCTGTAGGACAATGTTAAATTGGTCATCTCTACATAAAATTTTAATGCAGAACTCACCAAACCCTTTACAAAAACCCTTTTTGATATTTTTAGTAATCTATTGAAAGGAATTATTTGAAACAAATTCGAATGAGTTAAAAAATGGTGATTTTTTCTCCAGTTCTCAAAACCCAGTTTAAAAGTTACTCAGGAAAGTGGTTCGATGCTATTTACTTATTTCTGGGTTTATTTACGAACTATCTTCGAATATAATTTCAACAGAGTGCAGACATTTTGAGATAGGCTACACTAGTTTATAAACACATAAAACAGGCAACACCACACGACACCTGAAATGATTTTGTACATTTGTACATATTTCGAGACAAGAGACACACACTCAGTATCCAAGTATATAAGGTTTAATTTCTATTTACGAATAAAACTTAATGCCGTGACCGGGAATCGAACTCCGAGCTTCAGAATGAGAATTAAGTGGGCTCGCTTCTCTATCATTCAGTTATACTTAATAACACAATAAATTATATGTTTGTGAAAATTTTACGTATTAAGAGGTATCGAAAAGAAAAAACAATTCTAAAATGGCAAGTAAAAGAACAGAAGAAATGGTCGACATTGTTAGAGGTATGATGAAATAAGATCATTCTAAACATTTTGGAGGTTGAGCCAACGAACGAATCTGTCTTATGACATCTATCAAACAATTTTAATATAAATACAGGGTGATTTACCACAACATGCGGGAAATTTATAAGTAAGGAAAGGAATTAAAAAAATGAAAAATTTAAAAATTAGGACTTTTCCTCCCCCTGTATCAGACTTGGGACTGACAGCGAAGCTAGCGTGATTAGAAGTGACTTTTTGGATTTAATCACACAAAAAAAAATAGCAAAATTTAAAATAATTTTTGTAGAACACAGCACACCAGAAAACTTAAAAGTAACGAAAAGTCAAAGAAAATGTTCGAACGTTTGACCATTGACACTCAATGCACTGTTCTAAGCGCAGATAATATTTTCTTGTATGTGATCACATTTGTCTCTCTGATCACGAATTAGATTCGAGACATTGTTAATGGCTTGTTATAACTGTTCTAGGGAGCCTCACCAAACTCTTCATGTAAACCCACAAAATCCATAGGGGTGATATGTGGGCTCCTTGTTCTTTCATTTGGCACACGCCTGCCGGGAAATTTTTGTCACATATTCTCGTACAGCGGCTGCAAGATTTTCATTCACTGCACTATAAGTTAAAATCATATCGCAGTATTCATGTGATATAAACGTTGGCATATTGACCGGTATCGATCTACGAATGCAATTTTCAAAGCGTAAAAATCCAAACGGAAGCCGGAAAGAAACTGACCATACGTAAACAACTTCTGATCGCTTGAAAGACATGGCGCGGCGCACGCGTAAACAATTGAAGCATTAAGGGTATTACAGCCAAATCCCATGGTTCGGTATCGTATCATTACAAGTTTTCACGCAAAAAAAAATTTACTAAATTATTTCAGATCACTCTAAAATTTTGCAGGGGTTTTCCCACATAGAAAACTAGTACACCATTTTATTTTCCGCATGTTGTGATAAATCACCCTGTATAAATATAATGTAAACCAGAATCTGATTTTTTTATCCTTTCACTTACATCAAATATTCGTTCTTCATAATTTCTATGAATGCTTCCTAAGTAAATTAAATAGTCGTAAAACTGCTTACAAAAATATCAAATAAAAAATCGGTAAAGATATTTACACAGAGCTTCCCCCTTTATTTATACAGGGCGGTCACTCTAAAGAATTATTAATTACGAAATCACACATGAGAATAGTAATCGGAATGTATTATTACAAAGAAAACCTGATAACTTTTAGTCAAAAAAAATATACAGAGTGGTCATCCGATAGCAAAAATTCAATATTAAATAGGTGCCAAATATGGAAGGCTTGCGTAAATACCTTTACAAAGAATGAGCGCAAAGAAGGCCTAAAATTCGCCTGGTTTTGCATAGTAGATAGCGGGCGAGGGGAAAGAGCAAAATAAATCCTATAGGGCTCAAATCAAAATTTGAGAAATTTTTGGAAGATAAAACAAATGTTATTACTCAGATTTTATATTGTATGGATTTTTTACGGATTATATATTATTCTGTAGCATATTTGGAAGAATTTAGGAAATTGTCCTACAACCCTCCAGCACCTTGTAATAATTAAAATACCAACATCAGAAAATGAAAAATTCATTGGTCCTACCCACATGATACAATCGTCATGGGATTTTCACTAAATAATAATTTTTATTATGAAATAGGTTTAGAATGCCACGAAACGTGAAAAATTTAAATTTGAGCAAGAAATCCATCTTTCTACTGGTAAAAAAATTTTCAAAAAGTTTTGAATTTTTTTCTTCTGAATTAGATTTGGAATTTCATGAAACGTGGAAATTTTAAGTTTGCGCAAAAAAATGTTTCGATCATATATTCTATTGGTAAAACATATTTTAAAATATTTTAAAAAATTTTTCTTTTACAAAATTTTCAAATTATTCTTTTTAAATGTTTTTTAATGAAATAAATTTGGAATGTCATGAAACGTGGAAAGATTAAATTTGAGCAAAAAAAATTCGTTTCTCTACTGGTTAAAAAATTTTCAAAATGTTTTGATTTTTTTTTTTTTTTTCTGAAATAGATTTAGAAGTTTTCTCTTCTCCTTCAATTCTTTGGGACTTCCTGCCACATGTATGTTTTCTTTTTATGCGGTGCTCGGGGAATTTACCAAATATCACAATTAACCAGTATGTTACTGGTAAATAACCTCTACGCCTGTGACTTTTACGTCAAAGGATCAGCTAGAGGTTGCTTTTTTTAAATAAACAACACAAATAAGTATAAAAACTTGAAATTAAATATTTCGTCTACGTTTCGGAAATATAATCTGTTTTCTTTTTCAAAGCTTTTTTTGAAAAATCTTTTTTGCTGTGTATGTTAAATACACAGCTCTAAGAATGTTTGTTGGCAACCAAGTTGTACAGACATCTACGGAACAACTCGCCACGCATCTATCCTCATTAATAATATTATCGCGAATTCTTTAATCTTTCTTTTTTTTGCTATCTGCCTCTTTTGTTAAAATTTTTGCTTAAAAAGAAAATATACATGTGGCAGGAAGTCCCAAAGAATTGAAAAAGGAAAAAAAAAATAAGGTAAAGCCACTAATAACATTTAGACGAGATTGAGAATGTCATGAAACGTGAAAATTTTAAATTGGAGCAAAAAAAAATTTTTTTCTTTATTTATTCCCTTTAGACTGTCCACCCTGTATATTTTCCAGTGAAAGCTCAACCATTTCTTCGCTAGTAGTGTCAGTTACCTACCAAATTTGACTATTATCCGTCAAGTAGTTTTTTGGATAAGGCACCGACAGACAGACAGACAGACAGACGGACGGACGGACGGACGGACGGACAGACAGGCATGCAGGCAGGCAGACAGGCAGACAGACTGACGGAATTGAAAAACCTATATTTTAGTAATCTATGTGATCTGAAACGTATAAATCGGAAAAAATCTCGGAGGGTGATTTTTTCTCGAATGCAATACTTCCCTTCGGTATGCGTTCTTTTCTGCTTAATACACTTGGTATTTAATTCGAACGATACAATAGTTTGCCGATTGCTATACTTACTTCTGCAAAATCTCACATTTTATCGACACAGCCTTAGCAAAAAATCATGATTTCTGCCCTTATTAAAATTGATCTTCATATTAAGCGAGTTAAATAAAAAAATAATTTTCTTATTTTATTTTTAGCTGTTTATCCAATAGATGCCGCGAAAGAGAGGAATGATCCGTGAAAACAGTAATAAATAATTGTCTATAATAATTAAACTACTCGACGGATCATTATGAAATTCAATATTAAGTTTTAGACTTTTTAACTAATTTTTACCTCCAGAGAATCTTTCCCATTTCGATTATCTACAAAATTAGACCCAATCGAAATACGTGCCGTTGCTAATCGTGACTGCAATTCAAGTGACGTCCCTGCCCTAGGTTGGTTAAACTGTAGTTTAAACTCAAGTTTCCAGTTAAATGGTATGCATGCATAGCGTGGCAATGCAAATTCCTGATCTGTATACATATATAACGATTTTAAACGTTTCCACGGATTTCTTTAATTAAGTATGCTAATTAAATCGAAATATCCCCAACCGAGTCAATTATAAAGTTAATGTTGTAAATTATACCCCATTTATTTATATGAAATATCTAGGTTACATGTTTTACTTTTTATTTAAATTGGTGTATAAATCATGTTTGCTATTTCAGGTCATACTGATTTGATATAGAGGTATATATATTAAACATTTCGAATTATAGTGCTTGCAATTGCAAAAACCTGTTCGATTTACGATAATTCACATAAATATGGTGGAACTGGATATAAGCAATAATCATATTACAAAATGTATTACACTATTTAAAAATGAATTATTATTTGTTTGCTTTTACTACAGACAAAAAATATTAAAGTATATTCATCATTGTACAAATATAACAAAAATACCAACATTAAATTATAAAAATAACAGCGAGTATATACACTCCCTATGATTTTAATAAAATTTTTAGTATAGTTATGTATTATGGGTATAGTTGTAACGTAGATATAGATATAGAATTAGTCTAGAGAATAGGGGTAAATTGTTAATGCTTATTACCATCATCTCACGACCACATATAGGTGGTTAAATGTAATATTAGAGTATAAGTATGGGAGAAAAAAAAAGTTAAATAAGCTTAAAATTAAGCGTTCATAAAGAAAAAGAAAATACATACAAACATACATCAAAATAATAATAATAATAAAACAGTGAAAAAAAATTAAAAAATAAATTTAAAAAAAATGAAAATTAAAAAAAATAGTTTAAAGTCATAACAGTCATAAAGAAAACGAAGTTAGATACGAACACACATACTTAAAAAAATACGAAATTTAAAAAAATAATAATAATAATAATAAAATGCGTAAATCGACACATAAGATTGTAATAATTTATGTAATATAGGATTGAATAGTGTGAGCAAAAATGTAATCATGTAGTTCTAAATAAGGTTACAGGAAGGTACTAGAATTATATACACAATGGAAAGCAAAAGCTAATCTAACACTTTCAATCTAATTTTAAAATAAATAAATAAGACTAGCTAGTTGGCTACGACCAGTTCCATTAAACTAAAACACACACACATTTGTTTGCTTAACTGTATTGAAACATATTCTTTATAGGATTTTGCAAACATCAGAAAAAATAACTATCTAAACGTTTTTCGCCCTTATTCTGAGCTCATCAGAAAAGCACAAAGCCACTCATAACGATGTTCCATGCAAAGCCAAGACAATTTCTATGAATAAGTATGAAAAATTTTATTTGACATTGACTGATAAAAACAACCTCACCTATCTATTAGCTAACAGATCTTCACCTGTCTATTAACTAACTAGTATTGGAGCCTATATACTCTATGCATGTTTAAAAGTGAATTATTATTTGTTTTCTTAACTGTATTGAAACATATTCTTTATAGGATTTTGCAAACATCAGAAAAAATAACTATCTACAAGAACTAAAAGAAAAGCTATGTGTAAAAATATTAATGAAATCTTTGCATTCTTTCGGTAACCAGACTGGTTATGGTAGCAAATGTAGCATACCTATTCATAGAAATTTTCTTGGCTTTGCATGGAACATCGTTATGAGTGGCTTTGTGCTTTTCTAATGAGCTCAGAATAAGGGCGAAAAATGTTTCAAAGGCATTTCCAGAAAAACAGAATGATAGATTTCATGAAAATATAATCCATTAGAATGAAAAATTTGTATGGCAAGGTAGGTAAATAAATCCATTTTAGACTTTTGTTCTCATGTTTAACTGAATCTGCATATACCGTAGGGGGTTATATAGATACTAGTTTAACTTGCATGGCCGTAGAGGACTGTGTCGATGCTAGTTGTTGAATGAGAATTTTCAAATAAGAAATTATACAAATCCATTTAAGGATTTTTAATTTGTTAGCATAACCAGAAGTCAGGTTATCGAAAGAATGCAAAAATTTCATTAATATTTTTACACATAGCTTTTCTTTTAGTTCTCGTAAATAGTTATTTTTTCTGATGTTTGCAAAATCCTATAAAAAATATGTTTCAATGTATTACACTAATTTAGCAAACAGATTTAAAAACACATTTACAAAAAGCTGTATATACTAAATGTAATTCATTCAGAATGGATGAAATATTAATATCTTTGTTATTTATTTTATTTCAATTATTTTGAAGAAAAGGGATTTAAAGTATAAAAAAGCAGCATTTACAAATGAAAACGAAGATTGGCAAGCATATCGACAGAAAAGAAATGTAGTTACTAAAATGATAAGAACATGTAAAGTAAAATATTATAACGAATATTATAATGATCAATAACTATGGAAACAGTTTAAAAACTATTACCCTATTACCAGACAAAGATTCTGCTACTAGTGGAAGTAGTCAATTATTGAATGTGGTAAGAGACATATGAGGATATAATTGCAAATACATTTAATACATTCGTTCTTACAAGTATAAAAGAAACTTCTTCTTGCCAATATTAAGTTTGGCAATACTTATGAACAAATTCTAAAAAATGTTGATTCGAAAGGAAGCTTCCACTCATTTCAAGCAATAACCATGACAAAATTACGCGAAATAATTATTATTAATTGAAACAATACGGTAGACTGTGAGGATATGTTAACCAAAATAGTACAAGATGCTTTTAAGGTAATAGGAAATCAGTTTATCGATGTTATAAACTCTTCATTACAATATGGTGAATATCCAGAGGGATGGAAGACATAATGTGTCATACCAGTGCCTAAAGTTACAAACTCAATACTGTGTGTAGAACATAGACCTATAAATACAGTACCGGTTTAAGAGGAAATTTTGGAAATTGAGGTTGAATACCAATTTTGAAATTCTGTGATGAAAACCCTGTTCTAGTGTGCAACCAATCAGGCTTCCGAAAACTTTATTCTTGTGAGTCCGAGATTTTAAATACATATGGTACAAGTCTTTAGAAAACAATCATGTGATATTAGCAGTACTTTTAGATCTCCGACGGACATTTGAAACTATAAACAAAATTGTTAGTGTGTAAATTAGAAAGAATTGGTTCTGCAGGTGACGTACTAAATTGGTTTAAATCATATCTTAATTCTAGAACTCAAAGTGTAGATGTTAGGAACAGTTTATGAGATAAATTGCAAACCAAGCATGGTGTTCCGCAAGGAATAATTCTTGGACCAATTCTCTTTAATTTACACATTAACGATTTTGTAAAGTATGTGAAATATTGTAAAATATCTATGTTTGCGGACGATACAGTAATATATATTACGGGTAATGACATACCAACAATGTATAATTCGATGGATTATGATTTATTTACTATTAGTAAATGGCTATACGATAATAGTGTAAGTTTAAATGTAAGTATTTTTAAATATATGTTAGTAGGTAGCAAATTTAAATTATCTCATTATCATCTCATATCCTAATTTAACTATTGAAATTATGGGGACTGAACCAGATAAAGTAAATTAAATCAAATATTTAGGAAGAGTTATTGACGAGCATTTTTCAAAAATCATTTCGATTATATAATGAACAAAATGTCAAAAAAAAGTATATTTTCTGAGAAGAATAAGCAGCTGTTTAAACGTGTCTATAAAAATTTTACTTTATAATTGGTTCATATATTGAATTTTGTTTTACATGAACTGAAAACAAAATGAAATACTCAAACCGCAACTTATAAAGAATAAAGCAATGCAAATAATTCTGAAATGTGATAAATACACATCGATACCTTACAATGCTTGAAGTACTTCATTTTATGAATGTGAAACAGCGGATTCTCTTAAGAAAAATAGATATAATTTTCAAAATAAAAAATAAATCGAATCCGAATTATTTAAGTAGTAAAATTAAAGTTGTGAGAGATGTACACTCTTATAATACCAGAAATATAAATTACTTTTTTGCATGCTCATATAACTGACGTTTACAAATTAGTGATCGGTAAGCAATTACTTACCACACTATTATTGGATAAAACAACTTACGCGTTGTACGCTTTTGGTTTTAACGATTTTTGGCATATCATGTCCGAAACTTTTTTCGTAACATCCTGTATATTTAAATAGGGCGCAGACACCATTATTTATATGCGGTTTATGCTATCATATTTGTCCCACCATATTCATTATCAGTGAGTGTTGAAATTCTGATAAAAATAATGACAAATTATATCCAGGGATATGCGGTTTTGAACGATATTTTTACGCCTATTATAATACTATTATATCAACTAAGATGATGTGTTTTGATGCATGTTAATAAGCAGCAGTTCAGTAGCAGGAACTTAACTTCCGGAACGAGTTTGTTTATGTTAAAATGATTGATACGCTTCCTTAAGCTTCAACTAATTAATATATGAAAACAGTAGTATAAGTTTCCATTAATTAAAATGTCCGATTTTAAAGGTGTTCTCTAAATTATGTATTAGGGTGCGGTAGGTCAAAAGTGATACTGTGATCATGATTACATAAAATTATTATTCTACTCGACAGTTAGTTACGAGTTAATATATAGTTCGAGACAGTCATATGGGATTAAAATGTGAACTTATTTTTAAGTTTAAACGTTATCTCTTTTTCCTTTCTATACCTGTGAATAACATTTCTTTATTTACAAAATTTCAATAGTTTAGAAATAAAAAAATCAATGGAATTATCTACTACATTGTGCTTGAGAGTGTAGTATAGAAACTACTAAACTGCAATTTCAAATAGAATAATACAGTGATAGTAGAGGGGCCAGTATGCAATTACCCGAGAACCATTATATCAGCTAGAGACAGTATTAATCCTGTGCTTTAGAACATGGGAAACAACAAAATTTTATGAGAATTGTTATTAATAATGGAAACTTAACTTAACAATGCGTGAAACTCTATGTCTATTATAGTTGGTTGGTCTAACTTTTGCACCACGATTTTGTCGGAAAAAAAGATGTTTCCACACAAACTTTTGTAATGAGTTTCTTTTAATTGAAACATATTCTTTATAAGATTTTGCAAACAACTATCTATGAGAACTAAAAAGAAAACCAAGCAAACAAATTTATTTTTAAACAGAGTTTCTTTTACTGTCTATATCATGTTCCATAACTTTTGATTGCGCGGTATTGACCGGCAATTGTTATAAACAATGTTTATAACAATTGCCATATGTATCTCGCTATGATACATATGTGTAGGTGTCAAACAAGTCTATACCTTAAACCGTTCCTGAGAAAACACAGGCACAAAAACATTATTGACCGACCGACCGACAAACAAATCTTTTTTCGCTCAAATTTAAAATCTAGAGACTTTATGACATCCTAACCCTATTTCAACAAAAATATTTTTTGCGATTCCTATACGTCCACCCCACTACGTGGATCTGGAAAACCACCTGAAAACACCAACAATAATTACTTAAGTCTTGCATCAGTTAACTTGTGCAGTTTTTTTTAAACTGGACCGAGTTATTAACGTAATTTTGGCTTATATGCTCACCAATAAAGGGCCACTAAAAATTATACATTAAAATTTCATTCGATCGCCAGGTTAATTTCCCAACACATATTTTTTTTTCTGTTGATTATCAATTAGTTTAACGAAAATTTAGGTTTACTACTACTTATATTAGTAATTTTGATTTGAACAAACGTGTTTTATGGCGAGGAATCTGGTGGTTTTAAAAATCATTTCAGTCATTATTTTTCTCTCCTGTGCAACTCTCTACTTTGTGGTTGTAATGATATAGCTATCTGTAGTCAGTAATTAATAATAAACACATACGTGTCCACTTAATGTGGACTGCCTAAAAAGACAAACTTTTCAAGATGGATCGTAAACAGTTCTGTTTATATACTTTTAAAAGTATATCAAAAACTTCATAATTTCTTCGCGTTCTATGGGTAGCTATATTATCTAGCAATTGGTTATTTTCGTTTAATCGCCATGATTCGTTTTAGAATTACAGCAACGGAATCGAAGAGCTGTTTGGTTATCTGAGAAATTTTATTGATCTGTGTCTGGGATACGTTTATTCCAACCTCTGTATACAGAATTCATGGTATACATTTCAAAAGTTTTGGGGCAGTATGTGAACCAATTACCTGCCCCTTGTGGGTCTGTTCTATTTCATCCTATTTATCTCTTCCAGGAACTAGTATATTAAAGAACAGCTCGTGACTGGACATGGTAGCTGTCACAACTGCAAATATTCCTAGGATGTTGAAACTCTCTGTCATCCATCTACCTATTGCGTTTCGTAGTACTACCCTGTGGCATACTAATAACAGCTTCTTGAGAGGTCAAAATGGTAATACATATATGTTGCCCACTTGACCTCTGTCTACAGGTGAATGTGGAAAGATAGACCTACAAATATTTCCAGAGAAACGAACTTACCAGTTATTGTCAAGGCGGCGAGATGGCCGAGGATGGGTTATAGTTGGTAGCCGAAAACCGTGGTATGGAGCCCACGCAAAACTGTAGATCTATAAGCACTAAGCACAATAGGCCTTAAGGCCTAAGTGCATTAGTAAAACAAATCCACTAATATATTATCAAGCACACTTGTCACTGTCAACAAATTTGGTTTGTACTAGCCATTTCAATTGCCAAACTATGGAGCCTTGCGCTATCATAGCCTTATAATCCCAAACTAGTACATTTTTTATATATCACCCACAGTCTTGATTATAGATTACCTTTTGCAAGCGAAAGACGTCTGGTTTCTCATTAGATGTTCAGTACATTTAATACCTCTTGTAGGGTTCGTAGAAGTACCATTTGAATATCTTTTCTGACCAGAAAAACTAACTCACTCTTTTAAAGATTTAAAGCTAACCATCTTTTCCTGTATAGATGTTATAATTCTGCATTCTGACAGCTCAAATTTAGTCAGTTTATGGTTGGCATTTCTCTCTAGCAGCTGCTGCTGTTTGTAGTATTGCTGAATATTTCTTCGATATCAAAGAGGCCGCTACGTAGTCTTCTTTCGTTGTAAATGCTGGATATTTTTCTCATCTAGGTTATTGAATGCTAATTCTGTTGATATACTTGGCTGGTAGTATATTAAGAGAATAAATGCTTAGTATATCTTTTCTTCTGATATAGCATCCTAATAACTTTTCCAGACCTCTCACCAGGTATCATGTTAGGCTAAATTACTAAGCAATTTAGAATCTAGTTCAATTACTTTAGTACAATACAAACTTACGTTGGCGAATTTTTTAATAAATTTGATCGACAAAATCATAATGCATTTTTTACTCAAGCCAATATTATAAAAATATTTAACTATAGATCATACAATTCTTTGTGTAAACAGTAAGTAACTTGAATACTACTAGTAGTATTCACTCTACTTTTGTCTAAGACTATTTCAATAATGTGGTTTTCTTAAACTTTTATAGTAATAATCTGCTTAATAAAATACTTCCTTCGTAAGCTGACCTGTCGGCCAGTCTTAACACAGCATTTAATTACACACTTAAAATGATTAAATTCCTTGAATTATTTTTAATTCA
Source organism: Stenurella melanura (assembly GCA_963583905.1). NCBI lineage: Eukaryota > Metazoa > Arthropoda > Insecta > Coleoptera > Cerambycidae > Stenurella > Stenurella melanura. The sequence continues at coordinate 40,850,143 of OY757316.1, forward strand.
CTACAGTTCAAGACATTCAATGTAAATGTAGTTCCCTTAAATGGTGTCTCTGAAGAATGGACCGAAGCGTGGGCTAATAGTGGACCCAAATCTGGAATTTAATGTGTCATAAAACATTTTGACATGTCCGTCACAATCGTTTTGCCGATTAGCACCAGTAATTTCATTTAAAAATTATTTGTTTTCTAAGAAGCCGAGTTAAAAAATAAAAAGATGATTCTATTTGTTTGTAATTTAATAAAAGCACGATTTTATGCTCAATCTTCTGCGAGTATCGCAAATCCAAACATTGCAGTCATCGTAGCAAAACTATACATTTTGGATTTTTTTCCCCAAGTTTTATGAAATATGAATTAGTCGAGTTGGATCGGAAAATTAAATTAATGTTTTTTATGATTTTGAAAATATATCGGAAACCATTAGAGTTACAGAAATGTTCTCTCTTAACAAAATTATAGCTAGTAAAATTGGCAATAAATTAATTCAAGATTGTCTTTGACCAATTCTTGAACCGATAAAATAACTTCAAAACCGCTCCTATCAAGTTTTCTGATGAAGAATATGTTCCAGTCTGTTTCACGGGCTAAGCCTAAGGGACATCATTTACTACAAAATGTACCAAAACTTTTGAATGGCGACCGGAATACTTCAAGATGCAAATTGTGTATTGCGTATGACCTAGTCAATAATTTCTCAAAAATTTATAACTCGATAAATTTAATACAATATCTGTAACATTTTATAGTTTGAAAGGACTCAGATCCTTACTTTTCAAATTCGACACTATAGTGATTTAACATATAAACCGATTGTTTACATATTTTTCATTTAAATCTCAGTTTTAAGTACATCAAACGTAATAATGTTAAAATACTTTCCAAAATGTATTTTACAAACTTAAATTAAATAGTTTTCTGCCAGTGAAAGTATTACAAATTATATTTTGATGCAAATATACGTCAATTACCTCATTCTTATTAAACAGATGACAAAAAACTTTCATGGTCTACAGTTCAGATAATTGTAAGAGAATAAATCAAATTGATTTCAATATGACCAATGCCCGATAGGAATAATAATAAGTCAAATGTTCTGACATCAATTTACATATCGGACATATCACAAGATGTCACAGTATCATTTCCCGTCATCGTTTTCTAATTAAAATGACTTACGAGGATACCTGGTATGTTGCATTTCTGATTAAAATTTGATTACCTTGTCTCATTTCAAAGTATAAACGCGGCGCTTTGTGGGGCACTTTATCATATTGATTTAATTGGATTTTTTTTTAAATCGTATCAATTACTCCATATCTTTATTTCAGCTATTAGAATCACATATTATTCTATTTATAAATTATATAAATCAGAAATATTTGAACGATGATCCAACTTATTATTTTTGATAACATATTAATCTTTTCACCGATATTTTTTTAAAGCAGGTTTCTAATTCGTTTTTTATGGTTGTTCAATCATTACTCTTGCCCAAAAAGGGCTTTTTATATTTAGAATTTAGAATTTTTGCTTCTTTTTCTACTTACCTAACGAAACAGTATTTTGAAAGAATTTCTCGCACCAAAAAATAACATTTTGTTGCAAATTCTAATATCAATTTCAATGCCACCCCCAAATACGAGTTGTTTTTTACTGTCTTCCCGGTGTCTTTAGCCAATTCGGATGAGAGATTCGTATTCAGCATCCCAAATTAGTAGAAAAAGATTGTTTTCACACTTTGCCACGGATGGGCCAAAAAGACCATTTTATAACAATGTTAAGAAAGAAGCTTTTTGGCCTCAGTTGCTTAGGAAAAAGTAAAACGTACCATGTGAAAATGGATATGATATACCAAAGTATATGGAAGACAGGAATCTACTCCGATGATTTCGAAGAACCTCGGTCTTGTATAAAAAAGGCCTATATAGCATTATGCCATAAACTACTCTAGGGCATTTGACAATGTAAAAGTAGAACAAACAGATCGTATTACAGAAAATTTGAGCACCTGTCTAGGTATATCTAATATTAATTAGTCGCCGACTATACACTGTAACCTAAAGAAACGCACAAAATTCATATCTTTGGTATGGTGTCATTTGTCAAAAAAATCCTCGAATAGGTCGATTTTAGTTTTGTAAATGCTACATTTTGTCACTATGCCAAAATTTATGACGTCATTGGTTTTTGAGTAATGACGCCAGCATAAATTTTTTTTAAATGAAACAGACATTTTTATTTACTGTTTTTGGTAGTATATTCCTTTAGCTTTCTGGTGATATGAAAAAAATTGATATTGCCTAAGCCATTCTTTTGGAAAGAAATATTTTTATTCATTGATACCTTACATAAGTAACTGTGAGAAAAAAATCCTCTGCATTGCTCAAATTGAGACCCTCCAACCATTTGGCATTGACAAAGATGGGTGTAGACACTTTGCACGCTGTTCTGAATCTTCTCATAGGCAATTCGTTTCATCTCCAAGCCAATTCTGTCTTTCAATTCTTCTATAGTGTCCGGTCTATTAAAATACACCCTTGACTTTAAGCAACCCCAAAGAAAAAAGTCTAAGGGGGTTAAATCCGGTGAACGCGGGGGCCACTCAATCGGATCTCGACGACCTATCCACCTTCCAGTAAAAGTGTCATCTAAAGACTGACGCACTGCTATCCTAAAATGAGGTGGGGTCCCGTCTTGCTGAAACCAAACGTTTTCAGCAGGAATATCTTCATCTCCATTGTTCGAAAACATAATTGCTAAAGCTGGCACTAACTCAACTCGCAAAAACTGTAAATATCTTGCGGCCGTAAAATTTTCTTTAAAAAAAGGTCCCAATAAACGATCGCCAATCATACCTGCCCACACGTTTACTTTGCCTCGTCGCTGTGTATGGACTTCTTGAGTCCAATGAGGATTTTCGCATGACCAATACCTACAGTTATGCCGATGTACAGTCCCCTTTAAAGAAAAAACAATGCTCTTTAAAAAATTTGGGTTTTCATCGCACAAGGTCATCAACTGTTCACAAAATTGTAAGCGCCGATCTGGATCATCCTCATTCAATTCGTGGATTAGTTGCACTTTGTATGGATGGTATTTTTCTTTTTTCAATAGACGTTGAAGAAGTTTGACTCACGTTATGATTTAAAGCCAGCTGCCTTGTCGAGAAATGGTGGTTTTCCTCACTTTCTAGAAGAATATTTAATTTGGTTTAGTTGCTTGTGCTAGGGCGACTAGATCGAGGGAGGTCAGCTACACTGCCAGATTCATCATATCTAGCCACCAATCTACTTACAGTGGATCTAGAAATTTGCTTTTCGGGATACTTGGCATTGAAAACATAACATGCTTCCTGATAAGTTCTCAGCGTAGCACCATATCCAACCATCATCAAAAGTTCTACGTATTGTCTTTCACTTAAACGTTGCATTCACTATTTTTACACTGTCTCAGAAGTGTCACAAAACTGAGGTTCCACACGTGCCAGGAATAAAAAAGTTATCGATACTTTACACAATAAGGCCTGTATCTCTTTCTTGTTAAGGTGATTGTTTTTTTATTTTCTTTGTTTTGATTTTATGTTAACTCTTTTCATGCTACTTAAAACAAAAATGTAGGCAACAAGATTTGTCAGTCGATAAGAAAGTAGAACATTACTCGTGAATTTGCGAAAGGTTTTTACATAAAATGTTATTTTTCCAAAATAATGGCTCAGGTAATATAATTTTTTTTATATCACCAGAAAGCTAAAGGAATATACCACCAAAAACAGTAAACAAAAATGTCTGTTTCCATTAAAAAAATTATGATGACGTCGTAAATTTTGGTATAGTGACAAAATGTAGCATTTACAAAATGAAAATGATACATACCAAAGATATGAATTTTGTGCGTGTCTTTAGGTTCATAATGTATGATATATCCTAATAAAATATAAAAAAAAAATTCGGGTGTTCCATTTAAATACTCAATATCTTAAAAAAACTGAATAAAATAAAGTATGGCACAGAATTAGTCGCATTTTAATATAAAAAACGACCTATCCGTACTTTTGCAACCCACTGTATACTAGCTTTAAGGGCAAGATAAATGATAGGTTGTACTTGTATATTTCCAAATTCATTAAATATGTATATAAGCAAGGATTTCGATGTATAATAGAACTTAAAATATTCATAAAAATTCACCCAAATAGGGGTATAGTAAAAATTATGATATCGACTTATGCCAGAATAAAAGATGATTGGGTATATTCTCCAAACGCAGACAGTTGAAATTCCATAAAAGTATCAATAAATAAAGATAATTATTTATCCTTTTCTCGCATAAAAAAATGTGGTACCCATAATTTTTTCGTTAAATTTACATATATACGATACACGCCGAACCCTATAATTATGACTTTAAATATAATCGTTTTTTCAGATCTCTGGTTAATAATTACTGAATAAATTGCCTGTCGATTAAAACCAATAACATCCAATCATTCCAATCAGACGTTTTTGAAAGATGACCTCGTGGAAAGGATACAATTTAAACACTGTTTTCGTGAAAACGAGACGCTGTTTATGCTATTCTGGGATCTAAATGTCTAAAGAATATAAACTGTAATAATTTTATAGTGTTTTAATACCATAAAAACCTGTAACAAAAGCTAAAGGTATTAATAATAATAATGGATTTAATATTATTACCCAAAAAGGTACATTAAATCAAACAAAATAAGGTGAATAAAAGTACGTAGGTAAGTTATTTAAAGTACCAATTCTGCCATTGGACCTAAGAATGCGCCGAAAAATTCAACACATCATGAATACTACATGAATACAAACTATTAAATATTGCTATAAATTTAATTAGGGACAATATTATTATATTTGTATTATAATATGACTAAAACCCATTACAAAGCCAAATTGAACTTTTATTATATATGTAAAATGTTCTTTCTTTAATTAGATGGTCCAGTACGTTAATATAAATAATATGATTAAATTTAAAAAAATATTACTGTTGAAATCGCGGTACACAATTGTTGGTCATGTATTATAGGGTATTTACTAGAGTGTAAACTTAAAATTTTAGCTGAATTATCGAAATGTGATACAGTGTCATTACACATTACACTTTATATCATGTGAAATGTCTGGCATTAGATTTGTGAAACGAAACTGATAAGATTAATGGCGCCGCCTAGATTCAGCGCAAGGGATTTAGCCCAATGAATAGAAAAAGAATACAGCAAAAGCTCTGTGGTAAAAGAAATTAAGTAATAAACTGATTATTAAGGATAATTAAATATTTAGTACAAAATGACAAAAAAACCGTCAAATCATATTTAAATGAAAGAATAGAATCTAACATAGAGGCACACGCACACACTCATTTTATTGAAGTATTTGTACCTGCTCATTGTATATTTCGAAAACTACACAAAATTCCACTATATAGTATCAAAGGAACGAATATTGATCTTTCGTTTACTAAGTCACAATTGAAGAGAATGTGAGTATTCAGTACTGGAAATACATTTAAAAAACTTCTGTTTAAGATATATGCACTGTATTGCAAATGAATATAAGGGGAAAAAGGAACACTGTTAATTAAAAATAGATTACCTTGGCAAATTGCCCTTAGTATGCATTTTTTTAAACTGGGAATGTTAGCTTTCAAAATTTCATAAATATTCAACAGTTGAATGCATTTTGAAATCACAATATTGTAAATGTTAACATAAATTACAATAAATCTAAAGTCCAGTATACACATGTATGACTACCATGATATCGGAAAGTGACATACAGAAATCCCAAACCAAATGGGCTTATTACATTAATGAGTATATTCTAAGCTATAGATGATGTAATAGAGTAGGTTCTAAAATTGACAGAAAAAGTTTGAAATTGTTTTTCAATCCAAAACGCAAATGTTATGATTAAAAATTTCTAAAATAATGAGATATCCTTTAAAACGTTTTTTTATTACGATTCAATCGTTCCTTTAAAAGTTAGTCGTTGTGCTGAAACGCATTGAAAAAGGCTAATTCTAATTTTCTCAGACAAGATTGACAGCCCACGTTACGGCAAAGAAATTAGTTTGTCGACAATCCACTACGACAGATGAAAATTGCTGCTACCATTATCAATATACGCTCTAGAACCGGAGTAAGTAGTTACATTCAAAAAGTTAAGTGAAATGGCGCAATTATAAAACTCCTGAATAGCTACAACTTTCGCTGCAAACATTAAGAAATTCAACTTAAATTCGACCAAGATTTTAAACAAGTAACAAGTCAAAAGTACATCTTGTAACTAATTTCTTATAGTACCATCTACAAGAATTAATAGGTGTTCCTTATAAATATCGAACATATTTTGAAATATATATTATTGTATTGTACCTACATATTATTGAGGGCTAGTAACATTGCAAAATTAATGAATACAAATTAACGTGCACTAGCTTCAGCTTCATTTATCTTACCAAAATGTCTGGTGCAGTAAAGCTCTAATACCAATGAATTTTATATTATTGAAACAAGATAACACGAAAGTAATTCCCCACGTCAAATTAGAATTAAATAGCATGGGCAATTCCATTCACTGACATCAAGAATATAACTAAAAAATTATATTGAACACCGACTGTATATGAATGAATCAAAAACAGGCATATCGCAGATAGGAATGGCGAGTGAAGGTGTAACTTTCTTTTGTAAAAAATAATATTTAAATCTTGTATACAAAGACTTGAAAAATTACTGCATATGTTAACCATACTTTTAAGGCAATCAACTTTTAAAGGAAACTTTATAGTATAAGATATTTTCCTCTGCATTTAAAATAGTTCTCTCACCTCAACATCCATATTTTCAATAAAAGGAATCGACTTACTACAGCAATTTTTGTCGAAAGGTGTAAAAATTAACAAGAAGTGTATCAATAAATAATAGAGTGTTCAAGATTGTGTTTTTTGAAACTTGTTATGATGATTTAATTCTATTAGAGGCATACTTTCCTAAAGTTCCGTTAAAATATATGCATTATTGTCAAAGTTGTCATCAACTATTCAAAAATGGTCACTCTAAAATGTATTTATTTTTTGCAACTCAACAAATTGACCAGAAAGGTCGGACAAATCTAGTTTTCTTCAATATTCCATTATAAGCAATATCTTTTGTTCTTTACTGCAATACGTCCTTTCCATATTTAAAAAAACTGGGAAAACACAAGTGTAAACAGTATTTTGTTTACATTGAAGAAGAATTAACAGGAGAAGGACTTAATTGGTCAACAATGAGCTAAAAAAAATACAAATAGTGACGAAGAAAACAATGATGCAGAAGAAGTCACCCATGAGCACACAATAAATACGAGCAGCCAAAGAAGGTGAAGACCGCAGAAAAGCAACAACATGTACCAAGTACGTGAAGATAAGGACATCATGGGAAAAACCTTACCACACACGAGCTGAAACGAAGATGGAAGTTCGCTAAAGGACACAACAAAATAGCAAATAATGACACCTGAAACATCTCCCTGCTACAGAGCGAAGAAATCAAATGAAGAAATACAATAAGGATATACACACTGCTAGGTTTAGAAACAGAAGACTTAGAGGAAGAACAAGGAGATGATGATATATGGAAATTCAAGAAGCATTTCACAAACACCTACACTTCAGATCCCATTTCCTACATCGTGGTCATATGTGGCTCTCGCTGCTGGCAACAAGCATGTCGCATATCCAATTCGACGCAGCGCGGCGTACCACAGTGGGCTAGAATCCCAAAATCCTGGCCAAAAATCGAAAAACCAAGTTCGTTATATTCTGTTTTAATTCACGTACTTTTGTAAATCAGGGTACCCTGCGTCTAAGACTGAAACGACAATTACGTAGGTTTTATACTTGCCGTTGTATCTTAGTCGGAACTTGGCCATCCTCGAGTGGGTAACGGTATGAGAATCGGTCCCGAAATACTCAACGTTCATATGTTGTCATTTCTGGTATCACAGAGTGTGTTTTTGCCTAAGAAAATGAAGGCTACTCCTGAAGGTATGTAAAATATTACCTATGCATTGAAATCAATTTTTTTTATTTCTTATTATGGAAAATAAATATATACGCTTGTAATACAAACGCGCGTGTTATGGTAGCAAAACAAAACTATGGAAATAGTTTGTATGTACAGAGATGTAAGTCTAACTCACAATTTAACATGTGGAAAATGTTTGTGGGATAAGAAATTCATAAAAATTAGCTACTAGAAACTGCTTATTTCAGTGAAATATGCAAAAATAGAAAGGCGCGTCCAATAGAGCGTTCTCGAAGCAATTCTATTTGTGCCTGCGTCACAGCAGGTATTCATTCCCGATACAATAGTAAGTCCCAACCAAGGGGGAAAATGTATATACCTGGTGTACACTATTGACCAGTGGAAGAGAAATTATAGGGTGTCTCAATTTCTCGTGAAATATATTTCAGAATCAGGGAAGAGTGGATTCATTATGAAATGCATAAGCCCATCTCATATACGCCTGAAGAAGCAGGACGAAGGTTGTTTATACTTTCAACCCCTATATCTCACCCCAAGAGGGTGTTAATTTTTTTTACTATTTCTCTCTTTCTCTTTCTCTAGCCCACTGTGCGTACGTAGCCGATCCGGCGGTATATAAAAATATCCAGATTGGACACTCGGAAGTGGCAGCAATGCTTATCGTACGCTGACTAATCAATTAATCAATGAATAAATGCCTTTAAGGACTCAGATTTAATCCTAAACTTGTCCTAGACTTCTTGGAATATTTACGATAAGCTACAATAAAAAAATTGCTATAGTAAAACATTTCTCAGCAAATTTTTGTTTTACTCCATTGTTAATTTTACAAGTATGTTATAACTGAACAATAATTTAATCGTAGAAAAATAATGTGAACAGAAATCCGCTTCAAAACATGCTTAACTCAAATTATCAAATTGTAAAAAGTATGTGTATATGGATAATAAGTCATCAAATTGTATTTATTTACCAACAACTTTCAGCAATACTTAGCCTTCATTACTGTGCATTTCTGTTTTTTTTAATTATAGTGTCCGGTCGACTAGAAAGTATTTACATATACTTACTTTGTGGAACATTCTACCGGGTTCTTAAAATAGGTCGAGGAAACTAATTTCGTTTTTGTTGTATCCACGGGAGGTGCATCTAATCATTGTACTTTTAATAAACTAGTTTATTTTGTATAGTCAGAACCTATTAAATAAAATATGTTAGCTTTACCTTACAGTAATCTAGTTATGATTTGATTGCCAAAAACGTGTCGTATATGTCTAACTTAGTTAAATGTACATCTATGAATAGATGTTTTATAAAAAAGGTACATACTTCGGCTATATATTAAAAATAGGAACACGGTGTAAATCAAACTTTTGGAAAGATGTTCTGACAAACTCCAACATTTATTAAATTAAAATAATTAATTATTATAGAAGTATATGTGTAACAGAACTTCCGTCTTAGAATGGACTAACAAAAGACTTTTTTAAGTAAAATTTTGAATTTGTTCATAATTAAAATTGAAAAGATATTTATTTATTGGTTTATTAATCCTTGTCACAGGACAGCTTATTACACAACAGAGAAAGAATTTAGGGGTAAAATGAAATGGTATTAAATATAGGTAATGAAATATAAAATACCCGGAATTGGAATGCGGCAGTTGAAAATAATTACTGTAGAAACAAACTAATATACAGGGTGTGCAAAATATTGTCTTGGCAGACAAACGAAGTAAACGCAAGCGGCGCAGAAGTAGGTGCACCCTGCTAGATTCAGAAACAGAAGACTTGGAGGAAGAATAAATAAGGAGATGATTATAGATGAAAACTTAAAAGAAGCATGGAAGCTAAAAATCAGCATCTTGCAAACGTCTACACTCCCCATCCGATAATGACAAATGGAAACTAAAAAAGAAGCATGGAAACTTAAATTAGCATCTCACAAACACCTACACTTCCCATCCTACATTCCTACCCCAATACGTCATGTGGCTCTCGCTGCTGACAACAAGCATGTCCCATGTCCAATTCAGCGCATGCAGTCGGTCCCCGGTGGTATATAAAACATCCGAGATTTGGTCGAGATCGGCAACAATGCTCACCTTACGCTGGCAAATCAATAAATCAATCAAAACAAAAAATTGCGCAAGTTCAAGTGCAAGTCGTCCTGTTTACTGTTTTTTGCCATCGGTTGTTTTTAAATATAGACTTGATAGATTTATACATATTAGGCTGATAAAATTATTATTACACCTGTTGTTTTATCTTGATAATCTATAGATATTTGAAGCAAATGGTACCAAAGCGCAAAAAAAAGTTTGTCGTCGAGCTTTCTTTGTAATCTACCAAACAAGTTATCTGAGGTTATGTAATTTTCGTTCAACTTACACCTTATTCCCAATGTTCATGATTTTTTTCAGCTTTTTCTGAGCGATACTTTTGAACATAGGGTGAATGGACTGCAATTTTTAAGCATTTCTTTCGGAAAGCTGTAAAAATATACCATGAAAAAAACAAATTATACATTATAGAATTCGTGATTTAACAATCTTTCGTTAGACGGCGTACACGAGGACCTTGAATTTTGTTTTCAAAACTCTACTGCTTATACCTCACGTATGTGACTGGTCCACAACTTCCCCCAACTGTGCCAAATTTCAACATTCTACATCAAACAGTCTCTGAGAAAACTGCCTGTGATAGACGGACAGACATCGAGGCAATTCCATAAGTGTTCCGTTTTGCCAATTTTGGCACGGAATACTAAATTATGTTAATAACAGATTGCGTGATGACATCTGACATGTTCAGCAAATGTTTATTAAATGAAATACAAACTTATATAAAGTTTATCACCTGGAGATCTCAAATGGTGAACTTAAATGGTGTAATTGCCTTGAAAAAAATGTTTTCTTCTGTCTTTGTTTATTATTTTGTCTACCAAAATATATTATTTTTAATACAACTATGGCGCATACATATGCATATCTGCCATGCGGTGTAAAATAGCTAGCAGGGTCAGAATATCTGGCTCTAGATTTCCACTAACTGGGATGTATGCGGATTGTGTTTTTTAAATTATTAATTTTCAATTAACCGTTAAAAAAATCAGTTTCATACTTGGTTGTCTTGCCCAGTTAAATAGCTTGCAGGATCAGAATTTCTGCCTCTGGACCTTCACTAACTGGGATGCATGACGATTGTATTTCTAAATTCATTATTTCGTAGGTAATGTCACCAGTGCTGCAGTGCTGCATTAATGTAATGTACTATACATTGTGTGGAGCAGCCAAATGGAATATTATTTTTCAATTATTGTGCATATTTTTAAAAAATCGCGAGATACGTTGATTGTGGATTCTGAAATGACATCCTGCACAAATTTTATCCCTAAATTCAACCTCCATCGAGTGGCAATTGCAAGACATAAATTTTTAAACCGGAAGTAGCGGTTTGTGATATGTCATTTGCAACATATTTTCATTCTCCATTCAAAATTGCTATAGTTTTAATATTTATTGCAATCAGTTCATGTACTTGACGTACTTCGCTACAGCAAACTAGAATGAACTTAATTTTAATGTAGGAAATATTCAAAATGAATTCCTTGAACGTCTTGGCAGCATCCTAATCGTAAATAAAATGTCTTCTAACGTATTCCAACATCCGAGGCATGACCGACCCAACCGCATCCGTTATTCTTCTTCTTAAGTCAGCTATATCGCGTGGCTTATTTCTTTGTGCCATACTTTTCACATATCCCCATAGAAATAAATCTAAGGGTGTAAGAACAGGAGAACCTGCTGGCCATTCTAGGGAACCTCGCCTTCCTATCCACCGATTTCGAAATGTCGAGGCATTGCCGGACATCAATTCTGTAAAGAGGTGGTGCTCCATCCTGCTGGAGCCATATTACATCCACTGGAACTTGTGGGTTTGCTTGAGCAGGTTATAAGTTTGCCAAAGTTGACACGGCATTATTTTGGAGCAAAGCTAAATAATTATCTCCATTCAAATCGCCATCGATGAAACGGGAACCAATAATATGGTTTCCAATTATCCCCACCCAAACACTAACTTTTTGAGAATTTTGCGTATATAATTCTCTCATCTACTGAGGATTTTCATTTGTCTAGTAGCGACAATTTTGACGATTAACATGGCAATGAAGAGTAAAAGTGAACTCATCTGAAAACAAAACATTTTCTAGTTGGATAACATTGTTATCATTTGCATAATTTGTTCACAAAAATACGTACTTCTATCAAAATCGCCTTCACTAAGTCCTGGGTTGGGGTAAATTTACAGGAATGCGTTTTATTTTCTTTTAATATGAGAATAATTGAGGAATGGGGAAACATTCAATGCTGAAGCTGCTTGTCGACTTGAACTATGTGGGTTTTCTTCAAACTCAAGCAGTATATTTAATTTGATATCGTTATTCATTGCATTGGAAGCTTCTTTATTATCTGCCATTTATGTCCATGTTCGCGAAACTGCTTTTCAATTTTGATAATTGTATCTTGGGATATAGGCGACAAATCAGGAAATTTTTCTTGACTAGGCTAGCCACTTCGTCCTCTGATCGGATAAACGATGTTTAGAAATTGTAGTTGCAGAACTCAAACAATACGCAAAACACTGACAACTATTTATTGACAACTATGACAACCATTTATTGCTGTTCCTTTTCAATAAAACTGGCAATTATTATTATTATTATGTCTTCTTTTTAGTTCATAATGTTGAAAATGAACACTGAAATTGTTTTCGCTAGCTTCCAAGAACCAAACGCTGCAAGTTTTTAGGTTTTTCGTTTATTGTAGCGAATTTCGTCAAGCAGGCCGTTAATTTTTACAGTTCGTAGCATTTTTAAATGGCGAATAAAAAGACCGTTCAAATGAAGTATTCCTACTCCTCATTTAAAAATTTAGATGCTGCAACTGCCACTTGAAGGGGGTTGAATTCAGGGATGAAATTTGTACGTTGCACAATGTCATTTCAGAATCCAAAATCGACTTGTCTCGGGATTTTTTTATAAATATGCATAATAATTGAGATACTGAACTTATTCCATTTGGTAGTTCCACACTGTATTAGACTGACTTGTGGTTGAAGTGTTTGCTGCAAAGACTTGGTCAAATACATTTCGACCAATCACATGGAAAGTAAGGCAAGTGCCTTGTTTAACGTCCCGCCTATAGACATTACGCTTCCAGTAGTGACGCCATCTAGCGCCTTCATTAGATACTATATAGTCCAGACAGCATTTACGGCAGTGAATGATGCAATGACCGAAAGCTTGTTAATAGTATATTTACCTATTTAATCTTTATTCTTAATTTGAGAAGTTTAACACTAAGTAAGGGTTATATATTCAAGCAGAGAACACTGTCTGAAAGACTAAATAAGTATAGTTGTCTTCATATTTCTAAGGCACATAAAAAATTCCCGTCAAAGGAGTCCGCGAGGCGGTATCATTGAATAGGTAAAGATCCCGCCTGCCCGCTTTGTAGTTACCGGATTTTTTTACATACCTTAAAATTTTGAAGACGACTATACTGTCTGCTCTGTATACTTGATAAAAAATTCCATATCAGTTTAGTTGCCTGTCACGCTCTAAGGCAAAGGATTAATCATGTCCCTAGCTAATACAAATGTGTCAGGTATTTGCACGCTAGCTCCTGTACTACAATGACAGTTTTCAGAAAATATCGATTTAAACATAAGTCTTTGTTCGCTATTTTTGCAAACAATGTTAATTCCGCATCATTTTGAATGTCCATATATCCTGTATAACAAGTTGTACTTATATAATCATGTGATTTTTTTGTGAAATAATTCTTTAAGTGGATCCAACCCAAATGTGCTTTTAATAAATGTTGGAAACATTATCGACACGAATAATGAGCAAATTAAAACCAAATCGGGCGTGAGAACAGCTTTTTTTAATGTAGGTGATTATGAGTAATTACAAAATAATTTTTCCGATCTAATGCATTCATGAGCCAGAATACACTTTTTAATTACTCACAGACCATTATGTAGACTTCTGCAGTAACCTTTCTTCGGCCGCTGAAGAATTTTATCGCTCGAACTCAGTCGACCGTCAAGCCGACTTGTCTGACGACTTTTGCCCGATGCTCGGATTTATTTCTTTTTGATTGAATGTCTTACGCTGGACTGATTTCGTTTCAGAACTGTATTTTAAATTAGCTTTAGTTACAAGCCTGTTGTAATATTTTATATGAAATTGCATGTAGAATTTAAAGCAGCAAGGTGTAGAATGTTAATTTATATGTTCAATTTAAATGATAATTGAACCAATATTTTATATACAGGGCGTTCCGTGAGTGACTGGTGAGGCTACTTGAGGAATACGGTATCCAGAGACGATCTCTAAATGACCTTTATTATATTCCTAGTGCCCTTCGTTTCTGATATACAGCGTGTTTTCTATTTTTGCCAAAGTTTCGATCGGCCATATTTTTTGATTGGCTGCACTAAACCGAACAAAATTTACTAGACACTTTTCACTAATAGAGCTCTTCACAATTCAGCAGCAAACGAAAAAAGTCTCAGGGACGGACTCAATTTGTTTGAAACTGTCACTATATTAATTTTGAATTTATAAATACTCTAATAACATATCTAAACCATGCAATTATTTTCTTCGGTACACTTTTAATGCTTGGAGAATTAACAACTGAGTTTCACAATAAAATAATTTGAAAAATATTTGGGAGTCAACCGGGTACAGTAATTGTATAGGTAACTTTAATTTTGCGACAAAAAATTGAATTTTACTCTCTGTTAGAATTTGTTATAACGATATTATATCGCTTAACAAAATAGTAAAAAGGTAAAAATGTCAGCAAACATTGATTGGCTGATTTGCCAGCGTAAGGTGGGCATTGCTGCCGATTCCGGGCATCCATGGAGGTTCGTCCCAACACGCAGCTTGGTCGTCCGTTGAACACGCCCAACGGATGGACGGCCAAACCGCGTGCCGGAACCAAACCTCGGATATTTTATATACCGCCGGTCCGGCTGCATACGCTGGGTTAGACATTGTACATGCTTGTTGTCAGCAGCGACAGCCGCATGACGCATGGGGTGGGAATATAGTATGGGAAGTGTAGGTGTTTGTGAGATGCTTCTTTTCAGTTTCCATGCTTCTTTTAATTTTCCGTCTGTCGCCATCTCCTTATTTTTCTTCTTCTAAGTTTTCTGTTTCTTCTGTTTATGGATCTGGTAGCTTTAATTTTTTTGTTTTCTTTTCATTTATT
The DNA here is from genome assembly GCA_963583905.1 of Stenurella melanura. NCBI lineage: Eukaryota > Metazoa > Arthropoda > Insecta > Coleoptera > Cerambycidae > Stenurella > Stenurella melanura. Next base: position 40,865,489 of record OY757316.1, read on the forward strand.
AACCGTTCCACAGGTAAATATCCATTTACAGTGGGGTTGCTGGGAAGGGCCCTATCTCGCGGTAACAATATTTTTTTGCGCTTTATGAGAAAAAAGAGGTCCGAAGGGATAGTTTGCTTACACTGTATGTCGCTTCCGTGAGCTGATAAAAATTGGGATGGTAAAGATCAGATTAAAAGAGAGAATAGAATAATGACAATTAAATCAGATAAAATAAATTTATTTATAGCTTATCTGTCTTTCTGCAGCGTCTTGTGATTGCTGTTTTATTTTATTTCATTTCATATTTCATTTTATTGCTTTGTAAACATATGTGCCTCATTCTGACACTGACTATGCTATTATTTATTGCCCATGAACCACTTTAAAAGTATCTTGTTGGGTCGTCTAGGGTGTACGTAGGGACACTGTACTTCACTTGAGCTTGTTTACTTCATTTGATTTAATATTATTAGAAAAATCTTGCAATTATTAATTCCATATGAACTCTGTTTTTCTATTGAGGCGCTTCATTTCACGCAGAATTTCTTAATCTACCGATGGCTGAAATTTTTTCGAGTTTAACGGGGTTCTTACCGCTTTTTTGAGAGCATCTTAAAATCACGTCTATTCAGGTAAAAATGTTAACGAACATTAAATAAAAATAATAATTTATTACAGCAGATGCAAAAGAGTAACAATTATACAGAAGTGAAGTAACTGAGGAAACAACGTATCTAATAATTAATTTAATTAGTTAAAAATAATTTCATCAAAAATAACTCCACAAAATTAAGATAACAGCTAAAATGTAATGAACAAAAATAATACAAAAATGACTAACTACAATTTTATTTTTCAAAATGTGTAACTCCAACCTGTACACAGAATCCCAATAATTAATTGAACCATGTGTTTAGTTTTTTGGCACATGTTTAATGGTTCTAGAATTACACAATATAATCATTTAAAAAATCTTGTAAGCCTTGATAAACACATGCGACAAACAACATTTAGAGTACCTGTCAAAAATATTTGTTATTGTTTGAAATAGCACGAAAAGTACATTTTAAGGTTAAAAATGTCTTATTCCAATGTGCTCTAACAGTACATTGATATTAGTTATGTTTACGGTTTTTGTGAGGGGAAGTCCAGGGCCGCCGTTAGAGAATATCGTAGATTTTTTCCTAATCGAATAATTCCCAAAATATCAACATTTTCTTCTGTTTGTAACAGAGCGAAATAACATGGGAAATTCCCTTTTGCTCCATTGCGACATGAATGGCATGTTAGACAATATATAAATGAAAAAATTGAAATTCTAGAAACAGTGCGACAAAATTGTTCTATTAGTACGCAAAAAGTGAGTGTACCTTTAGGAACCCCTCGTGTGAGAGGTTGGAATACTTAAAAAAAACGAGTAGTATTGCATTTTATTTACAAATCGTTCAAAGACTTGAACCAGCAGATGAAATTCCTCGAAGAGCGGTTTGTCGTTGGGTGTTAAATCACAGAAGAACAATTTCTAGAGTGTTATTTACTGATGAGTCTCAATTTACTGGAGACAGTATTGACTCTAGCAGAAATTTGCACTTATGAACAGAGGAAAATCATCATGGTTACTCACAAATAGGTACACAATGCAAATTTTCTACAAATATTTAGTGTGCGTTATTAGATAATAATTTAATTGGCTCCCGTACGAAAGGTGCTTAAATTTTTTGCGAAATGCATTACCACAATTATTACAAAATGTAAATATCAAGAGGAGTTCATTACAAACACGATGGGGTAAGCCCTCATTACATGCGATCGATGAGGCAACATTTCAATGACTATTACCCTAATAGGTGGATCGGTGATAATGTAAAGCAAATAAACAATATGAACAATTACTATAATTGATAATTGAAAAGAAATATCTTTAAACTTCCACAAAAAAATATTTCTGTTTCAACGATCAACGATTTTATACCTAAGATTCTATATCATTAGTCTTATTGATCGCAAACTCCGCCTGGTTGCATTTGTTCTTCACATAGTGTAACTTAAAGATTACTCTATGCATTCTCATGGTTCGAGCAATAGGAATATGAAATGTTAGTTAAATATAAAAATGAGGCAATTTTACGTGATCTTTTGTTTCGAAAACCTTAAACAGCTTTTTCCAATTTTGAAATTATGATGATAATATAGGATTGAAAGTGTTTTATCTATCTATAATGGGCAATAATTTATATTTTCGAGAACCATTTATTGATTATTAATACCAAATTTTATGATTCTAATGTTAACTTTTATATGACGCTACAAGATATAAATATCAGTACATATTTACTTCACTATTGTCCTGTATATTAACATAGAACAACCTGAAGATGTATTACCATTTCCTTCTGAATCGATGGGAACTATTAATGGTTGAACTCATGTTAAATTATCAGAGATCGATCAGGTGCGACGCGACGTTTTGGTTGGTTGCCGTTCCAGAACAACAGTTTCTATATATTCGGCAGTTAAAGCTCTGTGAAATGAAGGTGTTCAGATAATTAACATTTTTACCTCCAAGATACCGTATGGCTTTTACATTAAATCATTAAGTATTATCATCACTTTCGTAAATAAGTTTGTTACAATATTTAAAATTGGGAGAAGGAATTTAATTTCAAAAAATGAATGTTTGAATGAAATGAATGTTGGTGGCAGTTTTTAGAAGTATGATATTTGTTACAGTATAATGAACGTTACCTAATATTTTTGTCAACAAGAATCATATCCCTTAATTGCTTTTTATGATATTTTGATGGATAATGCATTCTGAAATCTTGAGGATGACATATTTCGAGTGATTTATGCGCCATTCTTGAGATTTCATATGAGAATAAAGAACTTGTACAACTTTTTGGCGGCTTGAGATTTTCAAATTTCAGTATTTACCATTACTTCATAAAAAAACTTGTTCTTAAGGAAAACAAGTATTTCTAATGTTATGCCATCTTACACTACACAAAAAAACTGTATTCTGACTTATGGTTTGTTGTGCGATGCGTTGCAAAAAGGCAATCGATCAATCAAATGTATAATTCAAGAGCTTTTTTTAACCGTTTGAAGAAAGTAGCTTAAAATTTAGCACACTTATTTTTGATTATAAGAAATATAATATTCGAAAATGTTATTCAAATACACGTACAACAAGCTAACTAATTTTAAAAAAGCTAAGAATCGCTGAGTGCTGTAGTTTTCAATTTTATTCTAGGTTATAGAATTTCACTTAAGAGTCAAAGCTTACACAATTTTAAACTGAAGGTTATTCCGAACAATTTGGTTTTGAACCAAACCAATGAAACCTAAGAAATTCAAAAAAATACATGGAACCAAGAAATAAAGTCATTATTTGAAAAAACTAAAGAAGATGGCTCCTGTTTCACCAACAAAATAAAAAAATTGTCCACAGACTTGAACAATACCGAAGTACTCAGAGTAAGCTAAAAATAAATGTCGCTATTTCAACACAATTCCTTTTTCTTGAAAACGTTCGCTTATTTATCTACAACAAAAAACATTCTGTATATACATTAATATTTATATATTAACGATATAAATTAACAATATACTTAGCTCCAAACCAACAATAAACGCAAACAAAGCAAGTGACGTAGGTGCAAAGCCCTATACTGACTGGGAGCCTTTAACGATCGATGACACAACGAACCTTTCTATGTAATACAAGCTATGATTGCGTATGTCTATATTTATATAAATAACAAGATTTAGGAATGTTTGAAAGAAAGATTTGGTTCCAAAACTGTAAACAAACATAATGACAAAAACATGACAAATTGTATACTGAATTTAAACAGTTTCTTTAGTTAGTTTAATTTAGTAACAACTCTAGATTTTCAACATGTGTAGTTTACACCGCAAAAAATCAAGGAGCTTTGAGATGTTATCGTGTTAACAAGAAGTTTCTACTACAGAAATAGACACACGGAGGAGACAATCAGCTTCCATTCAATGTACTTAATTTGACTTTCAAATAAGTATAATCTACAAAATTTTCTAAAATATACGATGTGTCCTGACCCTCATAAATCTAAGTCTATTAATTAACATGTTCAAATAAATCTCATGTATTTAAATTTAAATTTTAAATTAGAACCAAAATTATACTGAATTAAATAAGACTGTTTTAATGTATTGTAGAAAAACTGACCACTTGCATTTATTTGAAAAAATGTACATGTAGATAATTCAGAAGGTAAAGCTATAAAACATAATTTTACTACAATGAAATATGCTAATATTTCATCAGCCACTCGTGGTTTCATTCTGCAAATCATTAAAAAGTTCGACACCCAACGTGTAAACAAGAAAAATTGGGTATTGTCTATCCATCTATGTTGTTGCTAGGTTGCTTATTGTCTATCGTTAAAAAATAATTTGTATTACAGTTTCTGACATTTACGTTTAATATTAGTTTGACCCAATTAAATTATACAATGAACGATAAACATTATAAACTGTAGAAGTTGGAGACACTCCCAGAAATACATTCTGCAGTTCTACACTCTAAATGTCGGATAGCAAATTAATTTTGCGGCTGTGATCTCATTTTTTATGTTGATTTGTAAATCGGAATCAAGATGGCGACCTCTCAAAACGGAACTGAATGTTATTGATGTAGTAAAATTGCCTCCATAATTGCACAATGTATTATTCTTGCGCAATTGATTAAAGAAATTTATGTTGTTTAATATTATTCTTGGTCGCCATGGGAGTAATTATATTTGTTGATATAGGCTAAGTTAGTTTTTATTTATAAATTACTTGAAAATCGATACGACCTGAAATTTGATTGCAGAAAATTGTTTTCTAAGGTCTTATAAATATGTAAAAATAAAGTCGACCAAAATCGGCTGCCGATTTTTGCAAATATCTTAAAAATTACGATTTTTTACAAAAAGTGTTAAATGTATAACTTGAATCTTATGAAATTGTCTTAATTTGAAATCATCCGATTTGGTTAAGGATTCACCAATTGCACTTCCCTAAACGTCAAAGTCAGTTAAGTATAGTATTTCTACTGTCAATTTAAAAATTCAGTCTAAAGCGTTGCTACTAGGATAAATCATTAGGAAGTCTGATATGATAGAATAAGAGCCGAGACCGTGCTACAATAAAAAACGTACGTTACAAAATTGAAAGATAATTAAATTTTATACAATTTGCTTCCTACTACAACCCTCTACAGTAAAAATTGGAAAAGTTATGCAGTTGGTTATTAGAGAAGTAAGTTTCTATGAAAATCGAAATTGTAAATTAGATTATGTTCTGAGAAAGAACATCGTTTGAACTTTTTATAGCGTCTGACATAGTAAACCGAATTAATTAAAAATTAAATTATCAGAATTTCATTTTTTGTGTTTTTATTCGAATTTGTTATAAAAACGATCATTTTTTGGCAGGCAAAATGTTACAAAATTTTGTTCTCTAACAAAACTTTAATCAATCTCTATTCAAAGGACACCAACCGCGTTCATTTATATTAATTGCAGTGTCTTCTATATAACCGCTTGAGTCTGGTAATATTTTAGAGCATTGAAAAAAAATTAATATATATAGTTTCTTAAAGTATGCTAAAGCATCGAAAACATTCACGGCGGAATTTTCTTCTATACCGTTTGTTTTTTGCCATGCAACATTCATAGCAAAGCACTTTTTTTGGAAGTCTCCTTTAAATAATTTATAATTCAAAAATTGGATTTTTAAAGACATAAAAACATTTTAAACTTTTTGTTCCAAACCAAAAAAAAATCAAGAGTATCTCTTATCGTCCTAATAATAATTTACCATAGGGAATTTGTCCAAAAAGTAAGATAACACTTCATTTCCAGTTTTCTTCATTTTTCACGTTAAACTGCACACCCCAGTGCAAATTGCAAAAAATATATACCTAATTCTGTTGTTATTCAACAAGTCCAACTATGCTACACCGATACGTTATACATGCGTATTCAATATATAGTTTATGATAGTTTATGTATACCTGAAAGATTTATTATATCTACTTGATTTAATCACTCAGATTGCTAGTTCATTAATATAAGCGCCAAATGCTACATTAAAATTAAAATAAGTAATTTAAAAAAATCCTTTACAAATTTCTATGGTGTTTAGAGGCACAACATAAAAAATGAAAAATAGATATAAATGTTAATGAAACCAACATTAGATAGACATTTCATTAAAGCACAAGGCGGAACATTATGTTTTCTGCAGACGCATGCTAAGTCTTTTTGAATATATAAAAGTAGAACATAATGTTGGTATAGATAAATTAAAGCCGTAACAGAAATATTAGGATTTTGCTAATAAATGCTGATATTAAAACATTGGTTGTCCATTGTTTGTGAAACACTATTTTTGCCCATTGTAACCCAGATGCTTACAGACAATATTGACAAATCTATAAATATTAATTTTATAATATTGCATCATCTACATTGATCATTTTTTCTAAACTATATGGTTTAATGAATATTTATCCCTATAACGAAACATTATTATTATAATATTGAATATTCTAGATTTATATCCTGCTATTTTAGGTATCAATATTGTACATCTAATATGGATACATAATGACAAATATTGATTATCATGTATATCATATATCGTAAGATTCACATTTGTCATTTATTGATGAATGCTCCGTAAAATCATATTGTCTAAGCAATATTTTTTAATGCAAATAAATATGGATTTTACAATATTTTACAAAAGTCTGTATTTACGCCATCTTACTATTCCACTTCGTGACAAAATTCTACAACATTTAATAATGACAAATAATATTCATTTTAAAACATTGGATATTATGGCAAAATTTTTTTTAACTAATGTTACAAATGAACATTACTGTTGTAATATTAAAATGTCTGTACATATCTCGCATTGATTAACAAATGTCATTTAACCAATATTAATGCATAATGGCGAACATTGGTTTATAGATGTAGAGAATCTCATATGCCTTCTTTACACTTTTCAATTTTGGATTATATTGTTTCAGGTATTCACATACATATGTCAACATTGGCCGTACAACACTGAAAAGTTTATACGTATGACATACTGGATTTGAAATATGGATAATCATATATTAACCCCATATTAGTTAACTTGCTTTCAAATCGCATTGTTTAATTTTATAGAATTACAAGTTGTTTGTATGACAATAAAGACCACAAGGACATGAATAATGTATCCGCCGTACATGATAGATATTTTTCTCGTGTATTACAGTAACTCTTCTTTTGTAACGCATATTTTGAAATAACATTCATTATACAAATATGGGCTTTAAAAAACTACAAGAAGTATTTATTTGATGTCCTTATTTATATCAAGAATATTCAAAAATTCTTGCCTATACCAGAGGGACACAAGAATTTTTGTTTATGTTAAGCATATACATACATAAACTTATACGCGTATGTTTAGATCCTATATGTATACGTGTATTTATCCAATATATACGGATATTGTTTCATCACTTTTAGGCATTGTACATTGTACATTAAATGTTAGGTGAACATGTAATTATTGATCCATATTTGAGTACAATATTATATGATACAGTTGTCAACAAAATGTAACCATCACTGATTCAATATAGTGTAATATTCTCATTTATCATGGATTCAATATTGAATTCTCTAAAATGAGCTAACTCATTAAAAATATTAAACCAATATTAGTCCAATATTAGTGTTCTACCTGGATAAATATGGATAAGAAATTAAATACACCTCGATGAAAACTTATCACTGCATTATAAAAAAGAGTCGAAGCAATCATTTAAAAAATAATCGGACAGATGTACTACATATTCTCACATCAAGTACACGTTTTCGTTCCATAAGCCTCACATAGCTACTAAACATATTCTCCTGGTGGTCGATTTTTATCCAGTACACCTAAAGCATACCAGTTATTTGCAGCAGATGTTCTCGTACTAGGATGCACGTAGTTGTTTTTCATTACAAAATATATGAGAAATCGAACGTAGATGCTATAATAAAGTACAGAGCCAATTAGAAAATATAAGGCTGGAAGTAATGCAAGAACTGTCGTATATAATCAACTCGGTTTTTATCTTCCTCTTTACTTTTCTTATTCTCGCGTCCCGCTGAGGTGCTCTAGTAACTCAAGATGGATCTAGAACCTGTTTCTGTGCCTCTTATTCAAGATGCCATGACACGGAGTAAAAGCAAGATAGTTTCTTGAATATTAATATGCTACAAGAAGCCATAAGAAGCACTTGATTTTAATAAATTTAGCATTTTTCTACCTGTCCTGTTTCGGGTCAAAATGAAATATAAATCGAGTTGATGATCGAGTCATCTTCATACGTTTAAAATAAACGACACTAAACATACATTTGCAATTTTAAAATTGATTGTTGCAGCATTAAAAGCAAACAAAATCGTGTTCAATATATTTAATGCAGTCGACTTACTGTCTCCAATTAAATATCTCTTTTATCACAAAGAATAAAAGAAATATTGAAATAATAAAGGTTACTATATTTAAACAGGGAATAAGGTTATATGCATATACAGTGTGTTCATGAAAAGATATGCCATTTTATTGAGATTTTACAAGAAACTTATTCTTTATAATAAATTCTTAACTATAAAAGTTGCTTAAAACCTTTAAATAACCATCTAGGCCAGGCGTCAAATAATTTTTTATGTCAAAAATGAAGATTTCCTTTTTTATTCGTAAAGTGACGTTTTTTGAACTTTTTTTTGTGATATTATAAAGTCGGACCTCCCTAAACTTGTGGTGACTAGTGTGGGAGCCTCACGGATGGGGGAAAATTTACATATAAAGATACGGGAAATCAGTTTTTCGTAGATAACTCGTCACCAATGTAAACGTTCTTAAGTTCAAATCTGAAGTTTTTATCTTTACTTTCATAATCTGAAGAGATTTTGTTTAATCCCCTATCTTCAACTTTAAAAATTTCCATGCGTCTCAGTTGCTCTGTACGTACGAAAACACTCTACGGATAGCAATCTTTAGCGAATCTTTCTTTTAATCGCTTCGTATTCTGTCAAAATAGAACTCCATTAGATTTAATAACAATCCATCAAATAGTTTCATTATTATAATCGTTTCCTAAAATGTTTTAAATGTATTTATAACTGCTTTTCAAGTCAGCGAGATAACTCCTTGCAAGTGGAGTCCAAACCATTGCTTAGGGATAACTTTTCAATTAGAATTATTTTGCGGTGAGCAAAGCTTGAATCGGCATCGCTAGTTACGCCCATTTGTGAGCTAAATGCGCTAACCCACTAAGCTACCGTCCGTGTCCCCGTAAAATAAATATGTAACACCATCTTGAGGATCATTTCTCTCGTTCTCTGGAATAATAATTATTAAAACTGAAATAATAAAACAATTATTTGTTCGTTTAACTTGCTCTAACTCAAAGACGGGATAATTTTTATTGTTGTTGTGTTGTCACTACATATTTGTTACCAAAATTTATTAATTTTAAAATCAAATTGTAAAGTGAAAAAAATATTTTTTCTAAGGCTTTGTCGATGAAACGTGAGAATATAGCAAGCGGGATACTTTCGTATATTTCTAAATAAATCACTAATCTATCGGACGAGGAATGAATAAAAACAAAAGAAGGAAGCAATTTTTTTTCAATAATTAACAATTCTTGTGAAATATGCATGTGAAATAATAGCAAGGTGTGCATTTTTTGTTTTCCCAACGGTTATATATATTTCCTTGAAATATGTATTGACGTTAGATTTTATTTCAAAGGGTAGTATATTTAAAATTCTGGGTACTAAGTATGCATAACTTTTTTGGCAAACTGTTTTATAAGCAGTGCAGTTATTTTGCCTAAATCTTATCTCAAAATTATGATTAATGTTGGAATGAATAATCTTATTTTTATAAAAGTGCTTCAATATTGCTAAACAGAATAATTGTCTTGAATCAAGCATTTCACTTTCTTTGTACAATGCTTCTGTAATACATGTTTTATTAAAAATAATTTTTAAGATCCATTTTTGAGTGTTAATCAAGTTTGATAACTGGTTTTTGTTTACTTCTCCCCATCCCAGTATCCCATATTGAATATGTATTTGTATCAATGAGAAATACAGTGTTTTTAAATGTTTCTGGTTCAAAAATTCTTTGAAATATTTTATTTTTGGTAGAAAACCTCTTCTTTTTCTTAACATTATGGACTTGTAGGTTCATCTAAAGTGCTTGTCGATTGTAATGCTAGGTATTTCACCGAATTAGCTTCCGATATCTGGGTTTTTTCATCAATATCCAAACATCCAAAATGAGCTAAGTAATTCGTGCAAGACGTAAAACTTAAGTAATGGGTTTTATTAAAATTAACGGTAAGCAAGTTAGTTAAACCATAGTTTTAATTTTTTAAATTGGTTTTCAGCAACAGTTTTTAGGCTTTGCCACGTATCTGCTTTATAATTAGCTGTGTCATCAGCTGAACTGATTGAATTTTCCATAACCCCTTCTGTTAGAAATAAGTTATTTACACGTTAAATAAAATGGGTCCTAGTATTGTCCTCAGCGATACTAGAATACTTTGGGTGTTGCAATAACCTCCCCTTTTTATGGATGGGGAGGATAAAACCCACAATTTGAGTCTAAGAATGTCTACATTGATGCCCGATCCCAAAAATTATATCAATTTCCCATATTTTCACCACTTTCTGGTTAAGTCGGGCAAGAAATGATATTTTCAAAATATGTCCTATCTATTAGGGGTAAAAGTGTTCGTTGAGAACAGTGTGATTCCTAATTAGCTGAATTTTCAAATCAATCACTTATTTTCTCGTATTTGCTTCTTTATTAATTGAGGTTAGATTTGACTATTTTAACATCAGGTTGAAAGAGATCGATACATAGTTTTATTGTCCACAACTTTTATCTGAAACATATTCTTCCATTTTTTCAAGAAGTGACAACATCATAAGCTTTTGCAATATCATAAACCTTTACCGATAAGAATCGACGATTCTATGGTTACAAAACTAGCTGCTTGACTGTTATCCTATTTTTTAATTTTTTAATACGTTACAGATTCAAATGACATTATCTTCGTCGAAATGTAATAATAATAATTTTTCCTTATCACAATTTTAATCAACTACAGACTTGAAATTGTCACGTTTTTTATTTTTATATAGCTCGTTATTCAAAAGGATCAAATAAATTAGAGGACAAATTATATCCTTTCAAACCTTATACTTTGTAAAAGTAGACAGAAAATATTATTACAGAGGTGACATGGCAATTTTAAGCAAAAATAATTTAAAAATTTATATCCTACAATCGTATTTTCCTCTTTTCACTTTGCAGAGCATCCTTGAACCAAAAAGCAATTATAGTCGCAGAAATGTAAAAAAATATATTACTATGTATATAAATACGAATGTAAATTTGAAACTCATGCATACCATTAACTTTTTCAAACGCCTTTGGTTTTTTTTATCTTTTAGGTGTTTAAAACTTTAACTAGCCGCAATAATAAAATTCAATTTTAAACGGTTTGTTTTTGTGGTACACATAATGTAATATGGTTAACGCATCTTCTCTATATGGAATGGATTTAAATGAGTAAAAGGTGATCAAAAGGTACAAGGCTACATAATAAAAAAAGCTGACCTTTTAAGTGGTTCTTAGTGGATTTTTATATTATAAACACGAAAATGATTTTAGCTTGAATGTTAAAACGTAGCGGTTTTATTTGGATAGATGTGAATTTAATAACGACTGCTTAAAATTGGATTAGAATAAATAAAATATTAGTTCTAACTGTATGTGATATTTATTTAGTAAGGTTTGTTACGTAAAAGTAACTTTAAATGAAACTAGGCCAGTTTTTCATGAATCTGCAAACATTAGAATGAATGTGGGTAGTCAACTGAATATTAATAAGAATACCAAACGTGTTTGTAAGGTTATAAAATAAGTACTTGCGCTCGCACTTGTGTGACCGCGAAAGCTTTTAACTGACTTACGAAATCTGTATGGTATGCCTCCACTTCACGGTGTAAGAGGAGCTATGTTAGTGAAGAGACCAAAAATCAGAAATAGTTATTTTTGATGCTAGATGCTAGATTGCGAATGCAAAAAATCAGTTAACTGTGAACCATTTACAACACAAAGTCGATTATCAAAATTTGTAAAATTTGTAAATCAATATTTTGAAACTAGTATTTTTTATATTCGCTTCCAAGTATTTTAAGTCGTATAAGTCTTCTATTAAGATTTATTACTAAATTGAAATCTTATAATTAAATGTTATGTTAAGTTTGTGAATGTGTGTGAATGTAATTGCGTATATTTACTTATATTTACTTATATTATTTTATTTATGTTAGTTATATACAATATGAAACATTTTCTTTATAGGCTTTTGCAAACAGTGGAAAGAAAAGCTATCTATGAGAACTAAAGGAAAAACTATATATATAAAAAAATAATAATGAAATCTTTGCATTCTTTCGATAACCTGACTTCTGGTTATGCTAGCAAGTAAAATTCTGATTTGCCATTCTCATTTTAACACTAGCATCCAACCTAGTCCCCTACGGCTAAGCAGGCTAAACTAGTATCTACATGATCCCCTACGATATGTAAATTCAGTTAAAAATGAGAACAAAGGCCTGAAATTAATTTATTTACGTACCTTGTCTTTAAAAATTTTTTCATTCAAATGAATTACATTTTCATAAAATCTCATTCAGTTTCTTGGAAATGCTTAGCCTTTGAAACGTTTTTCGTCCTTATTGGGTACTCTTCAGAAAAGCCTAAAGCCACTCATAACGATGTTCCATGCAAAACTAAGACATTTTCCATGAATGGTATAAAATAATTATAATTGACATTGACTGATAAAAAACAACAGATCTTCACCTATCTATTAGCTAACTAGTATTGGAGCCTATATACTCTATGCATGTTTAAAAGTGAATTATTTATTATTTGTTTGCTTATAGTAATGAAACATTTTCTTTATAGGATTTTGCAAACAGTGGAAAGAAAAGCTATCTATGAGAACTAAAGGAAAAACTATATATATATATATATAAAAATATTAATGAAATCTTTGCATTCTTTCGATAACCTAACGTTTTTCGTCCTTATTGGGTACATATCGTAGGGGATCATGTAGATACTAGTTTAGCCTGCTTAGCCGTAGGGGACTAGGTTGGATGCTAGTGTTAAAATGAGAATGGCAAATCAGAATTTTACTTGCTAGCATAACCAGAAGTCAGGTTATCGAAAGAATGCAAAGATTTCATTAATATTTTTTCATATATATAGTTTTTCCTTTCGTTCTCATAGATAGCTTTTCTTTCCACTGTTTGCAAAATCCTATAAAGAAAATGTTTCATTACTATAAGCAAACAAATAATAAATAATTCACTTTTAAACATGCATAGAGTATATAGGCTCCAATACTAGTTAGCTAATAGATAGGTGAAGATCTGTTGTTTTTTATCAGTCAATGTCAATTATAATTATTTTATACCATTCATGGAAAATGTCTTAGTTTTGCATGGAACATCGTTATGAGTGGCTTTAGGCTTTTCTGAAAAGTACCCAATAAGGACGAAAAACGTTTCAAAGGCTAAGCATTTCCAAGAAACTGAATGAGATTTTATGAAAATGTAATTCATTTGAATGAAAAAATTTTTAAAGACAAGGTACGTAAATAAATTAATTTCAGGCCTTTGTTCTCATTTTTAACTGAATTTACATATCGTAGGGGATCATGTAGATACTAGTTTAGCCTGCTTAGCCGTAGGGGACTAGGTTGGATGCTAGTGTTAAAATGAGAATGGCAAATCAGAATTTTACTTGCTAGCATAACCAGAAGTCAGGTTATCGAAAGAATGCAAAGATTTCATTAATATTTTTTTATATATATAGTTTTTCCTTTAGTACTCATAGATAGCTTTTCTTTCCACTGTTTGCAAAATCCTATAAAGAAAATGTTTCATTACTATAAGCAAACAAATAATAAATAATTCACTTTTAAATATACAATATATTCTATAGATTATCATTTATGTTTGTATCTCATGCTCAAGTATTTTCAAAATACTTATATGAGTAATTTGCTGTTTATTTATATATACATATTTTTTTCTTTAACATTATCTTTAATTAAATTGTAATTCATTTATAAATAAACACATCTATCTATCTATCATTTCTTTTTTTTTGTTCACTTATTTAACGGCTACTAAGGCTAATCACCGACGCCAGTGGACGAGATATCCGTAATTTAGAAATTTTGCCGAACCTCTTCCCTGTCGAAGGGTAGACATTTTTTACTTCCCTTAGATTTAATAGACAAGGTACTGACTACTTTACATTCCATTCGAAGGATATTATATCCACTATGCAACTCCCACCTAAAGTTGCATACCTTCCACGTATACGTTAATATACTAGCCGTTAGAAGGCGGAGCGAGACCGCTGTATGTCCCTAGAGAAGGTCTCCCATCCAAGTACTAACCGGTCTGCAAGTTGCTTAATCTATCGTATCGAAATACGAGTATACCCTAGTCTCCTTTACGCTCGCTTCAGTCTCCTTTTATAATTTGTTACTTATTGCGACAAGGCAAATGTTAGGAAACCTAACTAATATGCCTTAGAAATAATGAAAACATTTTTTAGTATAATTGCTAGAACGTTAGTTTTTTAATTTGTACCCTATTTTATGCCACCCCAAAAATAAAAAACATTTGACAAAGCTGTACATCCAGGAGTTAAATACAGATAAGGTCTCGGGATTCTAATACAAAGCAAAACCCGTTCCTACGACGCTATATCTTAAAGTGGAAAATCGCTCTAGAAGCCGAGTTTGTTACCTGTTCTATAAAGAAATAAGAAACCAAAACATGTCAGGTGGACTCTAGAGTGTAGTGTCCTATTGTGTGGGTTTTTGATTAATATTTCGTAGGGCTTTTCTAAATAATGAAACTAATATTGTATCATTAAAAAATATTCATAGAAAATATTTCTATTTGATAGATCTTTTCAGATTACAAATGGAACGTAGGATGAATAGAAAATATATATAAAAAATCGTTGCTAGTTAGTTGCTATTTATAACACAGATGTATTGTGGGGCAGAGGGTTAGTAATTTACATATGCAACAGGAAGTATTTTTTTCCAATGACTTACTCAATACCAAATCTGATGATTGAAATACCGCTCCTAGCAAGAAGAGATCAGTTGAAATTGATTTTAATTTTAAATTCTTCGATGATATACAGTGAGTTCGGATGAAAGAAATAAATTCGATAAAATTGTTATAAAGGGACTGACAAAAAATCAATTGGACAACGGTCGGGTCTATTTTTAAATGCAATTCTGTGTCTGCTCATGTTCAAGAATATATACTTTTTTATTTTGAAACAGTTATGATGCAATCGAAATTTTTTTAAATGACAACCTCCATTTCTGATAGTTATATTTGAAACAGCCACATCCACGTAGTGGATTGGAAGTATAGTAATCGCAAAAAAATTTTCAAAAATTTTTATTCGTGAAATAGGTTTAGAATGTCATGAAAAGTCGAGATTTTAAATTTGAGCGAAAAAAAATTTTCTCTCTGTCTGTCTGTCTGTAACTTTTTTTTGTCCGCACGCTTTCTCCGGAACGGTTTAAGATATTGACCTGAAATTTTGTACACGTATATATTATAACGAGATCTGGAACTGGATTGTTTTTTGAGGAAATCCGGTGAAGGGTTGGGGGTTAAATAGGGGTAAATAGGGGGAAATAAGTAAAGCAAGCTTGTAAGAGTACAGAAACTTGAAATTCGGTGTATGTACTAGAAGTTAAGGCTTCAGATTTTTTAATAATATTTTTCAATTAATGGGATTGATAACATCAAATTGAGATATTCACTTGAAAGTTAGTACACGTATGTATTGTAGTGACATCTGATTGATATGACTCCATTGAGGTGGTAGGTTGTAAATAGTGGAAAATAAGTACGGTAAACTAGAAACTTAATTTTTAACGTACATGGTAGAAACCAACTCCTCAAACTTTTCTATGACATCTACCCCAAATATTATTAAAATTCTATGACCAATAATTTCCACATACTAGAGTGCAAATATAGTCAAGATGTTTCCTTTAAAGTGACTTGGACGAATAATCTGTATGTGGAAGTAGTGATTCCTTAGGCAGCGGTTTTTTTTACATATGAAGGTACTGATATCATATATAGTTATGGTTAAGTGGTAGAGTAGCATTAGCTAAACTTCGCCAGGACGTTAAAATAAATGAGGCCATTAAATAAATTTTAAAAAAATAGTATGCTACTAAGCAAATTTTGAGAAAAAAATTATTTTTGATGTTTATGACCATTTATTTAAAATAAATACAATCGTTTAAATAAATTTGTCAAACGCTAAAATTGTCTTACATGTACTTCTTGACAATATCCAAGTTGAAATACTAATTCATTTAAAACCTTATGAAAGCTTTCGGGTCGTTTTAATCCACTCTCGTGCCTGATTCTGTCCTTTGATTTCTCAATAATATTTGATCTAATTCGTCACAAAAATTAATCTAAAGGGGTTAGATCGGTAGCTGGCCACTCTATTATTCCATGTCTACCCACGAGAAAAATTTGAATATGAAAAGATGAGAAATGCATTTAAAAAGAGAGCTTATATAAACAATGCATCCTTTAGTAGATGGATTGGTATTTCCTCTATGGTTTTTATTACCTTTTTCTTTTATATTTTAATTTTATCAATAGTTTCTGCTTCCAACATAATACTAAATGATCTACATAAAAGCAATGACGTGATTTTCTCTATCAATCATATTTGATATTTTTTTTAAGTGTCGGAAATTGGCGTTATTTTAAATAAAACTTCTTTCACGAAAAACATAAATGCGCCAATTAAACTTGATCAAACTTGATGCAAAATTTAGGTACAACAGTTTATTTCAAACCCCGCACTCACTTTGTACGACGTAAATATAGTGGGTTTTTTTTGACATTTCTTTCTTAGGTGTCTATTAATTTAATAGTAAATTCAGTCACAGTGGGTTTTGCAATGGGTTTTACGTGGGTTTTGCATTTAGACGGCGACTTTAGTAGAATGAAGAATTTTAAATTTCGGTTAAGTTAAAAATGTAAGGTATGAAAGTTTTACTAGGGGATTCAAACCTGACACGCAACTTCTCTCTTCAAACTTGTTCGAAGTTTTGAGAAATAATTCCGATTTTTCTTATTTTAAGAAAATGTCAAGTATGACAAAAAAAGGCGTGTGACTGCTCGTCATTGTCATTTAACATAATTTTTTTAAATCGAAATGAACTTAATACAAAATGTTTCCATATGATGCGGATTTTATTATTGCCATTGTATAAGTAGGTTCTTTTTGTGGCAGATTTTATTTTTAATTTCAGAATTTGATGTTTGTCTGGTCTGCAATAAATTGACCTAATATTAAATTGATATTTTTTAAATAATCAGGATATTTTTTTTAAATATGAAGCTAATTATTGTTTTTCTGTGTTCATATTAATGGTGATCCATGGGTTAGGTACACTTTTTCCTAAGCTGTTATGTCACATTGTTTAGTAGACCACAATACATCGTGAGTAACTGAAGTTCCTTTAGCATATTACTGGCCGAAATATGTAAAATAGTTGTCTCAATTTGTTTTCATATATCCCCTATTTGACGTACCAAGTGCAAATCAAGATTGATTCCTAGAGATTTTAAACAGCTTGATCGATTTCTATGTCATAGTTGTGTATTTTTATTTTTGTATATAAGTAGGTAGTGAATATTTGTGAACGAAGTGAAGGCATTTAGTTTTAATGGGTTAGTAAATATAGATCGAACCAATTTCTTGTCGCTTTTAGAAGTTTGACTATTTATCCTATACTTCATCTCAAGATTTTATCTCTAGAGATATAGCAGTATCATTAGCGAATGAGATGATTGTACAATTGATGGATAAGATAAGTAGAGCATTTAACAATATTATAAATAAAAAAGGGACCATAACCATCCCTTGTGGCAAACCACAAGTGACGATTATATAAGTAATCGGATTATATGTGTTCCTCTTATGAAGCTTGTGTAGAACTACAACAGATTGTCCCTCATTTGCTCTATGAAGATAGTGCAACGGACGTTTAGGTTTCTCCGTTAGTTACCATAACCTTTCGTTTGCATTTCTGTTATTATAATCCCTTCCATAATAATAATTATAAATAATCGAGTTCTCATCAGCTTCCCTTATTGAAAATTTCAGATAATCCTCATATTTAAAATAAAGTAGCTTGTATTACAAAAGACAAAAATAGCATTAGCACAAATCAGTAAGGAGTAAAGACAGATTTGGCATTTCGTCGGCACCTTTGATCCTTTGTATTCACTTCCGGTGGCCTCGTCCCTTTAAAAAGGTACTTAGATGTTACCAAATTTAAACTAAATATTCCGAATTTCAATAACCGGGCTCTGTTGCCACCTATCATAGAAGAAATTTATTTTTATTGTTAAAATCAAACAATTTTTAATGGTTAGTTAATGTTGTATAATATAAAAAATACTACAACGGCACGGTTAAAATTTGGGATGGAAGCACGCCTTGTAGAAATGGGTGAGACTTGTGACTATTATAGAACTGAGCCATAGTCCTGAGAAGAAATTAAAAAATGGCACCTAGGAAATTATCCTTTATGTAAAAGTTGTAAAGAAACGCCTTTAGCTAAGTTTCTATGAGGTGCAATGAAATAAAATTTCGAAAATAATTTTTTTGAAACTTAAATTAAATTTGAGTTTTGAAATTTCTTGGAAACAGGTTAAGAAATTTGAATTTGAACATATTTTTTAGAAACTAAAATGAAACCTAACTGAGTCATACAGAATTGCAGTATTTGAATTTACAATATTCCACCTTAACGAATGACAATCGCCTATTAGGTCATTTAAAGCTGCCCGGAAGCGACCCAAAATTTCAAATTGAATTTATTACAGTTAATCTCTTCTAACCTAAAACTAAAATTGCAAACATTAACAATACTTATAAAAGCCTACAATTAAAGAGATTTAGTACAAAGTAATGTATCATCTTTCTCGCCAATGTATGGTCATAAACATTGACTAGGTGAATACTGGGCGTAGGATACATTTTCACGAGTTGTACTCATCGACACTTTTGACCAAGGGCATAAGATCTAACAGTTGACAAAGTTTGAAGTATATTCAACGAAGCCCATTTAAAGTATGCGTGGTCCTTTGTATCTTTTTGATACCAATTGTTTGTTACGTTCACACCATCGTTGTGTGATGTTGAAATTGTACATCCTCGAGCTGTATCCCACTTGCCATGGGTGATATTCTGATCTGATTTTTTTTATTTGGAATTAACCAGATAGATATGGAGTGTTTTTATCTTGTACATATTGAACTTCTTAATCAATAAATACCAGTTAACCGGCACGATAACGCAGCGTACTAAAGCATGTTAATTGCGAGTGCGTTTAATCACACTGTTTATCGATGAGTAATGGATGTTGTCCGCGTTTTTCAATGTGTAGCAGTTCCGGACAGCCTTAGCTTTGGATTTCGAGGTTGTCTATTTGTGGTATGTTTATATCAAATAAGAATTAATCGAAATTTTTGACTGCCTACTTCTTTTTAAGTTTAACCCTCGTGCGATTTAGTTATTTGGATCAGCAACTAATTTTTAAGTAATATCACCTATTTCCACAAGTCTGTTCAGAGTCCTGATAAGAATACAGAAACTAGCGATGTTATACTAAAAAGGTAATGTATGTATTACTTCCACATCCACGTAGTGGATTGGAAGTATAGTAATCGTAAAAAAAAATTCAAACATTTTTTTTCTTGAAATCGGTTTAGAATGTCATGAAACGTCGAGATTTTAAATTTGAGCGAAAAAAAATTTCTGTCTGTCTGTCGGTCTGTCTGTCTGTCTGTAACTTTATTTGTCCGCACGCTTTCTCCGGAACGGTTTAAGATATTGACTTGAAATTTTGTACACGTATATATTATAATGAGATCTGGAACTGGATTGTTTTTGGAAGATATCCGGTGAAGGGTTGGGGGGTAAATAGGGGTAAATATGGGGAAATATGTAAAGCAAAATAGTAAGTGTACAGAAACTTGAAATTTGATGTTGTACTACAAGCCAAGGCCTCAGATTTTTTATAATGTTTTTCAACCCCCCCACCACCCCTTCTTCATTATTAAAGGAGTTGCTAAAATAAAATTGAGATATTCATTTGAAATTTGGTACACGTATGTATTATAGCGACATCTGGAACTATATTATATTTTGAAATGATCCCGTTGAAGGGTTGGGGGTTAAATAGGGGTAAATAGGGGAAAATAAGTAAAGCAAGCTGGTAAGAGTACAGAAACTTGAAATTCGGTGTATGTGCTAGAAGCCAAGGTCTCAGATTAGTTATATTATTTTTCAACCCCCACCACCCCTACTCCACTATTAAAGGGGTTGATAAAATGAAATTGAGATATTCATTTGAAATTTGGTACACGTATGTATTATAACGACATCTGGAACTAGATTATATTTTGAAATGATTCCGTTGAAGGGTTGGGGGTTAAATAGGGGAAAATAAGTAAAGCAAGCTGGTATGAGTACAGAAACTTGAAATTCAGTGTATGTACTAGAAGCTAAAGTCTCAAAATTTGTATAATATTTTTCAACCCCCCACCACCCCTACTCCATTATTAAAGGGGTTGATAAAATAAAATTGATATATTCATTTGAAATTTGGTACGCGTATGTATTATAACGACATCTGGAACTATATTATATTTTAAGATGATTCCTTTGAAGGGTTGGGGGTTAAATAGTGGTAGATAGGGGAAACTAAGTAAAGCGAGCTGGTAAGAGTTTAGAAATTTGTGATTTGGTGTATATACTAGAGGCGATGGCCTCAGATTTTTCCATAATATTTTCCATCCCCCCCATCACCCCACTCCCTTATTAAAAGAGTTGATAAAATTAAATTTAGATTTTCACTTGAAATTTGTTACACGTATAACGATATCTTAAACTGGATTATATTTTGACACGATTGCGTTGAACGAGTGGGGTTATTTAGGGGTAAATAGGGAAAAATAAGTAAAGCAAGCTGGTAAAGGTACAGAAACTTGAAATTAGGCTTATTCCTAGAAGCCAAGGCCTCATATTTTTTAGTAATATTTTTCAACTCCCACCACCCTTAATCCATTATTAAGGAGGTTGATAAAATGAAATCGAGATATTCACTTGAAATTTGGGACACGTATGTATTATAACGACATCTGGAACTAGATTATATTTTAAGATGATTCCGTTGAAGGGTTGAGGGTTGAATAGGAGTAAATAGGGGAAAATAAGTAAATCGTGCTGGTAAGAGTACATAAATATGGGATTTGGTGTACATACTAGAAACCAAGGCCCCAGATTTCTTTCTAATTCTCCGCTCCATTTTTAATGGGTTTGATAACATAAAATTGAGATATTTACTTGATAGTTAGTACACGGATGTATTGTAATGACATCTGATTGAGATGATTCCATTGAAGAGGTGGGTCGTGGTAGGTTGTGAATAGGGGAGAATAAGTAGGGTAAACTAAAAACTTCATTTTTAACGTATTTGGTAGAAACCAACGCCTTAAACTTTTTTATGACATCTGCTCCAAATATTATTAAAATTCTGTGACCAATAATTTTCACATGCTAGAGTGCAAATCTAGTCAAGATGTTTCCTTTAAAGTGACTTTGATGAAAAATCTGGATGTGGAAGTAGTGATTCCTTAGGCAGCGGTTTTTACATATAATCATAGGAATAATATCTTGTAATTATTAACGAAATCGATAGAATAAAATCGTATATCACCGCAATTACTAATTCTTTTTGTGTGCTCATATCAAGTTTAAAGGTGCCTACATATGGAGACACAAGTGTCGAGATTTGTGTCTAGATTTTTACAGCACCTTTCTTATCTAAGTTCTTTCACATAATTCTCATTTACCAATTTTAAAATGTCATGTAAAATAGATATAAGAGGGGGAGCAACACTTTCCGGGAATATAACGTTAATAGTACTACGGACTATACAGTATGGACATCTGCTTTAATGTGTTTGAAACTTCTCCGCAAATTTTAGAAAGATAGTATTAATATTGAAAAATGATTCGGCATTAGAAGCTACAATATAATATTAAGAACATAATACTAACATACTAGCAAAGTGTGGTTAGAACAATATATTTAACGCATTATAAAAACTGCGTATTCTATGAAGAGAAAAATATGTTTGGTAATCTAATAGAAATATAGACAAATTTAAGTACACAAAAGAGAGAGAGAACTAAAGTTCCATGTAACAGTTTATCTAGATATACAAAATAGGACTGTATTTTCATCGACTCTCTAGTGCTTTAAGATTAAATGATTCATTTAATGATCTAAGGAAAACTTATACAAACCACTCTCTATAAATCTTAATTGATATCTATGTTCGGTGAAAACGGACTCCAAATGATGGTATTATTCCATCATTTGGACACAAATCCAACATACGATATATATAATTATCTAATGGCTCTTGTATTACTTGGTATTACGTGTTATGAAGCCAGAAAAGTCCCATTGTATATTTACTGAACGTACTTGCTCCTTGCAAATAGGGCTAATAATATTAGCCCCGAATTGAGCTAATAATATAAGCCCTATTTCTAGGCCATAATAAAAAATTTATTAATTTAATAATACTATTCACTTTGGAATATCCAGTGACATACTTTGTGATTTTGGAGCATATCACAGTCGATATTACTTTTAAATTTTATATAGACTTAAGGTTATTTTCAAATAATAACTATTCTAAAATTCTATTATTTCACTTAAACTATGTATAAACAAAGAAAATAATGGTGGCCCAAGGTTGGTGCCCTGAGGGACGCCAGAAAAGAAGATAAAATGTTTTGATGCAAATCATTCACAGACAGATACTGTTTCTATTTTATAGATACGAAGTAAGAAGTTCCATCAAATTTGTGATATTTAGTTTTAAGCATACAGAGGACAAAATTATGTGACACAGAATCAAGTAATTGCTATGATTTGTACTACCTTGTCTTGCGAGTTTTTCTATTATGTGTTAATTGATATTCCTGCACGTATTTTATTTTCGTTTAAAAAATTAATAATTTTCGAAACAGTCAACTGATCAATGATCATTATACCTGTAAAAGCACTAGTCTAAACGGTATTGCTCGTCAATTTATCAAACACAACTGGACGAAATTTATCGCATATATTTTATAAAGATCTTGTTCAAATTCCTGTTGAAATTTTTAAACATTTACTAAGGATTTTAATAACAGTACTTACAATTTGTACAAAATACCGAGTACGGTTATAGATTCTTCCTTGAAAGATAAATCTGTATGCACTTTATTTTTTGACCTTTGCATTCAGATATTTTAAACCGAAAACCATCCAATTCCATCTTGTTTTCATTAATTAAGTAGGTAGCTCTAATTAACGCAAATTAGGTGGGTAATTTGGAAACTAACCAATTAAATTTTGATTATACCCTCAATTAAAGTTTAAGGTAAACGTGATATATTTAATTTAAAATGAGCTCTACACCATTTTCACACCGGGTATCACTTTAATAATCTTCAGTAGCATTTGCTGGTAAAATATTATACATAAACGTCAAGAGTTTACAATTTTTAAGCAGTATTTATGAGAATCACTATAAGATTCAGTCTGGACGGTGTTCTTCGGAGTGAACTTCTCTCTCTCCAACCTGTTTGCAGTCTTATAAAAACGTAGCCGTACAGAACATTTACATATAAAATAGAGAATTGTTACTTTGTAAATGTCGTTAAAATTTTATTGATAATAATTTAATACCTGAAAAGCGTTTGTCGGTAAGTGTTTTGTATAAGTTGTGGTTTTTTTGTAAAACTATGTTTTTATCTGGTTGAGACAACTTCTTGTTTTTATACGCAGGCCATTATAAGAAATATTACTGTTAACGATGTTTATTCTTCTTCAATCTACAGTAGAAAGCTAGCAAGCTACACATTTAAGATTATAAATACCAAGAAATATTATATAAGGCAAGAAGTTTTATTATATTTGGATATGAATATGTAATAGGTGTGTTGTAAATTGGTTGGTTATATTCTCATTTCGTTTCGTTCATTTTCGTTCTGCAAACATGACTTTAAACAAATTCTGTGTGCGTTTCTTTTGTTATTTCATTGATAGAAAATATTTCGCAATTTTCAATTCGATATTTTTCGAAACTAACCAATTTCTAAGTCGGGAGATGAAAACAGCACTATGAAACTGCAATATTAATATCAGAGGTTGAGACAGCCATACAAAAATTAAAAACTGATAAAGCACTTAGTGTCAAAGTATCTCGATAAAGTCCCTTAAGGCAGCTATGGTGAAAGCTCACAATACTATTCTGCCAAATAAATCTAAAGCCAGCAAAGAACTCATGGAAAAGAATTTTGGTGCCGGTCTTCTTTTTGATTTTTCCGATTCCTGTAAAAATGATCACCTTGTAATATATTTTTTAACATTCAGGCGCCAATTATAAAAGTCCATACATCACTGAACATTAACATGTAATTAAATATTTTGTCGCACCTTTGTTGATTTTTTTACAAGCAACTGAATTTGACAAAAGGGGAATTTGAAGAAAAACAGCTTTATTTGCTTACATTGATTGCGTCCAAATAATTAAAAATGGTCAATTTAAACTCGGTAAATAATGTTCAATATTGACAAAAAATTTAAAATCAAAGTTTTTTTTTTAATTCCAAAGAAAGTGTAGCTAGGTACATTTTATAATAGGAATCATTAGACAGGTTTATTTTTATTAATACCTAATAATTATTAGTAGGCCTAGATAGTTTGATATTTTTTGTTTGTTGTCATAAACAGTAGAACTAGTGTACTTGGTTAACTTAGTCTGCAAATAATCATGACTTCATTTTCAACTGTGTATCGCTATGCAAGGGAGCACGGCAGTTTTCCATCATTAAAAGTGAAACGAAATATTGTTCAAAACGTTTAGGATCAAGAAAACATCATTAACATTGTTCAGGAACACCCCGAAGTAAGCATCTGACGAATAAGTGCCCAATTAGCAGTATTATATTCAGCAAGTGCAAAAGCTTCAACAGGGTGACAATGCAAATAGGTTAAAATTTTGCCATATTGATCGCAGACCGACTACATATCGAACTTTATTCACAGACGAGTCCCAATTTACACCGCATGGCGTATTTAATTCAAGAAATTCGCATAACTGGGGCGAAAACAATCCTTATGCTATAAGAGAAGCCCACTCTCAACATAAGTTCTCGGTAAATATTTGGTGCGACATGATTAACAACAACCTAATTAGCCCACATATTCTTCCGGCAAGACTAACTACAGAGGTTTATTTATATTCCTTACAAAATATTTTACTTGGTTTAATGCAAGGTATTAATGTAGGAGGACAATACTTTCAGCATGACGAAGCTCCTGCCGATTTTGGTATTGAGGTTAGAAGGCATTTGAATAATGAGTATCCAAACAGATGGAATGAACGGGGGAGATCTCATCCTTGGCCGGCTGGATCACCAGATTTCAACCTCGTCGATTGTTTTCTATGGGGATATCTCAAAACTTAAGTCCCAATAAATACTAGAAATTAGCAACAATCCTGAGGAAATTAGAAAATCTTTTGACAATTTAAATAAACGCCAACAAACATGTGAGGAAGCTGGAGGTTCTCATTTTGAACATTTGCTCTAAGTATCTGCAATATTTTTAAACAATTTTTGTAAATAATTAATGTGAGCGTTTTTAATTAGTTGGGCAATTAATGTAAGGAAATAAAGCTGTTTTCCTTCAAATTCCTCTTTTTGCCAAATTCAGTCGCTTGTAAAAAAAATCAACAAAGGTGCGAAAAAAAATCTAATTACATGTTTACGCTCAGTGATGTATGGACTTTCATAATTTGCACCTGAATGTTAAAAACAATATCACAGGGTGATCATTTTTACAGGAATCTGAAAAATCAAATTAAAAAAGTTCCGCACTGGAATTTAAAAAAATATATAATAGCAATCTATCAACTGTGATAAGTGTATACAGATTCGGAAAATGCAGTTTAGGGTATAGGAATAACGATGTAATTGACCACGCCCCGCTAGTTCCACAAATCGTGAAAGCAGATAAACACAATGAATTGAATTTAGTACGGCATGAACTAAGGATGGGTGCGGACGTAGGTAATAATTTCTAATACGAAATGAGACAATATCTCTTCGTCAAAAGCGAAGAAGTTATTTGTCACATTTTTGACAAATAATTTCTTTTATTGAAAGCATTTCTGCAGTTTCTTTTTTAGCCGTAAATGCTATGGGAATAAAATAATAATTCTTATTAAAACCGAAATGAATATAGAACATTAAAATAAAATTAAATAACTCGGAAACTAAAATCAACTAATAATTATCAAAAAATAAATTATTCTTGTTAAATTACAAAAATATAACATTAAAATAAAATTAAATAACCCTCAAAAACTAAAATCAACTAATAATTATCAAACAATAAATTAATGAAGTAAGGATTCAAACAAACCATCTACTTGTGCCAAACAATAGCCATATCGATTATACAATGAACCTCTCAGATCATTGAGTTGATTTGGAGTAATGGTTGCAAAAAGTTGGATAAGTTTTTCCCGTAATTCAACTAAATTATTGGCTCGTTCAAACGCATGTTTGTACGCGGTTTCCTTTAAAAAGCCCCACAGAAAGAAATCATGGTGTGCTAGATCAGGTGGGGGCCATTTTATCATTCCCCTCGTACCTATTAAACGATTGGGAGATGTTCTTGCCAGAAAATTAATAACAGTTAAGGTATTGTGACTTGGGCAGCCGTCTTGTTGAAACCAAATGTCGTCAAAGTTGACAGGAAGATTTTGAACTGCAGGAATTATTTGGTTTTTTAAAAGCTCTAAATATTTATTGCCATTTAAATTGCCATCGATTAGCAGTGGGCCTATAACATGATTGTCTAAAATTCCCGTCCAAACGTTCAATTTTTGAGGATACTGAGTTCGCACAGCAACACTCAAATGTTTATTTTTCCGAGACCAATATCGTGCTACGGATGGATTGTGTTTCCTATGTAATGAAAAGGATGATTCATCTGTAAACAACATATTCTTTAAGAAGTTTTCATTCTCATTCGCTTTATTTATCATGATTTCACAAAATTCCACCCGTTCGAAATTGTCCTCGGGAAATATTTCTTGCGTTGTTTGAACTTTAAAACAACTGTACCCGTTTCTTTTCAAAATATTTCTCACAGTTCTTTCCTTCATGTCAACTTCATCAGCAATTTGCCTGCTAGAACAAGGTTCACTAGTTTCAAAAAGTGCACAGACATTAGTTCCGCGAATTTCACGTTCTTCGCTCATTTGTTGATGACGGGGTTCGGGTTGACAGCATTTTTTACAATAATTCACGACACACTCGAAATTTTCAAATTTTTTAATAATGTATGAAATTATGCTAGCTGAGGGGATTGGTCTGTCTTGATACGCCACAGTAAATAAATTTATTGTGTCTTCGGTGGAATGGCCCCCGAAGTACCACTTCACAATTTGCACTTTTTCTGCAGTTGTATAAACACACGGCATTTTAATAACGAAATTGAGATTAATTTATTTTATTCACACACGTCTAAACAGCTACGCTATTAGACGCAGAATGAGTGTGCTGTTCTCAACTCGACGCGGTCAAGCGATGGCGCTATTGTTTTATACCAATACCCTGCATTGTTCTACAACAAGGCGTGGTTTATCTGCGCAGAAACAAGTTTACGTACCTTAAACTAAATTTGCTGAATCTGTATAGTGTCTAAGATTTGAACAAAATCCGATCAATAGTAAGGACGTTCTGGCCAAAATAAATTTAGATCAAAATCAGTTTATCACCCTGTATCTCAGAAAATAAGAGCGACAGGAAAATTTCAATGGCCGGTCCTGAATACCCAACTGGTCCTCTACAGCCCCTGGAAGTATGTACAGTTCCTTATGAAACACCCTGTATATGATAAAACAAAAATTTAGATAGCCCCACAATTACTGATAATAAGGAATGAATTGATATAAGTTTCATATCCAAATATTTATTTATAAATAACAAAAACGCAAGGAGTACAATGTCTCAACTTCTCTTTAAAATAACAGCACATGTATTTTTAAAATTATTGACTTTTCCGGTACTTTAAAAGTTTAAAAAGTTGTAAAAGTATAAGCATTTAACTCAGTCTTAAAAATTAAAATATAAAAATGCCAAAATAAACAAAAAATATTTCACCAATCAAAAGTACTTTAAAAACTTCAGAGTTTAAAAAAATGTTTCTCTGCGACTTGATGGGCAGAATTTCATTTTATATTTTAATTTAAAATTATCTGTAGCCGTTAATAAGAAGCATATTATTCCAAAATGTTATGTAAATTGTTAATTGTTATTAAATATATCATCACACTGAGTCTTCATTACCGTAGGTGGTTATGTAGGTGTTAGTTTAATCTGCATGGCCGTAGGGGACTGTGTGGATGCTAGTTGTTAAATGAGAATTTTCAAATAAGAAATTACACAAATTTATCTCAGGATTTTAATTTGCTAGCATAACCAGAATTCAGGTTATCAAAAGAATGCAAAGACTTAATTAATATGTTTACACATAGCTTTTCTTTTAGTTCTCATAGATAGTTATTTTTTCTGCTGTTTGCAAAATCCTATAAAAAATATGTTTCAATACACTGAAATGTTTAAAACAGTTAAGAATATAGTGCCATTTCTTTTTTTCTTTGAGGTAAGATACACATTTAATAGAGATTTCGTATATCTAAATTTGTTTAAAATTTTATTGTGTGCAATCCCCAATTTTTATTTTTGCAGTACCATCAGTACGACCGATATTTGCGAAAAACAAGAAAAAGCTATGTTTCTGATTTTAAGTATTTAACCGAATCTGTTTCCGACCTCGCCCGAAGTCGAAAACTTACGGTCATACCCCACTAGATGTGTACTGTACCTCAGATTCCAGCAAAAGAATTCCCCCGAAACACTGTTTTTCTATTTTCATCTTTATTTTTACTATGTTGTTCAAAATCTCAGTAAAGGACAACAGCTGGTTGGATTCCTTGTAGACACAATACAACAAAACATATTTGACATTATACTTGGGCTAGAGGAAAAAATAAAATTAACCTTACCTATGATCTCGTAAATGATCCTGCCTCCTAAACGCCTTTCCACAAATATCACATGAATAAGGCCTCTCGTCAGTGTGCGTACGTTCATGGATCAACAAATTATAACTTTTGGTAAACTGTCTATTACAAAACTTACAAATAAATTGTTTTTTGGGCCTCGAGGCCCGCCCGGGGGCCCTAAGCAGCCTCCTGTCCAAATGCGCATGCATCTGCGGTGGCGGATAAAGCGCACCGCTACCCGGAAACGTAAATGTCGCAGGATTCGCGGGAGACGTAGGCAAAAAACCCGAATATGAATGCGTCTGACCACTACCAGAAGCCTCCAAAATACCCGGGGGCGGTCCTGGCCTATGAGGAAGCATCAAAGCTGCAGCGTGCGCCGCAGCTACGCAAGCTGCTTCTTCCCTAAGCTGCAATTCCTTGCGCTTGTCGGCCATCATCGCCATCAAGTCGAAGCTGGAAGATGACTTACGCACACCTGTAAATCCCGGATTTGCACTACTCTCCCCGGATTTATTATTGTCAGTTCTTTCGCGATTTTCACGAATTAGTTCGGACCCTAACAAAGGGTGGATTTCACCGGGGTACAACATAGGATGCATATTGCGTGATGGGACGACCGGGACAAATGCGGAACTTTCCCTGTGGTGGCTCATGGTTGTCGGCAAGGGCACTTGATGGTGGTAGGGGATCTGACCCTCATAGCGGCTGCCGGAGGATGACCTGTTGCTACTGCCAGGAGAAGGTAGGGGGAAGTCGCGTCGAGACAGCGATAGCGGGCGATCTTCTGCCGGGGTGGATGTTGCTGTCTCAGGCATTTTGACCTGTAAAGAAAATATGTGTTAAATAAATATTGAACTATCGGTGTATGCTTATAGTTATTATAACTATTTAATTGAAAGCAGAATTTATCATATACAACATATAATATTTTGTAACATTTTCTAAATCTGAAACGGAAAAATATTACAACAGTAAAAATAGCTAAAAAATGCCATATACTCTTTGTTTTGTATTTGCAAAGAGTATAGATAGATAGATAGATCTTTATTTGACCACTATACATATTTAATACATTTGTGGCAAGTCACAGCTTGGTATAGGTACCCAATATAAAGATATAAAAGTATAAATATAAAAAATATAACAGAAATATATACAGATAGAATAAAACAAATTACATGATACAAACATAATAAAACAATACAACCAGAGTTCATGTACACATGAATTTGCACAACGCAGCACAGCACGATCAATGCATATCGATAGTTTAAAAACATCACATTACATTCGCGTTAAGATATTCATCCACGAAATAGAAACAGTATAATAATGGCCTGCCTTGGATAATATGAATATCTAGCTGAAATTTACAAAATAACATATTTCTATCATTAGTAACTATATATAGAACCCCACCATCCCCTACACGAGGGCCTCATCCCTAAGACTACCCTTAATGTTACCGTTATTCGGTTTTTCTGTCCGTAAACTACGGGTTTTAAAACAAAATAGCTCTAGCTAGACAATATAAATAGAATAAAATTCTCTTTCAAGTAGTTTGTAATATGATACACCTACTCCAACTACCACATGAGAGGTTCATCCAATTATTCACTAAATGTAGAGTTCTCCAGATTCTAGGCTATTACTTTGAAGTTCTTAATTTAAACCATTATTTTAGGTAGAAATGTCAAAACAGGGAATCAAATGCATTTTTAAGCGGTATACAGGGTGGGGCGATAGTACGTCGGACTTCGATATCTTGAGTTCTACGATAGCTAGAAATTTTTTAAAAAAATGCAAGTAAACTAGATATGAAAGTCTATAACTGGAAATTATTTTCCAACATACAGGGCAAGCCAAAACGAAATTACGGGACCAAGTCAAGTGCCATTTTTTAAATGTATATCAGTACACTTTTTGGAGCCTCTTTCTAGGCTCGATTCATTCCTATATTAGCATTGAATATTTCCCAACCAGTCGGATGTAATGAATTTTTTTGTTGAAATAATGCAATCTCCAGATAGATATTTAAAAAATCACCAGTCACAATTATGGGTTTTAAGAAAAACTTATGTGATCAGTTACGAGACATCTAATTAATGTTTTTGAATCATTTTCATTTTCTAAAACTGTACAGGGTGGCCAAAACTTATTTTTCAGTTAAGAACTGTTTAAACTTTCTCAATTTTTTCAAATGGAACACCCTGTATATTTTTCAACGATGTGATGTAGAAATGAAAACCGAACAATTTTTATGTATGTAAGTACTTCCCTATGGCTAATTGGAACCAATTTCGTTTTATTGAACAATAATTAAAAAATTCAGAAATAAACTTAAAAAAATAACTCAGTAGAAGAAATTATAATAAATGTTCCACATGTTGCCCATTTTGATTGACACACATCTCTATGCGCTTTTGAAATGAGGTTCCCACTGTACCTAAAACTGCCGGTGTAATAGATCTAAAGGCAGTTATTATTATTTACTTCATATTTTGTACTGTTGTTGGTGTGTCTCTATAAACAATTTCCTTCACGTATCCCCATAAAAATAAATCCATTTTTGTAAGATCTGGGGCTCTGGCAGGCAATTTAGTGGGTCCATTTCTTCCAATCCATTGATGAGGGTAAGTATTATTTAAGTGGTCTCTAAGTGCATTTAAATAATGTGATGTAGCACCATCTTGCTGAAACCACATCCTATTTCGAATTCTTTCAGGTAGATTTACCAATAATTGTGGCAGATAGTTTTCCAAAAAATTAAGATAAATAGCTGCAGTCAATGTACCTTCAAAGAAATGTGGCCCTATTACACGTTCTCCAATAATTCCTCCCTAAACGTTTATAGACCATCTGTGCTGGTTATCAACTTACATAAAAAAGTGAGGATTTTTCCAAGCATAGTAATGGAAACTGTGCCTATTAACAAATCCATTTTTATGAAAAGTTGCCTCATCAGTGAATAAAACATTATTGAAGAAGTTGTCATCATCTTGCATTTTACCTCTAGCCCTATTACAGAATTGTAGGCGCTTTTGATAATCGTCATCAGATGATTCCTGGTACACTTGAATATGATATGCATGCAACTTATTTGTTTTTAAGATTCGACCCACAGACCGTCTACTTATTCCCACTAATGAGCTCACTTCTCTTTGACTAACATGGGGATTCTCAACCGTTGCCAGCACCACAGAAAACTCATTTTCTTCGTTCACAACACGTTTTATTCTTTCACTTTTTTTATACTCGACATTTTCAGTTTCCAGAAATCTATCGAGAAGGTTTTGGAAGCTGCTAACATCAGGAATCCTTCTTTCAGGATTACGTTGGTGATAAATTCTATTGATAAGTAAACAATTTCTGTCTAACTCGCCCAAAACAAAAGTCAAGTCTACAAGTTCCACTGTATTAACATTCATATTGTAAAATTCCAAATATTTTAATTTCAATACAAATTGTAACTAACGACCGATAAGTGTGATGAATGCTCCGTTGTACACGACAATTTATACCAAACTGAGGTTAGTTAGTACTTGACCGCTAACTCGACTAATGAAAACTAGGCTTTACAGTATGCAATGCAGTAAACGTTGGTGCATTATTCTATTGATATATACGAGTCTATTGATGTTTATAAGTACATAATGAAAAATTTTATAAACTAGTAATATAATTAATATTTTTATTAAAATATTATTATAGGAATAAAAAATTAAGCAGAGAGAAGTATTCGATTTCTATTTCTTTTGCTTCAAAACTAGAATTTCCGCAAGAAATTCCCTAGCATTTCCTGGATGTAGCTGTACAAAAGATTCCCGTTTTGTGCAACTTCATTAAACAACACACTTTACAATCGCAAAATGTTAACTGAAGTACTTTGTCTGGAGCTGTGTTTTTCGAGATTATTTATTACTGAAGACAATGCAGAACCTTTAACTTACAATCCCCAGCCAAAGTTTTTTATTGGTATTTTCTAACCAATGTTGTACTTGCACGCAACACCTGTAAAGGTTAATACATTGTACAAAATTTTAAATGATGTTGCTGTTATTTTGTCATATTTCGAAAACGAATAATTTATAATCATTTAAGAAAACATTTCATTAGTTTTAGACAAAAATATACGAATTTCTTGCCTTTTTGGAGGATTATTTCGCGATAATGCCTCATTATATTGTCAACAAATCATTATTTGCGACACGACGAAACGTTATAGTAATATTCTAATTGAATTTATTTTGATCGTGTGCGTCTATCATCGTGTTCAAATTTTATCTGACAATAAAGACTATGGTTGTAATTAAAAACAGCTTACTGTAGGTAGGGATATGCATTTATTATTTATCTTTATTTTATTTTAATTAGCTTATTTATTTTATTTTATTTCTTTCTGTCTCTAACTTTTATTACTTCTATGCTTATTTTAATACAGTTACAGTTGATGTTGACAGATTTATATTTACATGTTGGTAATTTTATGATTTTAAAAAATGATGTAATATCTCGCTGAAATGGTATTTCATTTCATTTCGATCTTGAACCAAGTGCTTTT
The DNA here is from genome assembly GCA_963583905.1 of Stenurella melanura. NCBI lineage: Eukaryota > Metazoa > Arthropoda > Insecta > Coleoptera > Cerambycidae > Stenurella > Stenurella melanura. The sequence continues at coordinate 40,899,455 of OY757316.1, forward strand.
AATTTGCTGTATCTTTCAACAATAGTTTTAATTGAATATGAGTAGGGCATATTACTATTGTGCCTACAGCAGTAATTTGCTGTTCAATAACATTAATATTCAATATTAATTAGGGCTAGCAACTCTTGAGAAAGTTGATGCTTAGTAAATGAAACGTAGGCAAAGTATAGCGCTTTTTCTTAACGTTTTGTGCTGATACTGACAATCGCAATTACTTAAGTTATTGAAATGGACACTATTTTTACCATTTAAATTAAAGCGTTTTGAAGATATATACAGGGTGTCCCACTTAAAACTCCCGGAGCCATATTCTCGACAACTAATGGAGATATTTGAATTATGTAAAAAATACTCATTTGAATATATAGATCACTTTAGTTTTGAGTAAATATTGGACCTTTCTATACACTGAGGTAAGATAACGCTGCGATGATATTTTTCGATTCCACAAACCTTAGATAGAATGGGACATTACTTTCCAAGCAACTTTTATGATAGGAATAATTTTCGAAAAATCGCTAGTTTGTATTTGAACTTTAGTACAGGCAACGAAGGCAAAACGTTGTAAAAACCTCGCAAAAATTAATTAAAGAGTCATCTCTGGGATTTAAGTAGTTAATAACCTGTAGAATGGAATGACGCATTATTTGCACTTCCAAGTTCTGGAAAAATTCAAAAAAAAATTGGAAAAACTTTTTGATTTTCGATTTTTTTGCTCTAACGGCTAAAATAATGAAAATACAGAAAAAAGTTTTCAACAAAATTTGTAGCTCGTCTCTTTCTCTACAAAATAGGTCTTTACCAATTTTTGTCTTACTTAAGCCATTTAGGAGATAAATCCAGTTTTCCACTTATAGTTTTGAGCCGCTCCGAAATGCACGGAAAATGAGAATTCTCTGGGAGTTTCGTACGACCGGACATATCGATCGATAATTATTACTATTCAGAGCCGCTTAAAAAATTAAAGCAACGTAAAATGTAGAGAAAAGTCTCAGCTTTAATGTGGAACTAATCACAAAATTCATACAAATTTTTATCATAGAGAAAAAAGTGTTAGAAGATGGCTTAGTAAACTTTATACAGTTGATTTATTCACATCTTTGAGTTTTATGCATCCTGCCTATTTCTCCCGTAACAATGGGTCCTTTTTCACTGCATGGATTCGATTCCACGCACTTTAATCTATATTTCGTGAAAATTTCATTGAAGAATGTTAAGAAACAAATAAGTTGTATATGTTTTACTGTATAATTGTGCATTTTCTGAACGTTCTTGAATAATGTAGACAAATTCAAAAAATACTACAACCAAAAACTCTAATGTCATTCGAAAGAATATGTTTTATTGTATTTATAATCCAAAAATTAAGACTGTGCTATTATTATTACTTAAGATATAGCGAATTGAACTCCAAAATTTGGAGGTGATTGATCGATGAGAAACATACCCTCTACTTTGATCGCAAGGCATATTTTTCCAACAAAAGTAATTGCAATAAAATGTTAATTGGATTAATATATCATTATATAAGTATATATAAGCAAAATGAATTATCATGCTAACGACTTCCGGCAAAGATATGAATAAATCTGTGGATCAACTGTACAAAGTTCACTAAGCCATCTTCTGACACTTTCTCTTCTTGATAAAATTTTTTATGAATTTTGTGATTAGTTCCACATTAAAACGGAGACTTTTCTCTACATTTTATGTTATTTTCATTTTTGTAGGGGCTCTGAATAGTAAGAATTATCGATCGATGAGCCCGGTTGTGCGAAACTCCTGGAGAATTCTCACTTTTCGCGCATTTCGAAGCGGCCTAAAACTATAAGTGGAAAACTTGATTTATTTTCTAAACGGCTTAAGTAAGACAAACATTTGTAAAGACCTTTTTTGTAGAGAAAAAGACGAGCTACAACTTTTGTTGGGATTTTCTTTCTCTATTTTCATTATTTTGACCGCTAGAGCAAAATAACCGAAAATCAAAAAGTTTTTCCAATTTTTTTTTAATTTCCCGGAACTTGGAAGTGCAAAGAATGCATCATCTCATTCTCCAGGTTATTACCTACTTAAATCTCAGAGATGATCCTTTTATTAATTTTTGTTACCCTAAATTGTTAATTTGCCTGTACTACTTGTAAACATTAAAAATTTTTAGACTGGACGTGAATGAGATTATAAGTTCATAAGGCATTAAATATAAAAATTATTGAATACATATCTGACTGGTGATATGATGTGAATCTTTGAATGTTACATTTTTTGTATAAATAGAAGACTGCATATGAAATTATTTTTTTTAGGTTGGGAAACGCTAACGTTTTGTGGGAAAAATTACTTAGATGATTCTAACATTATCGACATTGTCATTTACAGTTCTTACTTTTCGTGCGAAGCATTTCGCTCCATCCACAATCGGAAAAGTTATACTACTAATTATGATGTCTAAGCTGGCCTCTACAACGTGAATCTTATGCTTAGTACCAATTAACATTAATTTAGATTTAGTAGAGTTAAAATTTAAATCACGCTGTATTGATGAACTCGTAATTTTAAGCTCATGTGTTGCGATATCATCAACTTCTGCCATAATTTCAATAAGAAAATATGAATAAATTACGTACCATCTGCATAGGCTTGTATCCGAAAATTTGAAATAAGACAGAAATTCGTACACATAAATAATGAAGAGAAATGATCCAAAATTGACCCTTGAGGTACGTACATCTGATAATATATTGTTATGAATTACACCCCCCTTGGAACTGGAGATGATACGCCTATGCCTACTAATAGTGACTGGAAAGATTCTAGAAAGAGCCATGAACTTTTCTAGAGTGTGGTGGAAGAAAATTTTGGTTCAATCTAGAGGTAATTTCAGAGTATATAAGGCGCGATTACCGGCGCAGAAGAAGAAGTTTATTAAAGAGCAGTTTATAAAAGTGAACAAGTTGGAAAGTGAGGTTAAAGTAGACATAGTGTATTTTCAAGTATTGTATAGTCAGTAAATTATCAAATAAAGTGTTAGTAGTGTTTATCTCTTGTTGAAATTATTTAGAACCCACGGATTCATACAGGGTGTTTCCCAAAAGGTGAATAAATGTAACAATATTTAAACTTGGAACTTACTGATTTCCCGTGTGGATGCATTTGGGTATAAAGAAATAAATTATTCCCACAAATTGAAAAAATAAAATTACATTTTTGCACATATAAGTAAGATAATAGTAGATCGAACGCTTCAGAAAGCAACATGAAGTAAATGAAAAGACATCCAGGAAATACAATCAATATTTGTACCTAATAACTTATATTATAATTCAATCAAAACCTTACAAACCGTAATCAATATACATTTCTAATAATTCTAAAACCACGGATACCATATGTTGGCTGATTATTGCAAGTTCAGTCTATTACTAAGAGATTTAGACTATTCAATCATATAAATGTTGAAGAATAAACTACTTTTTGCTTAGACTTAAAAGACATATTTTAAGTATGTTTAAAACATATTTAACTAAAGTCCGTAGTAATAAAAAACGATTTTAACAAGACGTTCCATCAAGTATTATTTATCTTCTAATCTAGTCACGAAGCCAAACAGCTGACGGTTAAGATGCAAAAAAATTGTATAATTAATATAAAGAGTAAATATTAACTTTTATTAATAAATTATCTTAAATTTACAATGGATAAATAGTGTATAATCATAACTGTACTAAGAATATACCGAAATAATTCATACCAGTTGTTTACTTATCTTTTCAGAATTTTGTTTCGTATCGTCCAGTGAAGTAGCAGGGTAAAAGTATAATTTCACAGAAAGCAGCTTTATAAACCAACCAACTTTAGAATGGGAAGGACAAATTTGGTAAAACCGAAATTCGGTCAAAGGTAAAACTGAAACTCCAACTCTACGCATATAAAACAAAGTTAATAAAACATTTAGAAGAACTGGTTCGGACTTCACTATAAACTGTAGGCCCTCGTTTCTCTGTACCTAACAAAATCATATTGGATCATCAAGGTGTTATGTAGGTGACTTGAGAAGTGGTTAAGAAATCATTACGTTACATTTATTAAATAAAGAAAATGTAGCACTATGATACAAACATTTAGATGGAATCGCTTAAGCCATCCCAAAGAATTAATGTACAAACATGAGAAGAAAAACATACACACTGATCGAATTGAGAACATCCTCTTTTTAAAAAATTTCCAGTCCACCAGTATGTCTGAAATCCCTATGTAGAGCTTTTAGAGCTTAGTGGGAGGGGGTCATTGGTGAGTTCAACACGTTGTGCAGCATGGGGTTCAGCGCTATCTTGAAGAAGGACGAAGAACCATTCGGTTCTTAATCCTTTTTTCAAAATAGCGGCGAACCCCGGTTATGAAATGTGCCACAAATTCTCCAATACACACCTGACTGGTATGTTAGTTTCTGAATTTGAATTTCTTTTAATTTTTACTGGCTTCTACTGAGTATTTTAAAAATTTTAAAAATACTATCCCATGTCTTATTAAGAATGCAAATGTGATATCATCCCTCGTATCATCCTATGTAGGAGACCTTATTCTCAACATGACCATCTTTATGAAATTTTAGTCAAAGAATGGTGATTAGTGATAATAACAATGAATTTATTGCCCAATTAAATAATCACAGGAGAATTTTACAAAATACCAATAAATTACATAAGGGTAAATTATATATTGTTTAGGTTAAAACCTATTTCGAAGTTTTATAGTATTGGAATAATTATTATTTAAGGAAAGAAGACTAAATATGTCATAAAGGCCACCAAGGGTGTTAAACATTTACATGATAAATGGGCACGATTTATCAAGGACATTTATTCATTTTGATGCTTGTGCTAGTATTTTTTGTAAAAGTGAACGTTTGACGCGAACATAAATGTGGACTTTTAAAATTTGAGATATGCGTTCTGGACAGTCTATGTATTGTATTACTGATAAGCTTGTAAACATACATTACATCTGAAAATGTTTCTACTTCCTAATGAATTCAAATTAATAATTTTTAACATTAAATCATTTGGGTAGCCTTGTTCGGGGTAATGGTGATCAAATTCTAAAAATAAGTATTTTAAAAATGTCCGCCAAACAGATTTGATTGTAAATATGTCATCCTAAATGGACTTTCATATCACTGAACCATACCTGCTCCAATTTAGAATGCACACAAGGTAAATATAGAGTTTTAATACTTACATATTAGTAAAAGAATTGATTTTCTTATAACAAAACTCAGTATTCTTTTTAATGCAGATTTTGCTATTGAATTAATATGTATTGAAAATTCCAATGTAGAGTTGGACAGATATCCAAGTCTTTGATACTTTCACAATTTACAAAATGACGTCTTATTCCTCTGGCATTAATTATCAATGAAGTTCTGTCGTTCTTGTAATATTACACAATATTCTATGATAGTAACATCGGTAAACAATTTTAGAACAGCCTCTATGAGAAGTTTATTGTCCTTCAATGCGCCACATACATCATTGATAAATACTGAGAATAGGAAATGAAACTAGGTTCGATTTCTGAAGTACGCCAAAGGTGGCAACATGATGTTTGATTTAAAACTATTATATGGAATATATTATAGTATGTCTTCAGTCTTAAACCACCGACAATACTGTGAAAAAAATTGCTGAACCAAAAAGGCTCACAGTTGCTCCCTCCCTCTATTAATAACAATAGTTTTAATTAATATACTGTAAAATAATAACGAGACTCATAAGGTAGTTTCAAAGTGTATTAGTAGAGACCACTATTTGGGGGATCCATTCATAAAAAACCGCAGTGCCTTTGGGAAGTATTTTTGGCTATGTTTTTTTAGAGATCTCGCTTACTACAAGAGTTATCTTCCTAACACCTTGTATAGTAAACTTATGCAACAACTGTACCTTCAACATTAATATTCAGATTCTTGCTTCAATTCATAATTTATTATGGAAACAGGTTGGCATTAACCAGAAATTGGAAATTCAAGAGAACACAAATTACCATTTTTAATATTAATTATCTAATAATAGAGAGCCATGCATATTAACACGTTTTTTGCATACAATAACTAACCGCATAGACAATGCATATTTTATGATTTTTTCTATATAATTTGCTGCAACTGAAGCATATATATTAAGCTGGTTAGAGTCGCTACAATTATTTTACTGCATTACCGGGAATTATTACCATATAGATTAATTTTTGCACCATGAAATGGTAATGATAATTGATCAAACACTTCAAGGAAATAACTACAATAATTGCCCAGTCTAGATAATTAAGATATCGTAAAAAGTAATGCAATTCTGAATGTAGTTATGCCTTGGAACGCATCCAACCACCAATTAAAAAAATACGTAGTATATAATTTAAAGGTGAAATTACACGAAGGTAAGCAAATATTTTCATGATTATTCACGATATTCACATATTCCATAAACTTAAAAACTACATACAAAATTCACATTTTAAACGGTATTTACAATGAAAATGGAAATACTTTTAGATCAATGTTCTTTCTTGTTCTTTCTGTGTCTTGGACAGCGCTGTTGGGCTGATTTTCAATAATTGAGCCTAAACTACTGCAGACTCTTCTCACCTTTACAAACCTCCAGCTTTTTTCAAGTTGAATCTTGACTGGAGGTTGTTTTCACACCCTCTGGGGGTTGACACTGTAAGGCGTTATCTTCATAAACTACCCCTATAAGGTTGAGAACAACCATCCCTAAGTTTTTAAACGTAAGACACGAGGAAAACAACAAAAACATTAAATCCAGCAGGTTTTTTGTTTTCATGGATGCTATGATTAGCTGAAATTGTATAGTACTCCAAAATAGAACTAGAAACTTGCGTACTATCAAATACATAGGGCGCATGAGTCTGGTTTGCTAGTCTGAATTTTCTTTTTTTGTGGGGCTGTGTAGTGTGTAATATTCCAGCATTTTCGAGAGACCATGAGATGCTTTTTTCAAATGTTTGCTTTGCGTCTTCGCGTGCTCCCTATGTCATCATATGTATCTTTGTCAAGCAGTGTAATCAATCAATCAATCAATAAATCAATCAATTTTATTTGTTCCTTAATACATACCCATAAGCGAGCCCATAAGGGTGTAGAACATGTTAAAATATAAAATATTAAATACAAGCTAATACTCATGTATAAAATTACAATAAGTTGATAAAATATAAAACCATGATAAGTGTACAGGACAAATATAAAACATTAATAACATTAAAATATTAAAAACTTAAGTATCTCATTTCACATTTTCTATTTGTTTGTCTTCGAAAAATTCACTGAGGCTATAGTAGGCCTTTTTAAGCAGAAGTTTTTTAAATTTTTTATACATCACTTTGTTGTTGTGGTTTATTATAGTTAGTGGCAGTTTATTATAAATCTTGATTAAGGTGTGGTAGACATTTTTCTGGATATATCTAGTTGTTGATATTACAGGGTACAGATCTACTTTATTACGTGTGCTGCACTTATGAAATTTATCACAATTCGAAATAAGTGTCTATTTTCGCAGACAAATTTGATTGATTCGAAGATCATGATGCAGGTTAAAGTTAATATTTTTTCTGACAAATACTGGTTTACATGATGCCCTTTGGTTTAAATTATAAATGTTTCTAATGCATCTTTTTGTAGAACAAAAATTCTATCTACCTCGTTCGAATTTCCCCAAAATATGATCCATTTTGTATTCTCGATTGTACATATGCATGGTAGCTAATTTTAGCTACATTTTTATTGATTGAATTAGCAATGATTTTTATCGCATACGAATACTGAGCAATTTTTTTGATAACACATTTATATGAGGTCTCCAGTCTAGTCTATCAATTTGTAATCCAAGAAATGAGGCATCGCTTACTGATTGTATAGTTTTTTCTTCGAATTGAATATTAAGGTTATTTTCCTCTATTATAGGATAAGAGAATTTGATTATATTTGTTTTATCCACATTGAGTAGCATGTTATTTTGGACAAACCACCGTTCCAAAGTAGATATTGTTGACTGTATTTTCGTCTCTAAATCTTCTTGCGACTTTCTTCTTACCTTCTCTTAAAAAATTTCAATTCTAATGGATTACATTTCAAAGGCTAAGCATTTCCAAGAAAGAGAATGATAGATTTCATGAAAACGTTTTTCGCCCTTATTCTGGAGCTCATCAGAAAGACATAAAGCCACTCCTAAAGATGTTTCATGCAAAACTAAGACAGTTTCTATGAATAAGTGTGAAATAATTTTATTTGACATTGACTGATAAAAACAACCTCAATTATCTATTAGCTAACTAGTATTGGAGCCTATATACTCTATGCATATTTAAAAATTAATTATTATTTGTTTGCTGATAATTGTATTGAAACATATTCTATATAGGATTTTGCAACCAGCGGAAAAAATAACTATCTATAACACACTTATACATAGAAACTGTCTTGATTTTGCATGAAACATCTTTATGAGCGGCTTTAAGTCTTTCATAAGAATTTTTAAGACAAGGTAGATAAATTCATTTTAAGCCTTTGTTCTCATCTTTAACTGAATCTTCATGATCGTAGGGGGTTATGTAGATACTAGTTTAATCTGCACGGCCGTAGGGGACTGCGTGGCTGCTAGTGTTAGAATGAGAATTCTAAAATAAGAAATTATACAAATTCATTTTAGGATTCTAATTTGCTAGCATAACCAGAATTCAGGTTATAGAAAGAATGCAAAGATTTCATTTATATTTTTACACAAAGTTTTTCTTTTAGTTATAGATAGTTATTTTTTCTGCTGTTTGCAAAATCCTATAAAGAATATGTTTCAATATAATTATAAGAAAACAAATAATAATTCATTTTTAAACTACCTAGAGCATTCGATTCGGCAAATCACGGTTTCCTTTTGAAAAAAGTCGAAATCCTAGGAAGTCGTGGCAATGTTAATAGGTGGATAGAATCCTTCATCAGCGATAGGAAAATTGTTGTTAAAATAGACAACAATTTCTCCCATAAGAAAGACGTTAACGATTTACCACAAATTGCAGTTTTCTCTCCCTTATTGTTTATCATATTGATCAATGATTTAGAATTAAATCCTAATAAAAATATTAAATTAGTTTTATACGCAGAAACGTAAGTAAAACAACTTACATACAATTTTACATTAGACGCGAGCCACCTACTCCAAATCTAGCAAAAAATCAAATCACAGTTCCACGACCAGAAAGTATTACATTTTTAGGTTTACTATTATATGAAAATCCCATCTGTATTAATCACATAGAACATATATACAAAAAGCTAATTTCTGCATTTTTCGCAATAAGAAATCTTAAGCCAATATTATCTAAGGCACAATTATTAAATGTATACTACAGTCTTGTATACTCTCATCTCAGATATTTAGCTATTCTTTGGAGCGTTTTGGCAGAGAAGCTGAGAGAGTATTTATGTTACGAAAGAAAATCACTCGTCTTATGTTCTCAATGCCACTGGATTCATGTAGACCAATGTTTATTGAGAATAATATTTTACCCTTAACCTCAATTTTTACATTCGAAACTGCACTAGTCGCTCACCAACATGAAAATAAATTCGCGCTAAATTCTAATAGACATGCACATAACACCAGTATAGACGATCAAATATCGATAAACACTTACAATCACTTTCTTTTCAAAAACAGTCCGTACGCCTGCTGCGCCAACATTTTTAATTCACTACCCGTTAACATAAAAAATCAACAAAGTGTCTCTACATTTAAAAACAAATTAAAAAAGCACCTCGTAGGCAAATGTTTCTACACTATACAAGAGGTTTTTAAAATGGTGGTGATGAATAAATCATTATTGTATAAAATTCATTACACATACAAATGATTTAATTCTACAGATTGTAATTTTATATTTTATTAATTTTTTTATTGTTAGTAATAATATTCATCATCTGTATTTCCACGTATGACTTGTCGCATCTGTACTATTGTATGGCAAGCGTAAAGCAATTATTATTATTATTATTATTATTCAAGTGTTTCCTTGTTTGTAGAAACTTCTGCAGAGCCAGCGTCACAACGAAGATTCCAATTAGTATACGACTTTAGAACATTATTTATAGTAGAGCAAGGCGATCTGCGCATAAAAAATCTAGAAAATAAAGTCTTTAAAAATCCCTCAAGTATAGAAAGCTACTACATGTATTAAAAAGTTTTACCAAGCATATTGGTCTGTTTGATGTAGCAACTAAATGGGTTCGTCGCTTTTTGAGAATTTGAAAAAATCTTAATATGCTCTATTGAAAGTCATATGGGCCTCCAAAAATTTAATATTGGCGAAATAAACTTTGTTTTCAATGCTATATCTGCTGTGACAGCAACTTTTTGAGCCACAATGTACATCTAAGTCGTTTTTTTTCACAGTATTAATTAATTTAATTTTTCTTGTTAATATCTATTCCGTAAATGGGTGTTCACCATATAACAAATTAATAAATGTTATATATGAAGAAAATACAACAAATGCGAATACATTGCTTATATTCTGAGAACAAGAGCAAGATGCTCGTAATTTTAATTGTCTTCCATTTAGAAGTACCCATATAACGTTTAGAACCAACATGGTGAAAACATTTCTAGAATAAACAACAGACCAGCGACGGGTATTTTTCAACGTTCTTAGAACGCCAATGTAAACACGGTTTCTATAATAGTAAAATAAATACTGGCAGAGTAAACAAAGGACTCGCTTTCGTATACCTGCTTAAGCTTATTTTGAAATCGCTTAAGCCGATTCCAAACACAAAGGTTCACAGGATGGCTTTAGGAATCAAAGTCAAGTTTTTTTAATAAGATCTTTTGCAACATAGGAGAATTACAATAATTAGGGTAATGTATAAAAAAGCTGTCATATCTGATCCGAGCTGAAAATTATATAATAGGTTGCTTGTCTAATGTAGCATTCAAAGCTCCGTGTGGTTACCGATCTAATATTGCTTTTAGTCTAGGCTCTGTAGATTTATGTCGTGATATCGGTAAGAGACCACAATATTAAGGTTGTTTCATATAGTTTTTGGAATGTAGGATGGATTTCTCATCATGCGCATACTAGTCATGGCGGGCAACATGATCAGAAATCAATATATTTGTCATTTTTGACACATTTTAACGATTTTTGCTTAATATCTTGAAAAATTACCCAGAAAAATATTTTTTCTGAATTGGGCTTTGAAAAGTAATATTACATAATAGATCTGAACGAATATTACTGAGAAAAAAATTGAACGAGATATAATGATTAATGAGCATCATTGCGGTGGCTTTACACACGAGTCAGTTTTATCACAATTATTAATATGTTTATATTTAAATGCATATGTGTGGATGTATAGGTGTATATGTACGACATATATATGTATGTAAATATGTATGAATATTTGTGCGTTTAGAACAGTGTAGTAAGTTTTTGATTTTAAATTGTCAAATAAAATCCTAAGGGGTGAAAAGCATGTCTCAATAATTTGTATTTATCAGTAATGCTCAAAACTCAAGTTAAACAAAATGACCAGATAACATTATTTATTTGGACGAAATAAACGTGATAATTATTATTAAGCACCGACGTGTACACTCTCACGCGAATACTATTATATCTGTATGTATCGGTCAACAAAGTTTTCCAGACACGCAGCATGTCCCAAATTGCATAGACAAAGCTTCATCAAGCGATACAGCTTTTCAAACCAACGTGAATTAAATTCGAATTATGAACACTAGATTATAAACAAGAGTGTAGTTATTGTTGGTGAAAATTCGAAATTTAATCATGGTTAATGATATTTTACACACATATATGATAAAAAATTACGAACTTGATAAATGATGGAAATTATTCCAAATTAAATAAAGATCCTACAAATTCTTTAGAAAACAAAATATATAGACTTATTTAAACACAAAAACGAATTTACAGATACTGAATGAAAGATGTTAACTCCACATCACAGCAAACCTCCTCATTTCTATGGTTTGCCAAAAACTCATAAACCTGACATTCCCTTAAGACTAATTGTGAGTTCAATTAATTCACCATGTAGCAAACTCTCAAAATATTTATTAAAAATCCTAAATCCATTATCAGGTTCCTCCGAGCCTTATATTAAAAATATTTTGGAAACGCTGTCAGAAAATCATTTCAACAATAATCATCTAATGGTCAGTTTTGATGTAGTAAGCCTATTTACAAATGTTCCTGTAGATAAAATGTTAATAATAATTAAAAACAAATTGCAACAAGATGAGAATTTGGCGAATAGAGAAGTTAAGCATTGGAACTATAATGGAATGACTTACACTTTGCATTAAAACAACATACTTTCATTAAATAATGTCTTCTATCAACAAGACTTTGGGATGGCCATGGGTTCATTATCTCCAATATTAAGTAACATTTTCATGGAAAATTTTGAGGAAAGTAATATTAATAATCTAGCTTATAAACCCATTGTATGGTGGAGATATGTAGATGACATTTTTCCTATATGGCCTTTTAGTAAAGAATTTTTAAGTAATTTTTTGAATCAGATTAACGAAAAAGAACCTTCAATTAAATTTACAATAGAAATAAAAAATAATATTGAATTACCTATCTTAGATATTTTAATTAGAAAATTAGATAACACATACCAAACTAGTGTGTATACAAAACAAACACACACAAACATATACTTAAATTTCAATTCAAATCAACATATTAGTGTTAAGAAAGGTGTTGTTAAGTGCTTGTATGACAGAGCTAAAATTATTTCTTCAAATGATGTAATATTAAGAAAAGAAAAGGAATTTATAAAAACTGTCTTATTAAATAATCAATATCCTATCCTATCCTATCCAGTAGAGTTTTGTTGATTGTCAGTTATTGAACATTGGTAGCAGAGAGAATATACTATCACAGCCTGAGGTATTTAGGTCAATGGCAGTAATTCCATATATACATGGTTTACCGGATAAATTACGAATAATTGGGAATAGGTTTTCCGTACGAACGGTTTTTCAAACGGGTTCCACGCTAAGATCGGTTTTATCAAAAAACAGACCCTCTAAATATTGTTCAAAATTCAAAAAATTGTATTTATAGTGCTCCGTGTGAGTGCGGAAAAGATTACGTAGATGAATCATCTAGACCTTTCAACGTAAGGCTTGGTGAACATAGAAATTACGCTAGAAAGGGAGAATCTGAAAAATCCAAAATTTGTGAACACGCGTGAGACAATAATCACAGGATTAAATGGAACTCGGCAAAGATTTTAAAAAAAGAGAGGAACGGAACTAAAAGAAAACTTAAAGAATCCGCGATTATTTTATTAAACGAGTATAGATGCGTTTCACATTATTCAATAGATTTTTGTACTAGTTGGTTGCACATGCTTAGAGACGAAGTAAGTAAAAATAAGATTAATATAATTTAATGTCTCACGTGACTACACATTTTTATTAGTAAGACTTTTTGAAACAGTCAAGTGTTCAAGAAATCACCTCTGTCTTTTTCATTAAAAATTTTTAAATATTTTTCAGTGGCAAAATACCCAACAAAAAGTAAGAAAATCTGAATATGCCACAAATAAACAATTATAGACAATAACATGACCTATTTAATGCACAGTAGCAACCATGGCGTGGAGAAGTGGGGAGGATATTATCAGACACAGAAGTTTAACAGCATAATATACCAACATTTAAGTCTGTAAATATGTAGATAACACAATTAATCAAACATATAATAGTAGGCTAATAGCACCGCAACGCTGCCAAAAATGGCGCCGACTACATTTGTAAAAAAAAATTAAGCAGTACATGGTACCCTAACAATACGATATAAACATCATTCTGGTTGTTCTACAATTAACTCATTAAAAATGTTAATTTCCTTTTTTTGAAATACCAACCAAAAAATAGTACACGTTTGTTCATTCTCATCTCAGATCCTGAAGATGACACAGAAACACCGCATTTCTTAACAAATCCTTCTGCTATCTAAAATAACATTTTTTATAATCATTTTCAAAGCTGAAATTAGATAGAAGATATTATTCCGAGTGATATTATTAATTAGCTTTATTAATATACTATTGTGATTAGAATTAAGATTAACAGTACCTATACGTAAGGAATAGATAATTTCTTATTTTTACACATTAGGTGTATGAAAGTTAAAATCGTGTTTTTCAGTATAAACATACATCTTTTTTATTATCCAACCTCCATTAATCGAAAAAAATACGGCACCACTATTATTTGATATCAAAGCCATTTAGAGATGACTGATACGTGAGTAGTTAAAAACATAGTTTGTTTATTTGTGTCTGTAAATGTTAAGACGAGATCTGAAGATGTGCAAAAAAATATTTACTGTTTATAAGCTAATTTTGTTTAAACAAGTCATAGGTCATCATCAGTCACGAACATAAAGACATATCCAAATTGTTTATAATTTTAATATACATACAATTCCACTCTCTAAAATGTAAAATTACGAATTATTTATCTAAACCATAATTGAATATATTACCTATTGAATATTGAATAATTGTAGACTTAGAAGGCCATAACTATAATTCAGTCGTTTACTAGCAACTGTTAATTAGCTATGGCTAAGCGTTTACAATATATTTTTATGTGTTATTGAGTTTCCATATTCAACTATTATTTATGTACTTTTCAATAACGTAATCTCAGAAATTATCTTGATCAAAGATGGCCATGGAAATCAAAACTGCTGTCTTAGCTTATGTCATAATTTTGTAATGAATATGTCAAAATTTTTCAACTTTCCACATTTACATCATCCGCAATAATGTGCACATGTTTTTAATTCTAGACAAAATTTTAAAAAATTAAGTAATTTATATAAATTGTTGAAATTGTTCCCCGCCATCTTCAATGCACAAGTTTACAAGCCTCCTCAGGCTATGAAAAGCATTTTGGTTGCACATTCTTCAATAATTCTTTGTTCTATTTCTTGAACATTAGGTACAAGTGTTCTAAAAATCCTATTTTTCAAGTAAGGAATAATATCCCAATGAACAATTTTTATCACTTGAAGTAATTGATTTTTATATAAGTGGTTTATTAAAGTTGTGAATTTATATAAGCAGCTTTAAAATTACTAAAGAGTTGCATACAGGGTATGTAAAATTACTGAAAGTTATTATAAAATGGCAATAGAAACATTTCTATCACAGGCTTTATACACATTTTAGTAACTATTACCATAGTTTATATAAAGAGTCTTTATAGAGGTTGCAGTCAGAAATTTATAAAACAAATAGTTAGTGCAATAAAAGAAGACCAAATAAACGTTGAGATATTCATAGTCTTGTAACAGCAATATTATGATTTGATACCTTCTGGGGTATCACCAGGAGTATATATCTGAGTTTTGAAGTTCCAAGGCCTATCGAGTTTGTTTTTATGAACAATTTTGTTAACAACAACAACAACCAACACAACAAAAAAATCGGTAAAGGTATTTACACAGAACTTCCCTCTTTATTCATGCAGGACGGTCACTCTAAAAAATGATTAATTAAGAAATTACATAATATGAGAATTATAATCGCAATGTAGTTAGCCCTATTATTATAGAGAAAACCTAATAACTTTTTTCCATCATCTACTCTATAATGGTGGGGGTAAAAGAATTTTCAATTTTTTTTTAAATTTTCAAAACATTTTTTTGTTGAAATAGATTTAGAATGTAATGAAAAGTGGTTATGTTAAAATTGAAAACAATTTTTTTCCATCATCTGTTCTACCGTAGTGGTTAAAAAATGTAAAAAACAATGTTTTATTTTCAAAATTATTTTTTTAAATATCTTTAGAATGTCATGAAACGTGGAAATTTTAAATTTGAGCAAAAACATTTTTTCCATCATCCATTTTATGAAAAATTTTCAATTTTTTTTTATTTTCAAAAACATTTTTTTAAAAATAGGTTTAGAATGTCATGAAACGAGGAAATTTCAAATTTGAGGAAAGCATAGTTTTTTCCATGATCTACTATAGTAGGAGTAGGTGGTGGTAAAAAAAATGTAAAAAAATTATTATTTTTTTTAAATATGATTAGAATGTCATGAAACGTAGAAACTTTAAATTTAAATTTTTTGAATAGGTTTAGAATGTCACGAAATGTGGAATTTTTAAATTTCAGCGAAAAATTTTTTTTCCATTATCTATTTCCTTAAGACAGTCCACCCTGTATATTTTCCAGTGAAAGACTAACCATTTCTTCGGTGGTAGTGGCGCCATCTACCTACCAAATTTAACTGTTCTCCATCAAGTAGTTTTTTAATTAATGCACCAACAAACCACAGACAGACTGACTGACTGAATTGAAAAACCTATATTTTCGTAATCTACATGGTCTGAAACGTGAACATCCGAAAAAATCACGGAGGGTGATTTTTTCTCTAATACAATACTTCCCTTCGGTATGCGAGGGAAGTAATTGTTCATTGGGAAGATCGTCCATAAAGGTCAAAACAGGTGACCTTGTAAGAAACTCAACTAACATATGATTCAAATATATTGACCCTTTACTTTAACCGCGAATATCTCTAAAATAGAGGAGCAGAAAAAAATCAAAAAAAATATGAGTACGGCATTTTCTGTACGAGGCAATTTTTTCATAATATTGTATTTTAGAATATTGCAGTTATTCTCAAAAACGTTATTTATCAATATATTTTTAAAAAAATTGATGAAGTAGTTAATTACATAAAATGTAAGCATTATCAGAAAAAAGAATATGTATACCTATATCAAATATTAATTTAGTTATCAAGCATAAAAGATTGCAAGTTTGCAATAATATTATCTATTACGCTTAATAACTAAGTTAATATTTGATATATACCAATTTTTTCTTCTGAAAATGCTTACATTTTATATAATTAACAATTTCATCAAAAAAATTTTAAATACATTGATAAATAACCGAATAAACATGACGTCACATTTTTGACAATAACTGCAAAATTTGAAAATAAAAAATTATGAAAAAATTTCCTGGTACAGACAATGCCGTGCTTTATCTGTTTCTAAAATATTATTTACATAGTATGCATCTTTTCCCAGATATAATGGATTTAAAACTGGTACGGTCAAAATATACTTAAAAAGTAGGACATTTCTCAATATAACTTAGAACTTCAAAAGTATTCAATGTATATTATTCAAATTTCAACGATTGATTTAGAAGAGATTCATAATGAACACATAATTTTTTCAATTTTTTCTGTTTCTCCGTTTCTGAGATATTCGCGGTTAAAGTGAGGGGTCAATACATTTGAATCGTTTATTAGTGTAAGCTAAGTTATCGGGATATTATCAAAAAATCTCGAAAAAAATCTATGTTTTCTCTTGACGGGTGTTGCTCCGTCATTCCTGTCAATTAGTAAATTATTGACTAATAACTGGTACCACGCAAGACGTCTGCGGTGGTCTGTTGGCAAAAGTAAAATTAAAAGTTGTTTTAAAGGAAGTTCAATATTTTTCAGAACATGTTTTTTCATCTTCGATTCTCTATGTCTATTAAACATGTTTCAGTATTTTTTCATAATTTAAATTTGTTAAAACATGAAATCGCACCATGAGTTATTTGAAGTTAGGAACATGTGTAGTTACATATTTTTTTTTACCGTATGAAAGAAAACTTTTTAGGAGAAATACCTATCGAAAATATCGATTAGTTATTGTCCATAAATACGGTAATTTGAAGAAGCGAAGCTTTTGGACGTTCTTAAATCGCATACATGTTTCGTTCAGCATGGCACAACCTTCTAAATTGAGAATAGACATGGATAATAAATAGTCTATGACTTACTTCTAAAAAGAATTTCAATATTACGTTTGTTGATAAGATTTGTTTTGAAAGTAAATTGAACAGACAACAGCAAAACAATTGTTTATGCGAATTTTTCTCACGCACTTAGTCAATGTAGTAATAGGTATGGCACAATTGACTATTCAGTTGATTGATTTATGTTACGTAAAATAATATTGCGTTCAACAAGAAAGGAGCTTGGAGCACAAAGACTTGTATCTAATTCCTTGTGGTCATATTATTAGAATTATTAATAGAGTAATAATAATTACAACAGAATATTTTTGTAACATAATTATATGTAATGTAAAATAATAGCATGATTCGCCTTAGAAAATTTGAAAGAGCAATTGTTACTCTTTCACTTTTTTTAATACATTCGGTTTGAAATGCTTCATTGTTTCGACATATCATATCATCCCTCTTATTACACAAATATTTTAAGCATTTGTTATATAAATTTAAATTCTTGAAAACTGGATATCCTGGATATCAAATCTTTAAAAATAGATAATAAGATGTGGGATAATTGGATGGTGCAGCGCTACGATGATTGGATGGTGCAGCGCTACTTACAACCACATTAAACAACTGTGGATAATGTAAGGTAATGGAAATAATATTGTTTGATAAGGAAAACAGTTGAAAACAATGAACTCTTCAGGGAGACGCGAATTTCAGATTGGCGACCAGTTATGCTTTTTAAATGTGATTGCAACACAATGAATTAGAGCTCGTCAGTCATATCTATGAGAACAGGTACAAATAATATGCAGTATAAACAAAAGTATTGGATAAATATATCATACATATATTTAGCCCCTTAATTTTTTGACCACTTACATCCGGGGAATCAAGGGACAGGAATTATATATTAAAAATGAATAAATAATATTTATTTTTTGTTTCGCAGGTATGTATGTTATATCTCATTTTAATAAATATTGATACCTATTAACCTTGACTTAATTGCGTTGCATCAATTGAGATAAGAATTTCATTATGCAGTAAATACTTTTCCATTCATTCAAACTAGAACGCTGACAAAGCCATATCAGCATAAATTCAACAAAGAGCTTAACAATTGCTAACCTTCAATTTATGCAACCCTAGCATTAGAAAAGTTATAAGTAAGACTAGATTTGTATAGAGCCATCACTCATCAGAAATTAGACATATATCAGAGATAGATAGACATAAGAATAAGAATCAGATATTATAATTCAATAAGAAACATTTCAAGCTACGTTAAACTACATTCATAATTATAAAAGTAATATTAAGAAAGTGTAACCCAAGTGTTGTAAAAATCTTCGAAAAATAAAAAATCTTTTTTTAAAAACCAACCGTTCTTGTTACGACGATAACAAGTGGCGCAGTCGGTAGGATTTTTTCTACGAAGCAGGCGAGAACAAGCGACCCTTCTTTGGTGGATTCCAATCCTTTGAGAAAAAGAACCAAAATCCTGAAGAAAATCAACCAAATCAAATTCAAAGAAAATCAATCACAACTCAAATTCAAAGAAGAAAATCAAATCAAACAAACAACTAGGCAACTCCAAGGCAAGAAACGGTACGAGTGGAAGGAAGATCTAATCACACCCCTGGCTCGCACATTCTTGAAGAACTTTGTGGAAGGAAGATCTGATCACACCCCTGGCAAAGTGCTCCTGGATTCCTGTTGTCATCAAACAAAATCAGCTTCATCATCAGCAACTGGAACAACCCAGCAACTGACGAAACTTCCCAGCAGCAGACTGGTACACATCTCAACAATCATCCAGAACGTCCCAACAACCGGAACATCCCAATCAACAGAGAAACAACCCGTACACATGCAACTTTACCTCAAGACAACACTCTTGTAAGTACAAAGTTTTACCATTGAAAAAGTAGCATTGTATTTTGTATTTTCAAAAAGTGAATTTAAAAATCTATTGAAAGAAAAATGGATAGAGAAAATGAAATTGAAAATGAAATTGAAAACGAAGTCGACGATTTACCCTCATTCAAATTAACAGAATTATTTTCACTAATACCAGAGTACCACGGAGACCAAATTCTCCTTGAATCATTTTTAAGTTCATGCCAAGCCGCCTTACATATTTCAAATGTTGAACAAAAAGTGTTAGTAATAATTCACATTAAAAACAAACTCAGAGGCAAAGCTTCACAATTAATAAATTCGAAATTCACAAACGATTGGTCAGAAATAAAAAATTTACTAATATCAAATTTTGGTGAAACAAGAAATCTTCCCAGTTTAATACATGATTTACAGTACATGAAACAAGGCAAAGATTCTGCTCTCAATTTTGTCCACAAAATTCAAACACACAATGCGAAATTGCACTCAGCAATAAACAGACAATCAAATCTAACTGAAAATGAAAAGAAATCTCAAGCCGCGTTAATCGACAACATGTGTCTCGACACATTATTGACAGGTTTAGATTCAAAATTAGGTGCAATAATAAGGGCTTCAAACCCTGAAACAATTTTAGATGCAGCACAAAGAATACGCCGAGAAAATCAATTAGGTTACTTAGAAAACCAAAGACAAAACTTACGACCAAATTTTACAAACAAACCACCACACTTTCAAACAAACCAACCACAAAACAGAAATCAAAAAATGTGTAATTACTGTAAAAAACCAGGTCATTTAATAAACGAATGCAGGAAAAGAAATTTCAACAACAATCAGTCACAATTCAACACAAATCAAACTTTTTCAAATCAACAAAATTTTCAAAGATTTCCTCAACAAAACAATTCATTTCAAAGATTTCCAAATCAACAACCAAGCACATCTTTTCAAAATTCAAACTTTCAACAAAATCAGAGACCTTCTGTAATTCAAAGAAACCCAAATTTCCAAAGACCTAACACAAACAGTGCAAACACCCATTCAAATCAAAATCAGACACAAAATTTTCAAAGACAAGCACATCATTTAAACGAACAAATGAGCGAAGAAATGACTGGAACTTTTGCTCATTTTCCTCAAACCAGTCAACACCAACAACAATACCAACCACAATACCAACAAACATCGAATTTACAACAACAAATAGACCAAATTTCACACCGTGTACAAGATTTATAAAAAATATAAATGCGACACGATCCGAAAACCTCTATTATATTACTTCACGAAGCAAAACTTGCAAATTTTTAATTGATACAGGCGCGGGTATATCAATTATAAAACCACAAATTGTTCCCCCAAATTTAATTCAACCCACAGAAAAAATAAATGTACAAGGTATAACGAATGAATTAATTCCAATTTCAACTTGTGTACACTACACCTTTTTTACTGAAAACAGTAATGATCCATTAAAATGTTATGTAGCGGACATTAACATCGATTTTGACGGATTATTAGGTGCAGACTTTCTTGATCATTATGAAAGCGTAATTGATTTAAAAAATCGCAAATTAATCACCAAGTACAAAACCCTTGACCTTCACAAAAGCGGAGAAGAAAAAATTCAACAAGGCTTACACGAAGAAAACACTCAACAAGAATTTTACGAAGACAAAAATCAACAAATCACTCAAGAAAAACTTCAACAAGAAAGAAAAATTGAAAACAAAATCAAGATTGAACCAAGAACAGAACAAGTCTACAAACTCAAATGCAACAAACCAAACAAGGAACTGATTTTATTATCAGAAGAAAAAGAAGAAGTAATCATCCCAAATGCACTAGTCAAAACCAACGAAAATGGAGAATTTTTCACAACAATTTTAAACAAGTCAGAAAAAGAAAAGGAAATAAATTGGAACAATCTACAATTCGAAGAAATTCCAACAATGCAATCAAACGAGCAGTGTAACAGAAAATTGAACTACACCCAAATCAACAACACAGACAGACAGGCAGAAATTGAAAAACAACTTCGACTGGAACATCTAAACGAAGAAGAAAAAGAAAAAATCATAAGCACATGTTTAGACTTTTCAGAAATTTTCTACCTAGAAGGAGACCAACTAACTTTCACAAATGAAATCAAACATTCGATCAACACCAACGATGCAAAACCAACTTTCACAAAATCTTACAGGTACCCTCACATACACAAGCAAGAAGTGAAAACGCAAATTACAAAAATGCTGGACCAAGGAATCATTCAACCCTCAATATCACCATGGTCATCACCAGTATGGGTAGTCCCCAAAAAGTTAGACGCAAGCGGAAAACAAAAATGGCGTGTGGTAATAGACTATAGGAAACTGAATGAAGTTACCGTAGATGACAAATACCCACTACCAAACATAACAGACTTACTTGATCAGCTAGGAAAATGTCAATACTTTACAACTCTCGATCTAGCATCTGGCTTTCACCAGATTGAGTTAAATCCAAAAGATGTAGAAAAGACAGCATTTTCAGTGGAGAATGGACACTATGAGTACAAAAGGATGCCATTTGGATTGAAGAACGCCCCTTCAACATTCCAACGTGTCATGGACAATATACTAGTAGGAATTCAAAACGAAAGATGCTTAGTATACATGGATGACATCATCATTTACTCGACAACTCTTGAAGAACACATCAACAGACTAAAAGAAATTTTTACCAGACTATCAGAAGCAAATTTAAAAATTCAACCAGACAAATGTGAATTTTTAAGAAAAGAAGTAGCATACTTAGGGCACATAATAACGAAAGACGGAGTAAAACCGAACCCAGAAAAAATTTCAGCAGTTCAAAACTTTCCAACACCAAAAAACCCAAAGGACATTAAATCATTTCTAGGATTAGCAGGTTACTACAGAAGATTCATACCCAACTTTGCAAAAATTGTCAAACCTTTAACCTCTTTACTACGCAAAGATGCAGAATTCAACTTCAACGAACAATGTAACGAAGCTTTCAACAAATTAAAACATGCTTTAACAAATTATCCCATTCTTCAATACCCAGATTTTGACAAGGAATTCATTTTAACCACAGACGCATCAAATTTTGCTATTGGCGCAGTCCTATCACAAAAAATAGACAACAAAGATCTACCAATTGCATACACCAGCAGAACACTCAGCCAAACAGAGTCAAAATACAGCACGATACAGAAAGAATGTCTCAGCATCATCGTAGCCACAAAGACCTTCAGACCATACCTTTACGGAAGAAAATTCAAACTTGTAACAGACCATCGACCTTTGACATGGTTATTTTCAATAAAAGACCCAGGATCAAAACTTGCGAGATGGAGACTAAAACTAGAAGAGTATGATTATGAGATAACGTACAAACCTGGAAAACAAAACACCAACGCAGACGCACTATCCCGAATAAAATTACAAGCACTCAGAATACTTCACAACGGATTACAAGAAGATACATTACAAGAAGATAGTAACGATGGAAGCGAAACCACAGAAATAGCCCCCGAAACAATAATCGAAGAGTATTCAAGATACAAGAAACTAAAAGACCAAAAATCGTTAATCGACTTTTCAAAATGCAAAAATTCAAACGAAAATTTTCTTGACAAATCTCACAAAAACATATTAACACCAATCATGCAAGGAAAAATAACTGAAAACCAATTCAAAATAATTGAAGACTTTTTCGAAGAGAATCGCCAATATCGAGATGACAAAATAAACGTCCAAAACAGCAAAACAATAAAGAACAGAAAGTATTACATAATACCAACATCTTACGAAAACACGGAACAACTTTTATTTCACGTAATTTACGAAAACAAAAATGATCTATTAGAAAATTCAACTTACTATTTAGAAGAGATGAAAGAAATACCTTTACTTGAAATCTTATCATACATATTTTCAGACGATGAAATTGAATTCATCACATGCAACAAAGAAATAACAACCCCAACAGAAGATCAAAGACCAATTATAATTGATCAATATCACTCAGGTAAAGCAAATCTACACAGAGGCATAAACGAAACAATCAATCGTATAAAACAAAAATACAACTGGCCAAATCTCAACAAACAAGTCGAACATTTCATAAAAAATTGCGAAACTTGCAACAAAGCTAAAATATGTCGAAAAAATTTAAGCAATCCCCTCGTAATAACCGAAACACCGAATACCCCATTTGAAAGAATAAATTTAGACATTTTAAAAATCCCAGAAAACAATCTCATTTTAACAATACGAGACGAATTAACAAAATTCACTCAAGCTTACCCTTTACAAGACAAATCAGCGAAAAATGTAGTAAACACTTTACTTTTATATTTTCAACATTACGGAACCCCATTACGTATACATTGCGACAGAGGAGGCGAATTTGATAATCACCTTTTAAAAGACCTTTGCACATTGTATGACATAAAATTAACCTATTCTTCAGTAAATCACCCCCAATCAAACGGATCACTCGAAAGATTCCACGCAACCCTTTTAGAAATGATACGAGCGACAGTAACAGACAATCCCAGAGATCACCCACTAACATGTTTACCGTACGCGATAATATGTTACAACAATTCAAAAAATCAAACACATGGATTCACCCCGTATGAGCTAATATTCGGGCATACAAACTCGAGACCCCCTGAAAAAACGTACAATCAAGAAGAACTAATTTCAAAATACGTACGCGATTTAAATAACAAAATTTCTTATTTTTATCAATTAGCACGAGAACGAACATTCGAGAAAAAAGCAAAAGCAAAAGCAAGATATGACTGGAATTTTCAACCGAAAGAAAAACAATTTAACATTAAAGACCAAGTTTTTATCAAAGAATCACAAAGAAAATCAAAATTAGCAAATAAATCAAACGGACCTTTTGAAATAATTAAAGTTTTAGAAAAGAACGCATTAATTGTAAAAAGACCCTGTAACAGACAGAGAATTTACTATAAACTCAGACATGATAAGTTCGAAACTAGAATAAAATACTTTCTTTATTTTCAGGTTATCATTCGCGATAATAAGAGTAAGTACACACACAATGGACTATGACTTAAAATTATTAAACAATACCATTGGAATTTATTATCATCCTGAAACTGAAATGAAAATTGCAAATGACAAATGGACAATAATGACTTACAAAAACATATCTTTATTAAAACAAGTTTACAATCAAAACGTTGATTTAATAAATAACATAAACTCAAGATTATTTTATGAAAACTCTCCGAGATTAAAATTCTTTTACACAGAAGTACAACCACACATAAGTTTAATTAACAAACAATTAAAATCCATTGAAACTAAATTAACGGAAATTAAATATGATACCCCAAATTATCGTTATAAAAGAGGATTATTAAACGGTATAGGATCAATTTGGAAAGCAATAACAGGAAACTTAGACGCATCAGACGGTGAATATTACGCTGATTGTATTAACAAATTAAAAGACGATGAACATCAAATTGAGAATCTTTTAAAAAATCAAATCTCAGTAACCACATCAACAATCAAAAATTTCAATTACACAATACGAAAACTACAAATAGACGAACAAACATTTAACGAAGATATTATAAAAATTCAAAATACTTTGTTAGATATCTCAGATAACGAAAATTATTATGAAGCGAGATTTAAATTTATTGAAATTTGCGAACAAATCACCGAATCGAACATAATTATTGAAAATGAATTAGATGACATAATTGAAAGCATAACTTTTGCAAGATTAAATACTTTACACCCCTCAATCATTCAACCAAGTGAATTAGTAAATGAATTACGAAAAATTTCACAAAAATTACAAAGAAGTCATTTACCCCTTTTACCAGATTTATCAAATGTAGCATCTTATTTTGACATTATAAGTCTTAAAGCATTTCAAACACAAAGAGAACTCGTATTTGTATTAGACATCCCAATTGTCGAACCGTACAATTTTAAACTATTTCATTTATACTCTATTCCGATTAAAGATAATCGTACGCAAATGTTTCATTTAATTTTACCAACTTCAAAATACATAGCACTTTCAGATGATAAGACATTGTACATACATATGGATAATTTTGAAAATTGTAAACAAATTGAATTCAAATTATGTAAATATTTATTACCAAACCCTGTAGATTTAAATGCAAATTGCGAAGCACAACTTCTATTACATCCATTGAAATTACCAGAAAATTGTGTAACAACATTACTTTATTCAGAAGACTACAAAGTACAATTAATTTCACAAAATACTTGGCTTGTAGCAATCACAAATTCAGTACCTTTTGTAATAAATTGTCTAGGACAATCTGAAACAAAAATAGTTGAACAAAATGCAATTTTAAATTTATACCCACATTGTACAGCATATATAGGATCAACCAGAGTATATGCAATTTACGAAAAAAAGACGTCAATTCAAGAAACAATTCAAATTCCTGAAATTAAATTTAACTGTTGTTCTCATTTACCTAGAGAAATACCAAACTTAAAACCATTAAAAATTTCAAAACTAAATCTTGATGAATTAAATACTGCCGAACATAAATTAAATCAATATAGCAAAGATCTTGACAAATTAATAAATGAACCATTCGTTCAGAAACATATTTCATGGTTTACGTACTTTATAATAGTATTGGTAATATTACTTATTATTTTAATTATATTGTGTAAATGTAAAAGAAGGTATCCAAAAATAGGAATAGCCTTAGGAAACAGCCCAAGTCCAGATCACCCTGACGATAGCTCGAGAAATTTATTAACGAGGTTCAGAAGACAAGTAACCCCTTTAAGAAGACAACCAATCCGAAGAAATTTCAGCGACCCAACCATCGAAGAAGAAATTGAATTAAATCCTAATTCACAAAAATTAGTTTCAAGACAAACTTGACCCCTAATTTTTAATCTTCGTAGGGAGGAATTGTTATATCTCATTTTAATAAATATTGATACCTATTAACCTTGACTTAATTGCGTTGCATCAATTGAGATAAGAATTTCATTATGCAGTAAATACTTTTCCATTCATTCAAACTAGAACGCTGACAAAGCCATATCAGCATAAATTCAACAAAGAGCTTAACAATTGCTAACCTTCAATTTATGCAACCCTAGCATTAGAAAAGTTATAAGTAAGACTAGATTTGTATAGAGCCATCACTCATCAGAAATTAGACATATATCAGAGATAGATAGACATAAGAATAAGAATCAGATATTATAATTCAATAAGAAACATTTCAAGCTACGTTAAACTACATTCATAATTATAAAAGTAATATTAAGAAAGTGTAACCCAAGTGTTGTAAAAATCTTCGAAAAATAAAAAATCTTTTTTTAAAAACCAACCGTTCTTGTTACGACGATAACATGTATGTGTTTAATTAATACTTATTAGGATTGTGCGTATATTAGCGTGGTTCGAAAAATTAAGTTTGATTTTGCCCCCCATCCCTCACTCCAGTTTAAAATTACAAAAAAATGATCTCGAAAGGACCCCGCAAATAATCTTATGGAAATTGGGTTTCGGTCAAATCATCTGAATTTTCTATATGTTTTAGGTTTCGTCATCCCAAGCAAAAGTCTCAATGGGCACAAAGCTCGAAAATACTTTGGCTGCTACGAAGCTTGAAAGCTCCAAAGCTCCACCACAGATTTATTTATTCGTGCAGTCTTTATAGATTTCTAAATAACTTATTTTTTCGATTTTAATGTCTAGGTTTATGTTTTTGAGGTTGCTGAATTCAAATCCGATGTCAAATTGTCTAAATTGACAGTTGACAGCTGTCAGTTAGCTGTCAAAGTGCCTTAACAAAGTGAAAATCTTATTTTTATGTTATGAGTTTATGCTTTTTAGGTAACTCAGTTTATACATGATGTGAATACAATAATTCGACAATTGGCAGCTGTCAACATTAGACATTAAAATCGAAAAAATAAGTTATTTAAAAATCTATAAAGACTGCACGAATAAATAAATCTGTGGTGGAGCTTTGGAGCTTTCAAGCTCCGTAGCAGCCAAAGTATTTTCGAGCTTTGTGCCCATTGAGACTTTTGCATGGGATGACGAAACCTAAAATATATCCAAAATCCAGACGATTTGACCGAAACCCAATTTCCATAAGATTATTGCGGGGTCCTTTGAACGAAATGATATTAACATGTGTTTCAGAGACCATAACCTTTCCCATATATTTCTTATGGGTAAAAGATACTTTCCCGTAAATTTGCTGGAGATCGTTAAAATCTCGTGAAATGAAAATCACATACAAGTTCCCTCTTCAGAATTGTCCAGAGAAAATGAATTAATAGCTCTCTTTTAAATCAAAACCTCATAAAACCCCATAAAAAATAAAGTGTGCGTATTTTGAGGTTTATTTGAATTATTTGAATTCTCCAACGAATACCAAGACAATTTTACATTTAAAAGTCTAGGCATGAGAGAATTCAATGCATCCTGTCCTATCTGAAAATACCACGATAAAAAATAATGACATCATGGACAAAGCTTGCAATCATTGACGTATACATTGTACTGTATTGAGTATCATAGCTTGAGGTACTCCACATTTTATAAAATTTTCGTTACTTACTATAAAATGTATAGAGAAACGCAGAGAATTCTTTACAGCAATTAATTTTCAAAAGAGGCAAGCTACTCCACAAAATCTTAAGTTTCATGAATATCATGAGTCACAGTATCAGAGTTCTGAAGCAGCAAGCGAACACGGTTCGGTTTTCTTCAAAATATGGTTCCAATATAAAGAAATTCCGTTCACTTTAAAAACAGAAACAAGAAATGTTATATATAATAAGGATAGCGTCTCCCTGAAACACAATTTTTCATTTACCGGGCAAGTGCATGATAGGGTTCCGTAGCCATACTCACTAATATACTCTTTTAGAAAGTAAAGAGAGACCGCAAAAACCGCCTGTTTATGGGCACTTCATTGCGAGCGGAGGATAAAAATCCATCCTGCTGGCCGCAGAATGACGTTTGGGAAATTCCAAGATGAGCATAGCTTTTGATTTTTCGAAAAAACTACCCCTCCGCGAGAACAACCCCGATTTAAGGGTTGAATATCATACTTCCTTGTGTAAATACAAAGGCCCCAAAAGGATTGCGAACAAAGGAAGAGATCTCGCCGTTTTCGAAGATGAAGAAGACGATGGTGACAATATTTTTTACTCCTCACCTCACCAACCCCACCGCTTAATGCAAGAAACCACCCACTTTTTCGGTGTTTCGGGGACGCGCATGCGAGGGCTGGTCCTTTCGGGATTTTTTTGCTCACTTTTAATAAATTGAGCAATATAAACCACCTCACCCGACCCCAAGGGTTGAAACCACCCCCACCCTCAAAACCGAAACACCTTCAAAAGGCTTCGAATCGAACAGAAATGGGTATACCTTGTCGCTTAGGAGTCGTTTTTTCGAAGAACTAAATAATATGCTCATCTTGGAATTTCCCAAAGATCATTCTGCGTACAACGGGAAAGATTTTGACCAATTCCTTCGCTTGCAATGAAGTGCACAGAAACAGGCGGTGTTTGGGCCTTTTTTGCGGTTACTCTTTGCTACAACGTCAGTCATAATTTTCATTGAAAGTGCTAACTAAAAACTCCCTTCGGAAATGATTCCAGGTTTTTTACACAGATCGTTTAGAAATTAGACATAGTGACTTTGAAAGAGAATATCTCGCGTTTGTTTTAGGAGACCTATTCAATGACACCCCACCCGATGATGTAAGAGTAATTTTTTTCTTCACTTTTCGCAGTATGAGAGGTGAGTACAAAATTCCTTTTGTATACCAAATGTATGCTCAATAGGTATACAATTGAGATAATGGGAAGGCTATGACATACAGACGGACATACCGAAGCTATAAGGATTTCTACGGAACCCTAATAAAAATAATACATTTATTATTTATGAATGTAAGTGTGTTTGTTATATTATTACACTAAACCGTTTGCGGTTGCTTTATCACAATAGTATAACAAGTTGGTAATCTTTTTTATAATGTCAATATTTGAAGTTTTCCAAAAAATTACGGTGGATTCAGATTGTATGTGACTAAGTACAATTTAATCGTATTTTATTATTATATAATATATAATATATTAATTGCATCATGCAGCAACTATATTATGTCTAATATACGTAAATATAAAATCTATGTACAAACACGTTTGGAAAGTTTATTTCTGTAAATATGAGTAGTCAAACAGAAAATTGCTAGATAACCATATTTTGCATTACAAACTTTACAATCGTACGTGACGCTCAGATAAAACTTAATTATACAATAAAGATACTTGCATTTAGGTAGTCTACCTGGGTACTGTTTGTTAACAATAATAATATTTCTTATTCACTGATGGTGAGTTTCCATCCATTTACCAAATTCCAAATTCTGGGTAAACAAATATAACTTAACTGTTTTTTTGTTTCAGCCCGACCTTCAAACCACGCTGCAAGGAGACAATGGCCAAAAATACCCAAATCGCCCGATCCCGGGGTTACCAAGCAAACAACCAGCTCGGTACCCTTACCCTAGCCCGTGCCGGCCTCTGACGCTAAAATAAGCGCCTTTGGCCGAGCATAATCTTTGAGCCACACAGTTCACACTTCCTTCCAATTGGCATCCTGAGCTTTCGACTAGTCAACACCACCCAAACCACCCCAAACTCCGAGAGGGCTTGGCCACAGCCGTTCTCTCTCACTGCATCCGAAATACTCTCCCGGGAGCCGACATGCCAGCGTAGAAAGAAGACCAAGACAGAAGAGCGGCAGAAGAAACGACCCAGCTAGCAGAGTCCAACAGCCAGGACCAGGGAAGGTCTGCTAACATCGCCTAAACCGTCCGCATTTGCGGGTGGGGTAGGCGAAAAAGCAGGCCCACCCCTTATGAGACCAGGTCTACAGCGATGATTGGGACAAAGAGCTCAGGCTCGACCCCTAATCATCAGATACCCTCATCTTTAGTCAAGAATATTGGCGTACAACCAGTTCAACCGGATCGTGACCTACACCCAAAATCATATGTTGAAAATAAAACCAAAACCCTAAGCTGGTAATATAAACGACATTACAAAAGTCTTGGATGATCAAGACCTTTGCTTTGGGTTAAATTTCCTATTACCTGTTAAGTTTTTGCTTACGGGTTTTATTTAAAAGTGTTATGGCATTCTGCTCCTTTGTGTATAAGAAAAAATAGATACCTACAATATTTGTGATTTAAGTTAAGCCTCAAATTAAAACACGAGTGACAGCCGGTAGATTTCCTTTGGTCTTTGGGCAAATTAGGTCTCCTACGCCATACTTTTGATGGTTTTATAGTACGGTTTATAGGCAGGGATCCAATAAAAACTAAATTCCGCTTATTTCTTCATTGTTATGCACCTTTTGGATATACTTTTAAAATTAGGTCTATGTTATGTAAAACTTCCTGCCAAATCCATTTCCGGAGGACGATTTGCGATATAAGCCGGCATTAATCCTCTTTATTAATGTGTTCTTTTTTCGGCGATACAAGATATTTAAAAATATTTGCATATAATTTGTGCTATCGTGACAATTATAAAAGCCATAAGGATTTTTTTAGACGGAGGTTAAATAATGTATGGCGATTACGATATCATTAAAATTGTATTTTTATATTATTGATCTTCCAGGGAAAAAAACGAACTAGGAGGTGCAGAAATATTGCAGAGGAAAATGTACCAACGAAACGAGTGCGGGAGAGTATACTGTTGGAATATTTTGTGATCCGAAGGGGGTATTCGACTACATCAATCATAGTTTGCTAATATCTACTACATGTGCTCCACAGGGCTCCATTTTGGGCCCCATATTCGATTTTGTGTATTAACGATCTTAATTCTTTGCTAACGATCGCACATTTTACAATGTTTGCTCATGACATACCTGTGATAATATCAAAGAATAATAATAAATACACTTATTTATCCTGTAGACATACACGTATGTTACTTATTTTATTACATTATGAAATTAGGGACAAAAAGGTTGGTTCTCTGTTCACTGTGACCAAAGTCACAGCATTTGCTCTTCCGTCTAACCCATTAGTATCTAAACATTTTCAAGTCACAAATAGGTTAACTTTATACAATATTAGGAACATTAAAGAAAATGAAAAAAAAACACTATTAGATAATTTGATCATGTAAATGAGAAATATAGGTTAGAATTCAGTATTCATTAGGAAATATCAACATTTTCATTTTAAATAAGTTTAGCAACATGGTTTTAAAACCATCATTCAGTTTATTGTAGTAGTGTACTATATTATAAGAGAACGATCGTTGGTAGAGTGTAATGGTATGACGTGGCATTAAAAGTAAACCTTCGTGGCGAACATTTAAGTTATGCACATCGGTATGATACCTTATTTTATTGTATAAATATTGAGGTGATTTTAGAAGACCTAATTTATGATAAAAACATGGAACATGAGGTATTCTCCTCTTTTTCATATTTAACCACTGTACTGTGCGTCTTGTAGTTTATGTGATATGTAATTAGATCTTCTGATTCCACATATGAATTGCAGACATGCATTCTGAATTTTTTGAATCCTGTAAGAATTATTTTCATCAATGCAAAAATGATATAAAATATCAGCGTAAATAAATTAGGATAATGCCAAACTTTCACGTAATATGATTTCTAATTTTTTATTTAATAATTGTCAGCTGTTATTTTATAGTAGTTTTAAATTAGCATGGGCTTTTTTAATCATATTGTTCTCTTGCGTTCTGAGTCTGAAAGGCTAATCTATTATTAAACCCAAATTTTTGGTCTCGAATATATTATTCAGTTTATGAGTATTTACCGAAATATTGAAAGTGTTGAAAATAATTTCAATTTTATTTCTCGCATCAAAAATTACCAATGAGGACTTTTCTGCATTAATAAACAACGAATGATTTTTAGCGGCATTCGCCAATCTGCTTATATCCTGGTTCAAATATTCAGCCGCCTGTTAAGTATCTGCATAATTAAATAAAAGGTGAAGTTGATCATCGTAAAAATGATACTGACAATGATGTGGGTTAGAATCAAAATTGATACTGTTTTGGAACATAATATTTTAACCATTTTAAACCAGTGGCTTTCCGATAATACTTCATATCCTAAAACTAAGAATAATGCTATGTTTTTAGGGATATACCTGGACGAATATCTAGACTGGAAGCATCATTGCGAAACTTTAGCGTCAAAAGTACACCAAATGCTCACAAGTGCAAACGGTGCATACAATTATTTATCTTTTATATATTCGTTTGTGTGTATGATCTTAGAAATTGAAATAATTTCATTTTAAATCTTTATAATGACGAAGCTGCCCTCAGAAAAGGATTGTTCAAGCAGCCCGGGAGTTCATACCAGTGCAGTACCATGCAGCTGCTTAGTCTGTAGTCTGTAGT
This sequence comes from Stenurella melanura, assembly GCA_963583905.1. Lineage (NCBI taxonomy): Eukaryota > Metazoa > Arthropoda > Insecta > Coleoptera > Cerambycidae > Stenurella > Stenurella melanura. Next base: position 40,932,739 of record OY757316.1, read on the forward strand.
CCGTACACACAGAGTTTGAAGGAAAAAATCCCGACCAAATTTGCGAGCGGGGGGTGAATTTAGAGGCTTTCAGGATTATTTTCCCGTGGCTCAGAAGATCCCAGCTGATATCCTCGTTGTGAAAGGGCAATATTTTGTCAATTCTAATCTTACTCTGCCAACAATGCCAAATTATGAGGCCACCATATCTCCCAGAGCGACTAGAAATAGTGTTAATATGTGTAGCTGTTACATTTGTCTCACTGCTAGATATATACGTCACTTTGTCAACAAAAGGACGAGGTAAAAGGTGTCAAGTTTGTAACACAATAACACCAGAAAATGGCATGGATGGCATTTTCTAGAAAGAGACATTCGATAGGGAAATATTTATTATTTTTGCCCATAACTCTTTTTTGTTAGTACCTATATTTAAAAAAACTATAAGAGAACTTAAGTAGAGCCGTAACAAGACTATTACTATGAATTTTCACTCAATAATTTCAGTGGTTTGCAAAATAGCTCGATTTAAAACTACAAAATAGGAAGATTAACATAATCTTTAAATTTAAATCTAGCTATTTTGCAACCCGCTGAAATTATTGAATGAAAATTCATAGTAATAGTCTTGTTATGGTTCTACTTAGGTACTCTTATAGTTTTTTTAAATATACGTACTAAGAAAAAAAAGTTATGGCCAAAAATAATAAATATTTCCCTATCGGATGTCTCTTTCTAGGGAATGGCCACCTTAACCCCACTAATTAGGTAATAAGATCCAATCCACCGGGCGACTGGATAAATTTTTATCATAATTTTTAGATAACTTTGCCTTGAATTTTTCTTTTTATAAAGAACAATTTTATATTTGACAAAGCCGAAGTATAGTATACCAAGGATTATTACCATCAATCTAAGCAATGTGCAAAGATCCTTGATTCAAAGAAATTGATAAAATCCAGGTAAACTTGACATTTTCAGTAATACATTAATTAACTAACTATACAATTGGCAACGCCAATTAACTATAGAAACTGTATAAATTAAAATAAATTAATTTTATGGCATAAACATTGTTTGTAGTAGGTACCAAGTTGCGTCCAAGAATTACCAATGTTATAAAATTTACTTCTATATAGATGAAATGACTAAGTACCTAACCTGAATTATTAATCGCTGTGAATTACAAAGTACAAAGATATAGTCCAAATAATGAGAGCCCAAAGAAAACTTAATACGATTCATTTGCTGTCTTAAAATATTCCCAAATGACGTCAAAACAACATCACAGCTATATCCTTACCACAAGTTTAATTAAACAGCATGTTGTAAAAAATAAAAAAACCTAGTCACGATACTATTACTATTACAATTGGAATACGGAATTGTGTTCTCATACAAATATTTAAAAATAGTAATAAGGAAAGTCGTACTTTGAACCAGTCTATACAACAATTATATGTTTACTTAGTAGATAAGTCTTACAGATGCAATTATACAATTTATCTACCATACGAGCCCTTAGTTAATAACTGTAACTTATATCAAATGCAGAGTGTGAAAATTATGTAAAGAGTCATTTTTTACTTTGATTGCTATCCGTTTCACTTATAATTTTGTAAAATATTAGCTCTTGCAGATTGTTACCTAGTACTCCCATATACACAGGGCGTGACCTTACAAAATGGGTATTTCAGTTTTTTGTAGCAGGAAACAATCGATACAAGACCACGTTTTAAGTTGAAAAGAATAAAACATGTGTCGAGAAGTTGGTTTTTGCAAAGTTTGTGATTTTCCTGGGGGCTAATTTCCTTATATCTTCAGGCGTCCACCTTTTCTGGCTTTTCTGGATACTCTAGATACTTTAGCCTAGTGCGAACTAACATCTTGCGTTCGCAAAGAATATGTTGCACAGTTTCTATTGCAGTACCTCAGTACCACAGTATTTGCTCGTGTTCTTAAGTTGATGTCTCGGACTTCTCGAGTTCGAGAAGCATTGTGACATTCTTTGTCGAATAAGTTATGAACTTTTTCGCTTGTCTTTGGCCTGGAGTATTCCTCCAGTAGGACTCTTCCTGTTGGTTTTCCAATTTTAGGATCTCCTCCCTTATTGTGCCCCTTAGATAAGCCACAAAATGTTTCAGACCCAAAAATGGGGCTTCAGCGCCTTTTTTACAAAGGCGTTAGCTAATCCATTTCTTTCTATCCCCTCGTGTCCTGGCACTCACAACAAGGTAACCTTGTTGTTTTTTGCCAGATGCCTCAAGGATTGTCTGCATTCCAAGGCAATTTTAGACTCAAAGGTGTAATACCTCAGAGCTTTTAATGCTGCCCGGCTATCCGAGAGTATATAGATCTTTGCTCTTCGAATGCCTTTATTGATGCATTTCTGAGCACACAGATCTATACCTAGTATAAATTTGTGCTTAGAAGAAGGTTGGGGTCTTGCCTAGAGCTCTGGAAAACCTGCAATTAGACCCCGGCTACACCCACGGCAACCCCTTCAGCCATCTTTGATGCTTCTGTATTAGCCCTTAATAACTAACTGTTTCACAGTAAAAAAATAACTTTAAAATTGCAAATAAATTTGTATATTTTGAACAGCTACGCCAATATTAACGAAACTATGAATGACAGACACTATCATAACGCATTTGTGAAAACATTGGAAAATTATCCAATGACAGGAGTATTAAGAAAAATTATCGTTTTGTTTAACTTTTCTTAATTCCTTTACAGTTTTCGCACACCTACCTAATTTGTTTTGTGAAATACTGGGACGGGTGTTTACAACACGTAATTTTTTGAAAACTGTATTATAAGTGGACGGTGCCACCTGAAGAAAATAAAATGATTTTGTTTATTTCTTTTAATAATTATATACTTACAGTAGGTATGACTACCAAAATTTTTTTATAAACTTTTGGGGCGCTATGGAAATCTAAAACACCTAATTTTTTTTATATAAGCGCTAGAAGGTCCTTGAAATAAATTAAACGCCATTTTTTAATTGTCATAAAAATCCTTGATTACGTACTAAAACATAATTTTTCCAAATATAACAATTTTTTGCAAGGGAGAAAGGATACTAAAATATAGAACACTATCCATTTATTCCTAGCACTAAAGTTCTCGATTAAACATCTGAGTGAGTTTTTTATTCAAATAGAAAACGTTCAACTATAGCACATTGTAGGATAAGACCTGGTAAGTGCTGTAGCCTCACACATATCACAGTCCGTCATTTTATCAACACATTGTGCCTGTGTTTCCACCCCTTAAGAAACCACCATTCAAAATCCGTGGGTTCCAAAATTATAACAAGAGATAAACACTAAAACTTACCGAAATAGACTTCACAATACTTTTATTAACTAAAATACACTTTTACTGAGTAAAATAACCTTTGATAATGTTTATTACTTGATATTTATATTCTACTGTTCACTTTTTATCAATTCGTATTTACTAACCATCAATTCATTAGAGACTGCCCTTCCGCTTGTTTACCTACACCCACTAAATTGCCTCTAAAACCATCTAGCACGACAATCTAGAATAGTGTAGAAATCTCTATCCTTTTCTACAAGCTTCCGTTGTCTCAGTGATGGCGCACACTACAAACTTTGATGGAGCTGCAATTTTCTACCACCATTACTACTAAATTCTGGCCTCAGCCGCTAGAGGGCGTAAGCGCGTAGTAGAACCCGATTAAAAAGTAGACTATGAGAGAAATAAAAATATGTTTTGTCTAAACATTGAGAAAAGATTGACAGCACTTGTTTTTCTTGCCATTTGACTTAAAGTTAACCGAGTAATTTGAAAAATACTGAGTGCATTTTCAAGCGGGATAAACCGCGGATTTAGTAAAACTTAAACGGGTATTCAACAAATTCAAGTTACATTAAAATGGTCCGGTGTTCTCTATACAAGAGGATGTTTCTTCGATTAAAAATATACTTTATCTGTAAACCTTTAGATTAGAAAACCTCAAACTTTTCGTTGTGTTTCAGAAAATGTACAATGTTTACAATAAAGTACTTTGCAGCTTTAAGCTTTCACTGTGTATATTTCTAACTTCACGTTCTGTTTTCGCCGAGACTACTGAGAATTTAAATGTATGACAACATAATTGATAGTATCTCTATTTAGATCACGTTGCGTTTTTTATGTATTCAAATTTCAAACTTCCCATTGTTTTACAAAACCACAGATATACGTCATGCTATAAATCTGAACTCATAAAAAAATCATGATTAGGCGTGGTCAGTGTGTGGTATACATGTTGATATGTAGTATACGAAACCGCATATACAAGGTAGCGTGATGTAAATCTACTACAATTTATTAGTTAAAATATACAAGATCGTAAAAATTCAGTAATAACTCATAAATTTACATGATACTTAGCTAGCTACTGAATATCAAACTGAATATGTTTCACAGTCTAGTCAGTTTCGTAGGATTTAAAAAAAGATAAAATTAAGAATTCCATCAATCAAACTTAAAGTTGCGTTTTTGTAGCTTTAATACCATATTATTTAATGTCGAGGTTTACGTGCAGTCTTCACAGAATTCATAAACGAAAGTTTATTATTAAATGTTTCTACTGCAGGCAGTAATATTTGACATGCAACCTAAGTGCTTGAGTAACTACCGTCTAATAAATAGTGAACGTGAACATTATCTCACTAAACAATGAAAAGTAAAAATAAATCAAATTATTCAAAGTGGCAAAATGGTATAACACATGTCAAAGAGTAGGTAACTAGCAGCAATTTATATGTAAGCAAGATAACGTACCATGATGAGTAATTCTTAAAATCGAACTTTTTAAATTTTGTCCAGCTATCCTGTCAGTTAGTTTTTCGATCTAAAAATGTACGTATGTAAAATTTAAATGATTTTAAGAGATTGCCACCGCCCTCTGAAGTCTAAAAGAAATGTTTGGTTGCAGGTAATTCAATGTTTACCCCTTTTTTCGGTTTTCGTGCACGAACGCGCGACAGCAAGGGTTATAATGAGAATTTCTGCAAATTTAACCGAAACATGATAAAGGGCGAAGATTAATGTCAGAAACATAACCGTGACCTTCCTTGGGTTTGAATCTGCCCTCCCAGGGGGTGGGAAAATGATAAACTATATCTCTTCTCGTTGAAACTTTTACCCTCCTGCTTTAGAGGATGCTAATGACGAATAAAATACTTTCAGGTGACTTCAACACTTCTTACCCCATTAAATAACCAAAACCCACCTCATTCGTGCTCGATATTAGTGCTTGGCAGTACTTAGAGGGGAACAGATCAGATGGAAATTTAATAGTAGTCGACCTACACGGAAAGGGTGAAGTTTATGCATTTTCATTATTATCTACCACTTTCAGAAGGAGATAAAAAGATCACCCCACCCCATAACAGGAACGAATCAACCCCCACTGATTATCTTAAAACTTCCAATGCCTCGATCTGATTCCTCTTGTATAATGTTTCGTGCCACCCCACTCGAAATAAGCATTTTTAGGCATTACTAAAAGGTTGCACTTTTATCCGTTTGCGAGGGTAGAAAGGGTCAAACTCATCTGAAAGTAATTTTTTCGTCATCAGCATCCTCGAAGACGGATGCGGGGTAAATGTGTAAACTGAAGAGAAGTGTAAAATCACTTTCCCGCCCTCTGGAAGGGTAGAATCCACCCTTAAGAGTTGCTCCAAACTTCCGTGGTCGTCACCCTTCCCGTATAGTTCGACTACTATTTCCATCCATTTGTCTCTAAGTATTGCGGAACACTAATGAAAGTATACACGAGGAGGGGGTGGGCTTTGGCCACTTAAGGGGGTAGAAAGGGTCGCAGTCGCCTAAAAGTATTTTATTCCTCATTAGCATCCTTGGAAACGAGGGGGGGGGGGGTAAAAGTTTCAACGAAAGGAGATATATTTTATCATCTTCCCACCCCCTGGGAGGGTAGATTCAACTCCCAAGGGTGGTGACAGTCATGTCTCTGACATTAATCTTCGCTCTTTATCATGTCCCGATCAAATCTGCAGAAATTTGCATTAAAACCCTTGGTGTTGCGTGTCCCTGCACGAAAACTGATGAAATGGGTGGGGTGTTTGGCCGTTTGAAGAAGTTGCCCTGAATAAAAACTTTTTTTTACCCTCATATTCGTGTTCAGCACCCTCGAAAACAGAAGGTGGTGGTGGTCTAGTTGCGTTCCTCATTTGTAACAAAATCGGGCCAAAATTCCGACTCATTGAGTCCACTACTAACTACTATAGAAAGCGGTCGCGGTTGCCATCACATCCCGAAAACAATGTAAACTGCGATTTTCCGCACACAATTTCACAAATTCATTATTCAAATTTATCGATTAAAAGTTTGCTTATTAAAGGATCTTGTTTCAGGATAAAGCTATAAGTATGGTTATTTTTTCTATTTTTCAACTTTTCTGCGACTACTCATAGTTAGAAATACAGAATATTTTTTAAGCAATTAATAATTCCTTAAACGATTCGTTGTTGTTTATTACCACCTTTTTCAGTATAAATCTATAATTCTCTATACAATTTACAGGTTCCATTATCAAACTCTTTGAGATATTTAAGAAAAATGAACATTTTACTAATTTGCACCAAATTATAATTGTTTAAATAAATTATAATTGTTGAAACAATTTGAAAACCATTAAAATATTAACATAAACTGGAATCTAACTAATTGATAATAGTTTGTACCAAAAAGTCGCAAGAAAACAATAACAAACGCTAAAAATATGCGATAATTTATTATTGCACTTATAGGGTCATTTTTGATATCCTGCAACATGGTCTTATGGGTTTTTCACTTGTAAAGGAATGATCAGTTCGTATTGCCTGAACAATTCGGATGAGGGGACTCGTATGCGACTTTATTACCCTCTTCGCAAATACAAAAAGAAGAGTATATTGCATTCGATCCGCACTTTTATAAAATCGATATCACTCGTAGGGAAGAAAATTTCATATAACTGTGTTGGTGATGGAATTCTGAACAACTTCCGTCCGTCCGTCCGTCCGTCTGTTTTTTACTACATTATAATAAAAGAGAAATATTATATTTTGATCTGGTTATAAATTTTTCCATAAAAAAAAATGTATTCGTGAACTGAAATCAGCCTCTCGCAAGAGAATGAAGTTAGCAATCATTTTATTAGCAAGTAATAAAACGTGCTGAACATTACATTCAAATTTGTTTCTATATTGATAAGATCAAGTAACGCTATTGTTTATTTTAACGCAACTTTCTCCAATGAAACAAACTTAAAAATGAAACAAAATAAATATGGACATTCTTTGATTTTAATTTGATTTCAAATGTATATTGACACTTTCAACAAATTAAAGTTCAATCGTGTTAGAGTAAAGTTTATAAAACAAGGTTAACCAACATACAGAACTGTATTAAACTTACGCACTACGCAAATATAAAGAAATCAAGAATATTTTATTGAATTCATCTTCAAAATAATATAATGCAGAAGAAATAAAAGGCGAAAAGCTAGAAAATAGAACAATAACTAATTACGCAACAAGTTAGAAAAGTGACATTTTCCGTATTAGGAGAAGGATTTTTGATTATAGCAAGCCGAAATCAAAAATACGCCATATACGGAAAAAACACTGTCCACGAACGTTTTATAATTTATTAGTATATTATACTCAAAAAGAGTAATATAATTAAATTAATGAATACTGACACTGAATACGAGATTTTTTGACACCGCCAGAGGGAAGGGAAGCTGCAGAAATCGCCTCATTAAACTTGTTACCCTAAAAATCGAGAAAATTGTATATGATAGCGTATGAATCTTTCTTAAATTGGAGAAATAAAAATAAATTAAATAAAAGTTAAATAATTAAAAGTCATAGACAAAGGACTCGCATATAATGGCTACTATTCACTCTAGTGATTTGCGACACTCGCCTGCGGCTCGCGTCTTAAACTTCACCCTCGTGAAAAATAGCCATCATTATATGCTCGTTGAATAATATACTATTTCTTACGTGTTGCACCCATGATTTTTTCTGCTAGTGTTTGAAAAAATAATTGATTTGAAATATTTTTAATTTTTGAGGAACCCACACATCGCTATAAAAATTCGGGATACGTTAAATTGTCCCATTTTTCGATGTTTTAGTTTTATTTTTGCTAATCAAAAGTCTCAATGAGCACTAACTTCTAAGTTCTCGCCATTAAAATCGCACTATGAGAGAAAAATGATTTCTTGGCAACTGTAATCCATTAGAATGAAATTTTTTTAAGACAAGGTAGATAAATAAATTCATTTTAGGCCATTGTTCTCATTTTTAACTGAATGTTCATGACCGTAGGGGGTTATGTTTTAGTTTAATCTGCACGGCCGTAGAGGACTGAGTGGATGCTAGTGTTAGAATGAGAATTTTCAAATAAGAAATTAGACAAATTAATTTTAGGATTTTAATTTGCGAGCATAACCAGAATTCAGGTTATCGAAAGAATGCAAAGATTTCATTAATATTTTTACACATAGTTTTCCTTTTAGTTCTCATAGAGAGTTATTTTTACTGCTGTTTCAATAAAGATAAAAAGCTTGCTCAATGTATATAAAATGTTATTCTATTTTAAATGGTTCCGTTACACCCCATTTTCTGCCCCTTAATAGCCCCATATAACTCAGTGGTCTTGTACTTTAGTACGTATATTTAGTTACCTCTCATAGGCTGTCCGGAAGGGGGTTACATTTGAAAAAAAAAACAGATAACATCCATTACCCACCAACATTGCCAGTGCTGGTGCTGGGGATCGAACCCAGTACACGTTAGGCAGTCTGACCAAGTGCGCTCGTCACTAAGCCATACATACATACATACATACATAACAAATTTATTCAATATTAAAATCCTATAAAACATTGCCGTACAACCACGTCGCACAGCGCCGTGGTGTTAGTGCGGTTGGGCGGATCGCGACCGGTTCGGCTCAATAAAATTAAGTAACATAGACAAAACTCCTGCCACCTGTGGCAGCTTAAAATTCACTAAAATTTTACATATTTAAAACTTAAATTTAAGAACACTGAAACTAAGAAAATACTGAAAGATTTGGATAAAAACACTGATTTAATTTTGGTTGCTGAAACGGGAATAAACTCAATGGAAAAGGCCCGCCAGTTCGAGGCAATTGTGCCCCAACAGTCTATTCGCCGTTGGGAAGTTGTGATTAGTAGAAAGGAAAATTGAGTTTTAAAAGTAGTTTGAATTTTTTATAAAGTTTCTTGGCCAAAAGGGAATTTTACAGTCACTAAGCCGCTTAGCCGACTGAGCCACCTTGCCGATTGTAAAGCCACATAAATTTCAAGTAATATCCAAACCATTGAGCCAAAAAAGAGAGAACAACATAAAAACTAGCACTGTTTCTATGTCTTACAATTATTCTGTACATAGTGTATAACATGTACCTACAATACTAATAAAACAAGTCCTTACGCCCGAAATTATTATTTTAGCATTTGTTAGAAAACGTTGAACTTTCCCCACTCAAAGTAGTATCTTTCAAACACTGGTAGAAAAATATTATTTTACAAAATACATTACTGTATAAGTACACAACTGATGATCTACATACACAATCGGTGTATATCAAGTTGTTACGTATACGCATGAATCATTTATTTGCGGTGACAACTTCTCTTTGTCGGTAACAAAAATAATATTCACGTCGCGTACAACGCAATAATAAAACAATCACAGATAATATTAATAACATCAATAGTACCGCGGTTTTTAAATAAATACATAAATGGAATTTTGTGTTATTGCATCCAATAAAATGTTGTGATTTTTCCCTTCTAAGATTACCTGCAATTATAACACTTTTATTTCACATATCTTTGATAAAAATCAATAAAACAAATCAATTTTTTATTTCTTTATCTACGTTTTAATACAAATTACAGAATGTATATATGAACCCCTAAACTCCATATTTATATGTACTGTACTGAAAACAATTATTAAAATGTAGAATTCGAATAAACCATGAACGAATATATTTATTTACAGAATAACTGAGTGTATAAATATATAATTTACATAATTTTTTAGATTAGTTATCACTTGCTTTGAGAAGGGTAAATTAAACTAAGCGGCTGGAATCTCTACACCAAGTGTTTATTTGGATGCTAGAACCTATACTTAACGAACCCCCGCACAGTGATTCAAAAATGAATTTTTGTGGACAAAATTCGACCTTCACCTGAGTTTTGCTTGAAATACCTAAAATTTTTTTTAAGTATTCTCAAAACAATACAACGCCTAACTGCTCAAATTGAAGCAAATTGGTTAAAAACCTTAGTTTTGATTTAGTATATAAGAGATAAAATAATCGTTACTAATTTTTTGAAAATTGATTTTTCCGGTCTCTAAGCACAAAAATTAATGCAATTTTCACATAAAATACTCTAATGGCATTGTGTTAGTCCTATAACCTTTCAGATTTTTGTCGCAATATTCTCTGAAAATTTGAGCTGAATCGGTCAAGCAGTTTTTGAGTTATAATCAAACAAACATATATTTCAGTTTCTATATTAGTAGGATTAGTAAGATAATGGATTTTTTAATTGATATTCAAAAAATCAATACTTCTTTATTTTTCAATCCAAAAAGCTTAGAATACTATGATCATATTATAGTTTAATAAATTATGTAATAAAAACCTCGAAAAATTTTCAAAAACCCCAAAACACGGCCAATTTCTCAAAATTGGACCACTTTTGGGTAAAACGAATATCATATTCATAATCAGTGAATGAACCAAAAAACATAATGTACAACCATTAAAAAAACAGAGATTTTAAATGTAGGAAGGTCCATCCTCACCATTTCACTGTAAAGATTCTATTTCTCAAAAAAAACAAAAAAATTAATGTTTTTAGCCAATTTGCCCCAATTTTGGCAGATAGGCGTTGTAAAGTATAGTTTTGAGAATACTTAAAAAAAAAATTAGTCATTTCAAGCAAAACTCAGGTGTAGATCGAATTTTGTCCACAAAAATTCATTTTTGAATCACTGTGCGCCGTTGCAGGACTCGGACCTTGCATATTCCGCCAGAATTATATTTTTGATAATAATTTATACATTATAAAGACTTTCGCACAACATGGGAAAATAACATCTTATATTTACTGTAAAAATAGAATGGTATAAGGAATTTCTCCAAGCATAGCGCCGTTTTTATATTTTGTATAAAAATTTTAAATCTTCGGTTAAAATCGGTTGCATCTAGAAACTCAGGAACCACTAAATTATTCATAATAAATAGATAGTCAGATTAGAACTCCAGGAAATACCTAGCTAGATTACATGAAGTTTGGCCATAATGTATGTAACATATAAGTTAAAGGCATAAAACCTAATTATGGCGCGAAACCTCTGTATAATGCTATCTATACTGCTTTACACCACTAAAATTTTGCAACTAAGTTGAGTAAATCTTACTTGTATAGCAACGAGTATAGAAAATCATTAATGCTAAATTCTAATTGGATATTTTTTACAAGTGTGTTTTTAGCGAGGAAAAACATGAGAAACTGCCCTTTTCTTTGAAATTGCAGCGGTTTAAAAATATGTAATTAAAAAGTTTTCACGATAAATAATGTACTATATTTTTTTCACATTTTCAATTTAAAAATTATATTGAACCTTTAAAAATAGTATATAGTAATAGCTATATTAGGTTTAATATTTTTTTATAACAGTGTATATAAATCATGCTCATTTTTTAAATCTTCATGTATTTTGTAAATGAAAATTTGCAATAAATGTAGTACATCATTGATCGTGAAAAATTGCCTGTAACTAGGAAAATTAGCAAGCTAGAAGAAAATTCCACGAGACAAAAAATGTTAAGAAAGTCTCAGTGAATACGTCTGAATTTTTTTTAATTTTTAAATCACATATTTTTAAAACGCTACAATTTCAAAAAAGGGGTAACATATTACCTAAAACGGAAAACAATTATACAGGAATTTGTAGAAATATAATATTAGCACTATATAAGAACATATTAAAATACAATACAAAAAAGAAAAACTATATGTGGAAATTCATATATTCAGAAACACCGTAAAACACACTATCGAGTAACATATTACAGACGGTAGTTTTGAACGATTTTAGATTGTCCATTTGTCTGATCTCTGGATTTAATTTATTATATAATTTAATTCCTACATACATAGAGCTTTTCTCATACATTGATAAATGATGTGATGGAATTAACAGTAAATAGTTCGCCTTCTATATCCCCAATTATAAATTTTCTTTTGAGCTCTGGCATTTTTCGCTAAATGTAATACTTTTCGAGTTTATGGACTAAAACTGTTTTCAGATATCGATTTTTTCAAGCTAAAATCGCAATTTTCAAGTCTTATTAAAGACTCATTGTCTTTCTTTCTCAAAATTTAATTCCCTTTCATTGCAATGCTCTTTTTGTGTGCCCCTTGAAAACAGGTGCCATCCACTTTCTGCAAGTTAGCAATCCCCTGCTTAATACAGAAACGTTTCTTTGATGCATTTACTATCAAATTATCACAAAAAAAAGATAACAAAATTTAATTCTGATGAAAATCTTCCGAAATTAAAACCTCTAATTATTTTACTAGCCGCATATACGTTTCATACGACTGTAAGCGCAATGTATGATATATTGAACCTATTTGACCTGGCAATATTCATGAAACACGAGCAATTATTGTTAACAATCAGTTACGAAATGAAACGTACTGAATCTCAAATGGTAACTGGTAAATGGTATCGACAGAATGTTGAGTGAGATATTTGTCAGATTCATATCAGTTCCAATTCTGATATTATTAACAATAGATTTGGTAAAGATAAAACCATTTCTAACGAAAAGACCTATCTGCAGCATCTGTCGTTTTAGATTGCAAAGTTATACTAAAAATACACACATTACCGTCATTACAAAATCGTCCAACCATGCAAAAGCAGACATCTATTAAGCTAATTACTTTTTGTTCATAATCGGGAGTCTGTTGTCTCAAAAGACGTTCCTAAAATGTCGAAACGACCAATAGAGTCGGGTCCGGTTCAAAATGACCGATGTATGAATTAATGTTAATAAATAATAAATAAATAAATAGAGAAACATAGTCATAAGCTCAGCGATTCTCAAACTGTGAGATTTGACGACGAATATTATTTATTCCCGTGAACTAACACCACTCTAAATATGAAAAAGTCTTTATATGAAATATGTAAGTTGTTTTTAGTGGTAAATAGTGGATATTCATCCATCAAGCGAACAATGTCAAACCACTAAGTCTTACAATTTTCTAGAATGTACATATTACACGTTTTAGAATATTATGAACAAAAGATCGCGTAGCTGAATCGGTAAGATACTCAAGCAGCAATAAATGTAAATGGGGTGGTTGCAAGTTCGATCTCTGTCCTCATTTTCACTTTTTTTTCATTTAAGCCCTATTAAAAGTTAATAATTTTCTTTCTAAAATTTTTATTTTATTAAGCCGCACCGCGAGTTTTGCTAAAACTTTATTTTCCCCAAAAATGTGTCTCTTATTACTACTAGCGCGTTTATCCATAATAAAATGGATTTTCTTACGTTATGTATTAATACACGAGTGGTGAAACGTGCGTCGAGTAGATAAATTGTTCAAGTGCAGTGCTGTATTGTTTATGAAAAAGTGTCGTAAATTGTTCAAGTTTAGAGTGTAGTGTTCAAGTGTTTTAGTGTTTATGAAATCGTGCCAATGCGTTGTTTTTTCAAAATTGTTTTAATTTATTTGTTTTAAAATTATTGTTAATTTTTTTAATATATACTTTGTCAACCAGAATATTTATTTATTAACGCTAACAGAAAAATCATTCATTTTCGTTATTCTCGTAGAGATTTCAGATTTTTTTTTTATTAAGTATATGAAATATTTTATTTCTACTAACATCATTTCACCTACTAATACTACGATCCTATCCTTTCCTGGCAAGAAATCCCCATACCTCCACGTGGTTCTTGCTGGACTGTAACAACATTAGTTTTTGATTTCTTTTTCTGATAACTCATTGTTATTGACTGAATTGGGCAATTCATTTTTTGTTGTCAGTTCCATTTGTGCCCGAGCCTATATAAACACAATGTCCGCCATAAAGTTGGCTACATATGGGAAAAATTTGTATTATTGAGATGTCTAAAAAATACTATATTGGGGGTTCGTTTCGTTTTTTACATGCAAATACCTTTATTCAACTAAAATACATAAAGTTTCTGTCGAAACTAATCAAATATTTGTGAAATAGATACAAGAATTTATGATTTTTCATATAGTAATTAACGGTAGGGGTAAAATTTGCACTTTTTTATTTTCCTCATATCTGCTTCAAAATTGATATATGGGGTCTTGTTGTATTCTATGCGCTTTTTCTTAATAAAATTTTTCGATATCTTAACAATTTGACCCCTTTTTTCGGTACCACCGTCAACTATTTTTTACAATCCTGCCAAACCGGTGATCACATGACATGTGTCAAAATGTAATTTTTTGTTGTCTGAGATGCATAAACTTACCCCCAATAGAGTTTTACTTCCCTCGCATACCGAAGGGAAGTATTGTATTCGAGAAAAAATCACCCTCCGAGATTTTTTCGGATTCTGACGTTTCAGAACACGTAGATTACGAAAATATAGTTTTTTCAATTCCGTCAGTCTGTCTGTCTGTCTGTCTGTCTGTCTGTCTGTCTGTCTGTCTGTCTGTCTGTCTGTCTGTTGGTGCATTTACTAAAAAACTACTTGACGGAGAGCAGTCAAACTTGGTAGGTAGTTGACGCTACTGTCAGCGAAGACATGGTAGAAATTGCACTGGAAAATATACAGGGTGGACCATCTAAACGGAATAAATAGTGAAAAAAATTTTTTTTTGCTCAAATTTAAAATTTCCACGTTTCATGACGCGCTAAACCTATTTCAGGAAAGAAAAATTTTTGAAAATTTTTTTCACATTTTTGAAAAAATTTTTACCACTAAAAAAAAATTTTTTCTTTGTTCAAATTTAAAATTTCCACGTTTCATGACATTCAAAACCTAATTAAAAGAAAAAAAAAATTTGAAAATTTTTTACCAACATTTTTGAAAAAATTTTTACCACCAAAATAGATGAATTTTTTTTTTCTCAAAATTTAAAATTTCCACGTTTCATAGCGTTCTAAATCTATTTAAAGAAAAATTTAAAAATTTTAAAAATTTTTGAAAAAATTTTACCACAAATAGATGGAATTTTTTTTCCGATTTAAAATTTCCACGTTTCCATGGCATTCCAAATTTATTAAAACAAATTTAAAAATGTTTTAGAAAAATAAAAAAAAAATGTAAGCATGTTTTAGTAATCTATTTATCACCATTATAGAATAGAAATATTTTTTTGCTCAAATTTAAAATATCCACGTTTCATAACATTCTAAACCTATTTCGGAAAAAAAATTTGCAACATATTTTCACCAATTTGGAAAAAAATTTAACACTAGAATAGACAGAAAACATTTTTGAAAATTTGTTCTATATTTTAATCACCACTATACTTCCACTCCATTACGTGAATGTGGGATTGAAAATGTGAGAGATGGCAATAATATTTGGCATATCCTATTATATACTTTTATTGAATAATGGCATCCCAAGAAATAATTGAGTCATGGTGGACATTTATAAAGGTATTTGCGCAAGCCTTCCATATTTGGCACCTGTTATTTAGTATATTGAACTTTTGCTGTTGGATGAACACTCTGTATTTTTTTTGACCAAGAGTTGTCAGGTTTTCTTTGTGTAATAATACCAATAATTATATTCCGATTATTATTCCCAATGTCATTTCGTAATTAATAATTTTTTTGAGTGACTGTCATGCACAAATAACGAGGGAAGTTCTGTGTAAATAACTTTACCGATTTTTTTAGAAATGTAAATAACACAATTCTTTCTCATATGTAGCCAACTTTATGACGGACACTGTATAATCAGAATTTCACTAAAATGACAAAATTACTAAATTAATAATTCTAACATTTTATGACAACATCTATTTTTTTATAATTATTTAGCGACATTATTTCTGTTACAGGAAAGAACTGTTTGAGAACTACTGGCATTTCTTATGCATCAAATAAAATCGTAGTACAGACGTTTTAGCGGCCACGACACAAGTCAGCTTAAATTGTACCCGACTCTAGGAGATATAATATTGAAAGAATATGTAGCGTTTTTTTACAAGTTCGAGAAAAGTTTGGCAGCACCTAAATCTAAGGAGATTAGGCTTTCGACTGGTTTAAAATGACAATTAAAGAATGATACAAAATCAACCTGTAACGCGGTGCAAACACAAATTTAATCAATTTTCAGTAACACAAAATTTCTAAAAAAAAATTTGTATGCTTGTTGCAATCACGGTCAGCACCACGCCCTGTATATTTAGATCTGAAAGGACATTCCGTATTTTTGCAAAACTATATCTTCGAATACGGTGTGCATTAGATCATCGAATTTTTCCTGACTATCGACAATAACCTCGAAACTGACTGTTGAATTTACCTTTTTCGCTTGAAAATTGGTTAAATTTTTAATCTAACCGTTACTTATACCAGTGTTCCTCAAACTATTTTATCGCACGTACCCCTTTATGATGTGCAGTGATCATGCGTACCCCTTTCTAAAAGATACATATTATTATATAATTTAAGTAACTATAGTACGTACAGGGTCTAACTAGGTATTTCAAAGAAGTAATACGAAATATGTTTGTGCCCTCTTGACGGCGAAGAAAAAACTATTTTGAACAGGCCCGTACTGCACTTCGCAGTTTAGATTCGGGTTTTATTTAAGCTTGGGATGCATATTAATTGTACAGTTTTATCTTTCACCTCCATATGTGTTATATGTTTTATTCTGTTATATATATTTTTTTTAGGTTTCTGTTATTTAAATTTATACCCCCTAAAAATTTCCGCGTACCCCCAAAGGGTACACGCGTGCCACAGTTTGAAAAACACTGACTTATACAATACATCAACTACAATTTCCAAATTGCTCTAATTTCTCAACAATAAAGTTGTTATACGCCACACCTATGTCGTGGAAGGCAGGATCGATGAAAACATTTATTAATAAAACCCCACCTTATAGTTAATCAGATAAACACCTAAGTGTTACATAAATCCCCTGTCTATAGGAGAATATTCAAGACAGAGTTACTGGTTTTACCGGATGCTGTAGTTCCAGTAATTATCAACGTTCGAGGAAATTGAGCCTGCACACAACATTTTTTCAAAACACAAGTGCACGGAATTACATCTGGTTAGTAACAAAAACAAAGCGTAATATATTGAAAATTGTACTTAAATTGGTGCCAGGTGAATTGTTATCTTCATACTGTGCTCTATTATTACAAGCTACAGCAAATTTTACAAACTGATCATTAATACTGTTAATATTTAATGAGGTTTTTCGCTTAGTACATAGCTACGAGAGAAATGGAACAAAAAACATTGGAAAATAATAAAATGGGCGTGTTATGTAAAATACATGGAGAGTTATCAACTTATCATAGATTTATGTGGTCGATGTAACTAATATACGATTCAAATGTATTAACCTCTCAATTTAATCGCGAGTATCTCAGAAACGGAGGAGCGGAAGAAATTTAAAAAATTATGTGTTTATTATCTGTCTATTCTAAATCATTCACTGAAATTTGAATTGTGTACATTGGACAGTACTGCTAAGTTATATTGAAATATGTCCTACTCTTTAAGGAAATATTGATCATACCAGTTTTAAATCCATTATATCCCGGAAAATATGCCTACAATGTAAATAATATTTTAGATACCACATTTTTTGTATGAGGCAATGTTTTCATAATTTTTTATTGTAAAATTTTGCAGTTATTCTCAAAAATGTGACCTCATGTTTATTCGGTTATTTATCAATGTATTTAAAAAATTTTGATAAAATGGTTAATTATATAAATTGTAAGCATTTTCAGAAAAAATAATTGGTGTATATCAAATTTTAATTTAATTATCAAGCGCAATAGATTTATCGCAAAATTGCAGTAATGCGCTTGATAACTAAATTAATATTTGATATACACCAATTCTTTTTTCTGAAAATGCTTACATTTTATATAATTAACCATTTTATCAAAAAATTTTTAAATACGCTGATAAATAACAATAAATACGAGGTCGCATTTTTGAAGATAACTACAAACTTTTTGAATAAAAAATTATGAAAAAATTTCCTCGTAAGTACAAAAAATTATCGGTATCTAAAATATTATGTACATAGTAGGCATATTTTCTAAGATATAATGAATTTAAAATTGGTATGATCAAAATTTCCTTAAAAAGTAGGACATTTTTCAATATAACTTAACAGAACCTCAAAATATTCTCAATCGCATATTCTACTATCAGTATTTAAAGAAAAACAAAATAAAGTTATAGCTATAGCTAATCCGCTTAAAGTCTCTAAAATTACCTATTGTGTCAAGATGGGGATCTATAATTTATTGTCTTGAAAATGTGCAGGCAAATAAGCAAGCTTATATCTCTTACAATGGAAGATGAAGATACTGTGCAAACGTTAATCAAGAAGCACCCGGGCTTAAAGAAAAATGCACTAGACGATACATTCTGGGACAAGGTAGGTTTCATTCGGTTACTAAAACCTATTGAGAGTGCATTTAAATTCATTGATAGTGATAAACCACGAATTTTGATGTTGGTCAAAATGTTTCAGCAACATGAAGAACATTTCAAGAAAGCCTTGCCAACTTGCCCTTTGAGTAAACAAGAAGAAGCAAAAGTAACAAAGATAATTGCAAACAGAAAGGAGTTTGCTGTGTGTGATGTTCATAAGATCTGTAATTTGGTAGATCCTTCTATTAGAGGTTCTGATCTTAGTGCAACTGAACAGGTAAGAGAAATATAATATTCATAAAACCAGAATTTATTTGAAGCAATTCCTTTCCAGACCGATGCCATTGAACAAATTTTTCAAACGGCAAAAGCAATATCTAATTTGATTGAAATAAACGTTCAATCTGAACTTGCCAGTTTCCAAGCAAAGTAAGGATTCTTCAGCAAACAATTTCTGTGGTTGGCAGCATCTGGAATCTTACCGACTGCTTGGTAGAATGGTTTATGCAAGGGTACGGAATTGTCGATATTAGCAGTAAGATTTCTTCAACTACCAGCTACCTCAGCTGCTTGTGAAAGAACGTTCAGCAATATATACCTCTAAAATGAATAGACTGAGAAACGACAGGGCGGCCAAGCTTGGGTATATTGGGCATAATTTAAAATTACAAAGTGAATGTCTTAAAGAACAAAACACGAAGACTCGGAAGACTGCCAGTTTAAAGCTACCTGAACGTGTTGAGAACAAAACACTAAAGCCATCACCACCAGTACCAGTACTGGCAGTACTTCCATCACTAGTGACATTGACACACCGAATATCAATATTATCAGTATTACCAACACCAAGCATTTGCTTACTACATCCACAAGTGGAGTGGCATCAACGTCAAAGTCAAAAACAGACAACAGTCTTTTGGAATGGAACAGTGACAGTGACGACGCCGTTGTTACTGACGACGAATCGTCTAATTCTGGCTTCCATTTTTCTGTGCATGACAGGTTCTTCTGGAGATTTAGAAGAATTGGAGGAAGAAAAAAAACTATAAGTTTGCGATACTGGCAGTGTCAGTACCCCTCTTAGTTATCTTTTTATTTTAATTTATTTATTGAATCTAAATTTTAAATAGAGTTGAGTTTATTTGTGTCATTGTTTCATTTTAATGTTTAATATTATTTTATGGACGTTTTTATTGTAAAAATTGCAATACATGCATAATGTGTAGGTACATAAATAGAATTTTTATTTTAATTATGAAAAAATACCAATTCCTGAAAAAAACAAAGGTTATGTGTATTTTTTCACAAAAAAAAAAACGTGCAAAAAAGCATTATTGTTTTTTTTTCATTTATATCACGCGGAAATTTCATAGATCATGTGCGGTAGAAGTCCCAGTTTTTCCACAACATTGAATACTGTTCAATGAATGATTGTATTAAAATTTGGTGAGTAATAAAATGCGGCGGCTGACTTGCTAAGTCCTTTCATCCCTTTCTTGCAATTAATTCCTTATTAGCACTCAGAATATTGCATATAAAATTTTTTATATTCTAATTAAAATTTTGTAATGCACTTATCAGATTGGTCTTAACGAGGTACTTAAATGTATAGTACATCGTGTACTGTTTATTGAATATTCTTGTTTGCATTTTAATCTAATTAAAATTGAAAGTAAAATGAGTTCAACAGGAAGCAATACACAACCATCCTTTGCAAATTACAATTTTGCCTCGCATATATTACCACTTTATTTGCAAATTTCTTAACACTAAATTAAGAAATAAATTACATATTTTCCGTTATTTATGTACGTACTTATTATTGTTTTCTTGAGAATAATAGTTACCTTACATACCTACTATAGCTTTATGATTATTAAGGTCTGGAGGCTACAGACTTTTGTTTAGACCCACATACTATCTGCGTTTAAGAATAAGTGGATAAGAATATGAACACAGAATTGCAAAAAATTAATCATGCGGGTAATACTACACATTGTTTTAAAGATAATGTAAATATGTAAACAGTATTAATTCTTCTAAGATTGTATAGGGGATAAGCATATTCAATATTCAATCTAATTGCTTATTTCATATGATTTAATAGTGTCTCAGTATTCATTATACCAATAATAACCTGCATTCGCTATTTGTTGGTACAGTAATAGTACATGTGGTTGTCAAATATTTGCAAATTTGAATAAAAGCAGTATCTAGAACAATATAAAAAAAAAACAGTGCGACATATTAAAATTATATAAAGTAATTAAATTATAATAGGTATAACCTATGTACTACCGAACTTATAATACTCTCGTACAAGAAAGAAATTAATAAGTTGATATACCACGAATTAAAAATTTATAAATTCTTTTTTATTTTAAAAAGTCCTTTCAATAAAAAAATGTTGATTGCTTCTTTAATCGACTTTCAAAATGTTAAAAAAGCATATACTGTTTGTTTGATAATTTCTCTGGAATGATTTAAACGATTTCTACGAATTTTTGCAAACTGTAGACTTTGACTTGGCGTTGGCCCCATATTATCTTCATCAAACAATGTCTAGTATAGGGCAAGCAAAACTGGGAAGAAGTTCTTGTTAACGACTTTTTTATTACAGAATATTTTAACTTATGGCGAAGGAGTAGGTTATAAGTACTTTATATTAGAGAATATTCGAGATTATGGTGGAGGTGCGACTTTAAGTAAATAGCGAGATAAACAGTCAGGTGTTTTCAAAGTAGCTGAAGAAGAAACATGCGTATTTTGTATTATTTTACTGTAATTACAGCATTCGATGGGAAGGATTTCGATTTATAACAAATGTAAAACAATAACGACGGTGAAAAATTCACAGATACGACTGCACATAACTGCGATTGTATTTGTTGTGTAAATAACTGTAGCCTAATATTTTGTCATGGCTCCGTTTCCTTCCAAGACGTGATTAAATCTTGTTGGCATAGAAGCAATTAGTCTAAGACAATAGTTTCCTTTTTCTCTTAGCAATCGACCGCAATTCTTCTTAATTTCTTGGTCTGAAGTTTCGTTCAATTTTTTTTTACTAGCAAACCCCAGACGTTCTTAGCTGGGTTTATATTGGGACTGTGAGAAGGCCACGGTAATTATTCAATATTATTATTCCCAAACCATTGAGTAATTATCCTGGCAGTATGAATAGGGCAGTTGTTTTGTTGATAAATGAAGGTGTTGTTTGGATATCATTGCTCCACCGAAGGAAGCATAACGTTGTCCAAAACATCCCTATAACCCTATCCGTTAAATCTACCATTACCCATAATACACCAGGCTACACCAGGGCCATGCACGCTTAGCCATGCCAAAACATTAACAGAAAATCGCCCTGACCTGTTCCGCGGAGACACGTAACGTTCTGGAAACCTGGTATCTGCAGGACGATACACCCGAGTATGTACGTCATTACAAGACTGAAAAACTGTTTCAGCGGTAAACACAACATTGTTCGAAAACTCCAACAGGCAATAGGCACAATTTAAACAAAACAGAATGATGAAAAAAAATTTTTTGAGAAAAATTAAACCGTATTTATTTCATAATTGTTCACCGTATTTTTAACGATGGTTCAATTTTTTTTTCCAAAAAATGTTTTTCAATATCTTACAAGTTACAATTTCTTTTAAGTTTGTTGGTAACGTATTATAAATATTTATGAAAGTACACTTAAACAAAAATATAGAAGGGGCAGTTAAAATATTATTATCTTTGAAAACATATCTAGTAGTCTCTGTAACGATTACTAGAGATGTTGAGTAGGAGACTATCAAATATTAATAAGCCACTGTCGACAGACCGACAGAACAAATTAACTCGGATAACATTTAAAGCGCTTGTGACTTCTTTTCACGTTATTGGCACCATTTTATGAACTAATTTGCAAATTTTCAACGTAGCAATTGTAGTTGTTTTTCCACCCGTTCAGTCAAGAGGCAGGAGATTGGAAAATAATACACATCATACAAATATCAAATGAAGAACAGGCCATACCTGTTTCAACTCTATCGTCATTTATTTATATTTTAAAGTAGAGTGAACATCGATGTGCATTCCGTATATTTCTATTCACGCTTTGAATGTGGTCTTTAGTAGATTTATTTAGTTTTGCGCACAATACTAGCGTGTCCTCGTGTAACAGAAAGTGTCTCGTATCCTCACAAGTTTTTTGTTTACTGAATTATAAGTCAGATCTGCTAAGCCTAAAAGGGATTAGCCAAGTGATGAGGTTGACGTTCTTTTTGAGCATTTTCTTCAGCAATCTAAAGGTCTCCTAGTACCTCTTTTTTAAGTAATGCATCAGTAAAATATTAATCGCCGTTTAATTCCTACATTTTAAGTAACACAAAACTCATTGTTTAACGAAACACAAAAACATAAACAAATAAACTTCTCATGCCAGATATAAAATGACAATTCGTCTAAAAGTGAGGTAATGCTTTCATTCTCTTACGCGTGAACGGCCCAGTTCTCTCATAATTTACCAAGAGAAGCAAGTTCTCCGATTTTCGACGTGATGTGAACACTCACCACATTTACATCACATCATATCGATACAGAATAGTCGTCCTGTTGTGTGATTTTGCAAGCTCACAGCTCACTTCACCAATAATGCTGATGTGTTTGCTCACTTTACTTCACGAGTTGTGAGTGGCAATTGATTTTTGACTTCCTAAACTGACCAATCGGATGTCAATGTGTGAAACGCGATATCTTCCTTAATTGAATTGGTGAGATGAGCTAACGTTATAGGAGTTGGTTGATTAATCAAATGATTTACTTACTCATCAAATTAAGAATTTGATTTTTTTTCATTTTTATTGGTTTGTACTGTTTGAAAAAATAAAAATAGACGTATACCTAAATTATTTCATGTTTCATGTTTTAATTATTAGAGTATACTGGGTTTATACAACGTATTATTTCAGAATACCACTTGTCCTGTGGTTTCGTAGCCAACACAGTACAACACTGAGCACACTAGTAACACAACTGAGTACGCTCGTATTTGTTGGGCCTATAGGCCATGCAAATCAATTTTTAACAGTAGGTACTTCATCAGGAACATCATATACCTACCTCATTTGTATTGACTGATGCTAATTTATCAAATACATCAGTTTCCTCATTACAATTTTTACACATCATCGAAATGTTAATGAGTAGGTATCTCGAATCTACACCCTTGGCATTGTCAATAAGTTTGATATTTCCATCATTTAAATCATTCCATTCAAACAATACATCTTCTTCACGTTGTGGCGACATAACTCCACTAGCAGACCTACGTTCGGCAGATACCTCAAAAATTTTACGCGTTTAAGCTTCATCACACAAATCAGAGAGCATTATACGAATAAAGCACACCGTGCTATACTAGGTGTTGCCCGTTTCTCGGCAACCTATTTAGCCATAACTTATGCAACTACACTCTATAATCCAGCAAACATCTTCCATTGTACGCCAATAAGCAGCTTGGTATCCTCTCGGTACTGTCAACTATCTGAAGTGATTTGGTCATCTTTCCCGTATCAGCACATGACAGTTTTGTTTCATACAGATAGCAACTTTTATTGGTAGCCAACTTTTATAATTCCTATTGAAAATATTTTATTCTTCCACAGTGATGAAAGAATTTTACATTGGCGTTTACTTTAAGTTATTCCATCTGCCTCGTCCTGGCTTTCAACTGCCACAGCGCTTCGCGCCGTGGATGTCTGGCAGGCTTCGGGAGCCATGGGTTTCGGAAATTCCATGTACACTAAATTGTTAACAAAGTCAATGATTGACTTTCTGATTATAAATCTCTGTAAAAAATGGTCTTGAAATAGATAAATCCTAAGAGTTGAGATTTTTTAAATATTTTAGATGCAATGTAGCCATTTCTAAATAAATCAAAAGCAAAATTTAATATATTCGAAAATCCCGTTTAATAAAATGCACACTACTTGAAATTTATTGATCAAACTGACTATAAAAACAAATCAGTGTGGGTGCTTGTGGCTACCAGATCGGATAACAGTAGATTAACCAAAACCTCCGCTTATAATAAATTATTAAATTCGTTATTAGCAATAGACAAATAGCATCATTAATTCATACAGCCAGTTAAAACATCAAGTAGTCGCCTAAATATGCAAATATAATTTATTCAGAAGTATCAAATGACATTATGACATATCTCCACGATTATAACGTATACGTACTATCCCACAATGACCTCGCTGACACTGACAACAAATTAATAAAACACATACTTTAAAAAATCGTGTAACCCTCAAGACTACTCGGAAAGATTGATGAAACAATCACCCAGGAAACGAAACAGAAGAACGTTTATAGAATCGTAGGTGGCGATGAAGAACAGACGCTGGTTTCGTAAGTCAAGATGGCCGTGGCTAAACTCCCGCTATACCTGGAGCTCACAGATGAAGACGTGCACGTGGCAACAGTGTCCATAGCCTACTTCTTTACATCTTCAAGAGATAATCTAAGCCACTTTAAATTAAAAAAATATTTAAATTGTTAAGCTGTTTATGATCTGAAAACAAGTTTTGTAATATTCCACGCTGTTTTGACATTCATGAGGATGAAAACAATAATAAAACAAGAAATAAAACAATTAAGCTTAAACCTAGTCGGGATAGTTATCACGATATTGGATTTACATGTTTATAAAATGTCATTATTTACTCTGTACAGAAGATAGGTATTACATTAAATCCAAAGATCTATTTGTTTTTTAAAATGGTTGAAAGTTACAATCAGAAAAATCGCATTTAGTTTGAAATGTAAAATTCCACTATACACTATATCATTCAGTTTAAGTACATAATCAGTTCATAAAGTATGTGGTATAAAACACAAGAAAAGTAGCCTAGATACCAATGGTAAAAATAGCTTGTTTAATGCTTATATCTATAAACAAACATTCCATATAATGAAGGAAATCTTAAAGGTAGATACTGCTAGTATCAACATTACATGTATTACTTAATGCCAACAATAAATTGCTGTATTTACCTAATCGCAATTAATAAAGTTGTCTTAATTTGATTTACTTCTTGCCAAACGACGACGTCCAATGAAAATATCAAGTGGAACCCAACGAGGAACCAGCCAATCCCTTTGTAGTGGCACAAAACAAAACAACAATAAAGTCTAAAGTTCTAGTCCACAAAAACAGCACTTATCACACGCCAGTAACGCGTACCATTGTCCGCACCGAAATACAGGTGCATTATTACCACTGGGAGTTGACAAAAGCCCTTCACAGTGCGTAACAAGGGTTGCAATAAAAATTGAAGCGGAACAGAAGCACAGGTAGATAGACGCTAGCCTACTACGACTCGACTAAAACTTGCAAGAAGGAGAGGGCAAGAATCAAGTTGGCGGCCAGGTTAGCCACCTGAGACCCACCGTAGGAAGGGGGCACACACACAGTAGTAGTGGGTCTACTACGGCAGCGGTGGCGTATTCAACTGTTCTATGTTCGGCCGCCGCGGCATGGTGTTCTTCCTGAGGTTCTTCCCCGCGACCGCGGTCTCATGCAGGAATTGGGTAGGCGGCTTGGCGGTGCGTTAATGGGATCGAGGTGTTTTGTTTATTGAGAATTATGGGCTGGAGGTATTAGACATAAGATGTTGCGTTTATATACAAAGTGTCCATTAGAGAAATTACCAAATGTTAACATATCCAAATGTGCTTGATTCAAACCTAAACTGACTTATATTTAAGAATGAAAATGTAAAAGCACTGATTTTCAATAGATGTCCTAGCACGTAAAAAAACATTGATTTATGTGCATAAACTCCTCTATTGAAAACCAATAATTTCTCTTTTTTTAACCGGCTTAAATATTTTTAAAAAGGAGGAGGATCCCGAATCCCTTCGATGAAGGTTTTTTTAACACGCTTTTATTTGAAACTTTGTAACTTTATAACCTAGTTGTAATTTTGTAACTTTTTACGAAAATGTTTCAACTCAATTTTCACCCACTTTCAGATGTCGTATTGATTTGAAATGTTTCAAGACGAAACATTTTCACATTTTTATAGAGAAGTCTAAGACGGCGTATCCAAGATGGCGGACAGTTTATTGTTATTTGATATTTGATCCTACTAAAAATCAGCGTCAACATGGCTTATTAGTATTATCATTTATAGTTTGATTCGACTAAAAATCGGTGCCTGGGGGTTATCGATGTTGGAAATTATACATATTTAGTCGAAATTTAATAATTCAGCATGGTAGCGCCAATATGGCGGATTCGTTTTGTAATTTATGGTCTGATTCGTCAGTATCTGGGAATTTTCGAGTGGGCAGATTATAAATATTAAATCGAAATTCAAAAATTTTAAATGGCAGCTTCAAGATGACGAATAAATTTTGTCATTTATGGGTAGCGAATTTTATTAAGTGACACGTCTGATGTATGTACTTAATTGATAGTACTGCTTCCATATCAAATACATTAGTCTAATAAGTACAAAACTAAAAATATGAAAATAAATGTGAACAAAAAAAAAATAAAAACACGTGCATTTTTTTAAGCAGTTTGAGTTTGTCTTTAAGAACGTGTTTTTTATTTATTTTTTAATTATTTATTTATTAAACAAGGTGTCCCAGGAGAATGGGGCAATACTTCGGAAGTGATAATTTGGGTGAAAATAATGCTAAAAGTACCTGTATTTTTCCTAGGGCCTCCCCTTTCGGAGCTGTTCATCAAGGTTAAATTTTGAAAAAGTATTTTACTCATAATTTCTAAACTGCTTTATCAGTTGTAATAAAATTTGTACAGTAAGTATAGATAGTAAGTAGGTATACTTGATTCGGAAGTATGGTCATATATTATCTAAGAAGCCAGGGGTGGAACACTTCTAATGCTTTTATTCTTAAATTATGACAAACAATATTTTTTTAAAGTTAAGATAATATTTCTAAATTCTAAACAATTTTCCAAAATAAAGGTACTCTGAAGTACCTAAAGTGACCCTTACTAGTAAAATAGATTTTGGTGCCAAGGACAATAACTGACATCTTCCTTTTCGAAAGGCTGCTAGAAAATGTTCCTGATAATCCTTTGGCTTCCAAACCATTACCCACAGTTAGTTTATACCTAAAATGCATATTGGCATGTTTACGAGATGAAGAAATTGTTAGGCCAATAAAACACTATTACACACCGAACTACGTACAAATCAATTCTACAGTGTATTTTCTTAAATTAACAAATTTGAATATTTTCTTGAGAAATAAAGTTAATTTTTCATTTAATTATTATTTGTCAAATTGAGGTTTACATGTATTCAATTGTTTTCTTACAAGATTCATACCCTTGTATTTCGTAACATTCATTATACTAGCATTCCTTGACCCATTATTAGTAAAATAACTTTTTCGAAAATGGGTCGCTTTATTGATATCACACAGGAGAGAAACTGTTTAGGGATTTCAAAATGTCACTGCAAGTTTCAAAAATTAAAATATATCAAAATTTATTGGTGAAAGTCATTGAGGTCGTTCTACACTTGCCTTACGAAAGGCCCCAGATTTCTAAATTAAAGATACTTGCTATTTATACTGTTTAAATTTTATTATAATCGATAAAGTAACGTCCAAGCTATCATCAAAAAACCCTGAATAGCTCCAAAATGGGGTGCCTTAAAAAATTATATGTACTTTTAGCATTATTTTAACCCAAACTATACGCTCCTGAAGTATTGCGCCATAGTCGTGGAACACCCTGTATGAAGGAATTTATAAATAATTGTTCTCAAAATAACACTTTATCTTAATAAATATACGCCATGTTGAAAATATAAGGTGACTATATATATTTTGCCCCACGTTGGGCGCCATATTTCTTGCAGTAGGCAAATATTTGTAAAAATATGAGTCTCAGGTTGACAATAACTTAAATTTATTAAAAACTTTTACCTTCAAATTGAAATACTACCCTGGAAAAGACAATTGTATTGCCCCATATCTGATACATCCTGTATATTTGTTCAATAATTTCTCTAGAATCGTTTAAACGATGTCTATAAAATCTTTTACTAATTGTAGGACATGGCTCGGCGTCCCATATTAGGTTCATCAAGCGATCATTATACTGATTGCGAAAAATTCGGAAAAAAATTGTCTATTCAGTAATTTGGAGAATTCGATGCTAACTTAAAACGCTCCATCGGAATTGCATTTAAATTTACGGAACAGCTGATATTCAGTTTTTATCGAAAATTAGAAATTTAAAATGGCAAATCCAATAAGGTTGTCATAGGATTATTGTTTGAAATAAGCCTCTATAATAACAGATTGTTGTTTATTTTTGAATGCTACATGTTTTATTTTTCTCAAAAAACTGTTATCTTAAAAATTGCAAAAAATATGGATGACATAATTTTAAAAATGTCTATTCCATATTGTTATATATTCTAGGTTCTAGCAATATTGAAATTTAAATAAAAAAATACTTGCACACGTATGCAATGCACTAATAATAATAACGCAACTTTTTACCTCGGGATTGTCGCCCAGTGCAATTTACATAGTCTTTTTAGGAGTATGTAAACTTATACCAGAGGACTCCTAATGTCGGATTTTCAGTTGGGGGGTGGTTTCCACACCTTTTGAAGGGGTGGACAGTAATATGAAAGAGCTAACCATTGGATCTGAGAGACAATCAAATTATAAGAAGAAACGGTAGTACATTATTTTTCAGTAAAATTGTTATCAATATGTTATTAATGCGACATTTTTATCTATTTGTCAAGTTTCTACGACGCCTGGTTTCACTAGAAGTAACCCCAACATTTGATTATTAAATGTTACATGCTGTATATTTTTTATATTTTTGGAATCTAGAGAACATGCTGCATATGCCTGTATTAAGTTCATGATTTTTTCACACAATTTTTTAATTTTTAAAATCAATTTTAATTTGTAATCTAGTGTGCCTTGACGTGCCTGTCCTGATATTCATAAACAATCGAAGAGGAATAAGTATTGGACATTTTTTGCTAGTTTCTGTTACCGAAAGCTGCAAAGTTTAAGAAATCCCCCTTTTCAAAATTATTCAAAATTTTCAAATAGAAGTATGCCACTTTCATACCTACTACAACTAAATGTAGTTTTTCAATACAAAACTAACGAAGTATCACAACATTTGTGCATGTTTTGCTTTGCAACTACTGTTAGATTCAAAATCAGAAAATGTGTCAAGTATGCCTTGGCAGGTTACATTAAAACAAATGCATCTTAACGAAAGTGGTAGAAACTTGACGTGTCAACTTGACGTTGACACCCGGTACATATTTTTAATGTTTTATATTAATAATAACAATGGAATAAGTCTAAAAGATAAATGAAAAGGTGCTTAGAAATATTATACAATGTCCGCCAAAAAGTCTGCACAGTATGGAAAACTTTTTTATTCAATTGTTTTTCTTTAAACGGGTTTCAGCATTAGTTTCAGCGTGATTAATAACCACAAAATTGCCAAAAATATTTGTCATGTCACAACTATGACATCTCCAAAATGTCACTAGAAATTTTAAAATACCCTGAAATGCCCTTATTTATCAAAATATGGAAAAGTACCATAAGGAAAAGTTGTTTATAATTACATTAGTAATCTGAATGTTGAAGTTTGGTTTGAGAATTTCAATGTTTTAGTTTTTCATTTTTTTCAAAAATATGTAACATTTCATTTTTTTTTAATTTTTAGTTTGCAGTTGAGTTAGTTTAAACCATTTCAAAGTAAAAAATACATATATGTAGCATTTCTCATTTTAACTGTAATTAATAATAGCAAAAAATATTTTTTACAAAAAACAGCAGGACAATCGTGAACTATTTTCAGTAACTGAACACTTACAGTGAAATTTTGCATAATTGGCTTAAATATTAAAGAAACGATTGTTCATTTAAATCAAATTTAGATCATATAAATAGAGCTCAAAATTTCTATTAAAATTTACTTCAAATGCCTTAAAAGTAAAGAATACAGATTCATTCAAAAACTTTAATCTATAGTTTCTTAAATTAAATACTATATTTCTGTATGTCATCCTTCTCTTTCTATACGTATTATTGTCCTATTGCAGAATTCTTTGGTTAAAAATATCAGCTGTGGCCCAATTTGTTCTATTTTCGCCGTGAATTAAAATAATTTTTTTGTTCTTTAATAACCATTTTCTAAACGATCAACAGCAATAGGAAAATTTGATTTTATTGTAGACATTAAGTCATCGATACGTCAAAAGCTATCGCTTATTTTCAAAACTTACTATTACCTAGCGAGAGTTATTAAATAAATCCCGAGATAAATCCGTATGATTCACTTTCAAGGTTTTTGAGATAAATTTTAATAGGAATTTTCAGTTTTATTTATATTATCTCAATTTGATTTAAATGGACAATCATTTCTTTAATATTTAAACCGAATATCGCGCAAAATTCCACGATAAGGACTCAGAATTACTGAAAATGTCTTGTTTTTTGTAAGAAATATTGTTTTGTTATTATTAATTACATTTGAAAGAGAACTGCAACACTGCAAAAAAAAATTAAATGTTTCATATTTTTGGAAAGAAATGAAAAAACTAAAACATTTTCAAACCAAACTTCACGTTTAGAAACTGAAACTAATGCTGAAACCCGTTTAAAAAAACAATTGAATAAAAAAGTTTTCAATATGGTGACTTTTTGGCGGGCACTGTATATTAAAATCCATGTTTTCAAAATAGTCATTAATTACTACATAGAGAATTAAATACCGCTTGTATCTTTTATGAAGCATTTTTTTCTTATGGGTACCTTGTACAAATTAACTATTTCTGGTTATTTCTTATACCATACGCACTTCTAAACATGAAACATCAGAAAGAAACCTTTTTAGTACGCTTAGGTACCGATATTTTAGCAGTTAGTGTTCAAAATGAAACAAATGAGGTAAACCCTGTGGAAGGTCCACAATAATCTTTTATGGCTTCTAGACATTGTTTCGGTTGGAACCCTCAGTGTTTGTATAAACGGACCACCTCAATTTTATAACACTTTAAAACCGAATAATGCTACACCAAATTAATATCTTTTGAAAGATTTTTCGCTTGTAAAATACTTACTGAAACAATATGTCATTCACAAAATCTCTGCTGGCACCAAGTGATATTCAACGCTATAAATAAATAACAGCAAAAAACTATAGTGCAGCACAAAGACGTGCCAATACAATTACTACCTACGTAAAATGTGTATAGCAAGGGAGTATTAAAGTATAGTTGACTAAATTATAAATCTCAAATCTGAAGGCCGAGCTAATATAAATAAAGGGAGACATGCTTCATTATTTTATAAATAAAATAAGTAAAATGCATAGTCTAGGAAAATTAGTATTTCTGACTTAAAAGTGTTGGTGTAAAGTTTACCGAATGAATGGATGCTCACGAAACTTTCTGGATTCTGTTCGTATCGATGTCTAGATCAAACTTAATAGAAAAATTGCCTTTATTGCCCCGCAGTTGTTTTAAACAATGATTTTGTTGCTAATTTGTTAACTAACAAAATTGAGGTTAATTTAAAAAACTAAACGTATTTCTCGATAATTTGACGAAAAATAACAACTTTTAATTCTTGTAAACTTTTCGGAAAAATGCGTATTTTCCGAGATATGGCGAATTTTTCCAATACAGGGGGAGGGTGAATAAAAAGTAAGGAGAAAAAATCCACAAAAATTCTGGTATCTTCAATCATATCTGACTACAGTATGTTACATGCCAAAATACAAACTCTAACTTGCTAGGTATGGAATATGGAGTACCGCAAGGTTCTGCATTGGGACCAATCCTATTCTTAATTTATATTAATGATTTGAGTGACATATATCGAAACTATACATACAAATGTGAATGAGACGCTGCTGGAAGCCCAAGAATGATTCACAGCAAATTTGCTGAGTTTAAATAAGTCCAAAACTGAGTCAATGGTCTTTAGTTTAAGAAATGTAGCCGAGTTAGGTAACAAAGACAGTACCTATCAAGTTTCTTGGGGTACACTTGGACAAAAAATTGCCATGGGAATAACATATACATTTTGTCTGCAAGAAAATGTCGGTTAATATATACCTTTTACGAAATCTTGTAAATGACGTTTCTAAAAAAACATTAATTACAGCTTATCATGGCCTTATCCATTCGTCATTATCATATGCCATTTTAATTTGGGGACATTCTACTCACAGTACTAATGTTTTTGCTTTACAGAGAAAGGCCATACGGATCCTATCCGGTCTAAACTATAGAGACGATTGTAAACAAGCTTTTAAACACTTAAAAATATTAACTTTGCCCAGCGTATATATCCTGCAATGCCTAATGTATATTAAAGAACACGAATCAGACTTTACATCACATAATGAAGTGCATAGATATGATACGAGAAATAACAGCAATATTTATCCTAACTTCTTAAGACTTTCCAAATCTCGTAATGGAATAAACTACCACGCTATAAGGTTTTTTAATCACCTGCCTAAAAAAATAAAAGAACTTGATTTCAAGTTATTTAAGAACACTGTTAGAGTTCTTAATGACCAATGCTTTTTACAGCTTCGAGGAATATTTCTCTTTAAACTTTAATAATCGAAATTTCACCCTTTTCAGTTTTAGTAAATGTCTAATCCTAATATCTCCTTATGTATTCTTAAATTTTAATGTTTTTTGTATAACAGTGTTTCACTTTACGCTTGTTATATATGCATGTATGTATGTTTTGTACGTTTCTATTTTTATATTATGTTGGGCGCTTGCCTTTTGACTTGTGTAAATACCTCTGTATCTGTGGCACCAATAAATTATTATTATTATTATTATATTATTATACTAATGTACAAGACTTTTTCTCCTCTATTACTTTTTCCTTTTTCCTGAAGTCCAGGTTTTTCCGGAAAAACATGAGAAGGGGACACGGAAAATGGAATATCTCGCAAACCACGGGATTCAAAAATCTGAAAAAATTCAGACGTACATGTTAAGATATTCTTTAAGATTTTGGTTTCTTGTAATTTTTGTGTAATGTGCAAGTTAGACAGTGTTTTTGATCTTGAAAAACTGTTGAAAACTCGGAAAAAATTACAAGAGACCAAAATTTTAAAGTGTAACTTAACCTATACGTCTTAATTTTTCCAGATTTTTAAATCTCAGTAGTTTACGAGATTTTTCACTTTCCGCTAAGGGTCATTTTTTCATGTTTTTCCGGAATAACTTGGACAGAGTGGACTTTAAGAAACAATCATAAAGGAAAGAAGTCTTTTATTTTAATAGTACATTCACCAGAATTTTTGTGAATTTTTCCTTGCCACTTTTTATTCCCCCTCCCTCCTTTTTGGAAAAATTCGAATCGTCGTATCTCAGAAAATACGCACTTTTTCGAAAATTTACGAGAATAAAAATTTGCCATTTTTCATCAAATTATCTAAAAATACATTTTGTTTTTTAAATTTACCTCAGTTCTCGTCGTTGACAAATTAGCAACAAAATCATTGTTTAAAAAAATTGCGGGACAATGGCGGCAAATCTTTTTCAAAGAACTTTGTGACTTTCGGCAAACTTTGTTTTTCATTT
Source organism: Stenurella melanura (assembly GCA_963583905.1). Lineage (NCBI taxonomy): Eukaryota > Metazoa > Arthropoda > Insecta > Coleoptera > Cerambycidae > Stenurella > Stenurella melanura. Next base: position 40,967,114 of record OY757316.1, read on the forward strand.
CTTCTCTAATTTTTTGTAAACCCCATTACCTTCAGTTATACTATAACACTCTATAACAACACCCCACAGGTAATACAATTTTTTGTTCCTGTAACCAGGCCTGTAGCCAAGGTGTGCCAGAGTGTGCCTACCATCTTCGTTAATAAGTTAGATATATTTTTCGACATTTCTAATGTACGTTTAATCTGATCCTGACAAATCCACCACTCTGACCTATATCGAATTCGTTTCCGAAAAGAATTTTGCGCATTATGCAAAGTCCTTTAATTTGATATAGCGTTCCCACAGTTCAATTAAGTGCTGTCATCCAAGAAGGAAGCAGAACGTAGATTTTTTGCTTAATTTTCAACTGTTTGAGACAAAAAAAGAACAAAGTGATCTTTAAAATAGTTAATACTACAGTGTGAACTTAAAGAAACGCACAAAATTCATTTCTTGGGTATGTGTTATTTGTCAAAAAAAACCTCGAACAGGTCGATTTTACTTTTGTAAATGCGACATTTTGTCACTATACCAAAATTTATGACAACATTGGTTTTTGAGCTATGACGTCATCATAACTATTTTTTTAATGGAAAGAGACATTTTTGTTTACTGTTTTTGGGGGTATGTTCCTTTAGCTTTCTGGTGATATGAAAAAAAAATATATTACCTAAGCCATTCTTTTGGAAAAAAATATTTTTATTGATTGATACCTTACATACGTAATTGTGAGAAAAAGATCATCTCCATTACTCAAATTGCGATCCTCCAACCATTTAGCATTGACCAAGACAGGTGTAAACACTTTGCACGCTGTTTGAATTATCTCATGGGCAATTCGTCTCATCTCCAAGCCAATTCTGTCTTTCAATTCTTCTATGGTATCCGGCCTGTTAAGATACACCCTTGACTTTAAGTAACCCCAAAGAAAAAAGTTGGGGGTTAAATCCGGTGAACGCGGGGGCCACTCAATCGGACCTCGACGACCTATCCACCTTCTAGTAAAGCGTCATCTAAAAACTGACGCTATCCCAAAATGAGATGGGGCCCCGTCTTTCTGAAACCAGACATTTTCAGCAGGAATATCTTCATCTTCATTGTTCGGAAACATAACTGCTAAGGCTGGCACTAACTCAACTCGCAAAAACTGTAAATATCTTGCGGCCAAGAAGATTGAAGATTTTCTTAAAAAAAAAAGTCCCGATAAACGATCACCTACCATACCTGCCCACACGTTTACTTTGCCTCGTCGCTGTGTATGGGCTTCTTGAGTCCAATGAGGATTTTTGCGGGACCAATACCTACAGTTATACCGATGTACAGTCCCCTTTAAAGAAAATGTAGCTTCAGCAGAAAAAACAATGTTCTTTAAAAAATTTGGGGTTTCATCGCATAACGTCATCAACTGTTCACAAAACTGTAAGCGCCGATCTGGATTGTCCTCATTCAATTCGTGGATTAATTGCACTTTGTATGGATGGTATTTTTCTTTTTCCAGTAGACGTACAACAGAAGTTTGACTCACGTTATCATTTAAAGCCAGCTGCCTTGTCGAAAGATGATGGTTTTCCTCACTTTCTAGAAGAATATTTAATTTGGTTTCGTTGCTTGCGCTAGGGCGACCAGATCGAGGGAGGTCAGCTACACTGCCAGATTCATCATATCTAGCCATCAATCAATTTACAGTGGATCTAGAAATTTGCTTTTCGGGATACTTGGGCATTGAAAACATCACATGCTTCCTGATGAGTTCTTTCTCAGCCTATCACCATATCTAACCATCATCAAAAGTTCTACGCATTCTCTTTCACTTAAACGTGGCCTTGCATTCACTAGTTTTACACTGTCTCAGAAGTGTCACAAAACTGAGGTTCCACCCGTGCCAGGAATAAAAAAGTTATCGATACTTTACACAAAAAGGCCTGTATCTCTCTGTTGTTAAAGTATTATTTTCGTTGTTTCGTTTTTATGTCAAATGTTTTCATGCTAGTTAAAACAAAAATGTAGGCAATAAGAAAGTGGAACATTACTCGTGAATTTGCGAAAGGTAAGCTATTTTTACATAAAATGTCATTTTTCCAAAAGAATGGCTCAGGTAATATCATTTTTTGTATCACCAGAAAGCTAAAGGAATATACCACCAAAAACAGTAAACAAAAATGTAAAAAAAAAATTATGATGGTGTCATAGCTCAAAAACCAATGACATCATAAATTTTTGTATAGTGACGAAAAGCAGCATTTACAAAACTAAAATCGACCTGTTCGAGATTTTTTTTTGAAAAATGACACATACCAAAGATATGAATTTTGTGCGTTTCTTTAGGTTCACACTGTATTCCTAAATTTGATATAATAACTGCAATTGAACAGGCTGCACAGAAGCTTCCATTAGATGATGCTAATAAATACCGAATTCGTTCTAAAATTGAATTAGAGAAACAATATAAGACCAAAGATAATTTAACATCCGATGAAAAACGTTCCATTTCATCTCTAAAAAATGAGCATAGCATTAAAATTTTACCAGCTGATAAAGGCAATGCCACGGTAATCTTAGATACAGCTACATATGATACAAAAATTACGAACTTGATAAATGATGGAAATTATTCCAAATTAAATAAAGATCCTACAAATTCTTTAGAAAACAAAATATATAGAATCTTATTTAAACACAAAAATGAATTTACAGATATTGAACGAAAGATGTTAACTCCACATCACAGCAAGCCTCCTCATTTCTATGGTTTGCCAAAAATTCATAAACCTGACATCCCCTTAAGACCAATTGTGAGTTCAATTAATTCTCCATGTAGTAAACTCTCAAAATATTTATTAAAAATCCTAAATCCTTTATTCGGTTCCTCTGAGTCTTATATTAAAAATAGCAAACATTTTTTGGAAAAGCTGTCAGAAAATCATTTTAACAATAATCATCTAATGGTCAGTTTTGATGTAGTAAGCCTATTTACAAATGTTCCTGTAGATAAAACATTAATAATAATTAAAAACAAATTGCAACAAGATGGGAATTTGGCGAATAGAACTAAGTTAAGCATTGAAACTATAATGGAATTACTTACACTTTGCATTAAAACAACATACTTTCAATTAAATAATGACTTCTATCAACAAGACTTTGGGATGGCCATGGGTTCTTCATTATCTCCAATATTAAGTAACATTTTCATGGAAAATTTCGAGGAAAGTAATATTAATAATCTAGCTTATAAACCCATTGTATGGTGGAGATATGTAGATGATATTTTTGCTATATGACCTTATAGTAAAGAATGTTTAAGTAATTTTTTGAATCAGATTAACGAAAAAGAACCTTCAATTAAATTTACAATAGAAATAGAGAATAATAATGAATTACCTTTCTTAGATATTTTAATGAAAAAATTAGATAACACATACCAAACGAGTGTGTATAGAAAACAAACACACACAAACAGATACTTAAATTTCAATTCAAATCAACATATTAGTGTTAAGAAAGGTGTTGTTAAGTGTTTGTATGACAGGACCAAAATTACTTCTTCAAATGATGTAATATTAAGGAACGAAAAACAATTTATAAAAACTGTCTTATTAAATAATCAATATCCTGAGAGTTTTGTTGATAGTCAGTCATTGAACATTGGTAGTAGAGAGAATATACTATCACAACCTGAGGTATTTAGGTCAATGGTAGTAATTCCATATATACATGGTTTATCGGATAAATTACGAAAAATTGGGAATAGGTTTTCCGTACGAACGGTTTTTCAAACGGGCTCCACGCTAAGATCGGTTTTATCAAGAACCAAACCTCCAAATATTGTTCAAAATTCAAAAAATTGTATTTATAGTGTTCTGTGTGAGTGCGGAAAACATTACGTAGGTGAATCATCTAGACCTCTCAACGTAAGGCTTGGTGAACATAGAAATTACGCTAGAAGGGGAGAATTTGAAAAATCCAAAATTTGTGACCACGCGTGGGATAATAATCATAGAATTAAATGGGACTCGGCGAAGATTTTGGAAAAAGAGAGCAACGGAACTAAAAGAAAACTTAAAGAATCCGCGATTATTTTATTAAACGAGGATAGATGCGTTTCTAATTATTCAATAGATTTTTGTACTAGTTGGTTGCCCATCCTTAGAGACGAAGTAAGTAAAAATAAGATAAATATAATTTAATGTCTCACGTGACTATGGAAATACATAAACAAAGAACTGTCATGGTTGACGGCCAAAAAAGTTTTGAGAACGGAAGTAGATTCTCTTCCGAAACGTTAACTACCCATAGCTTTGATTTTGAGTTTTTAGTTTATAACATTGTTCTAGTTTATATATTTTTAGGTGTGAGACTTTTTGAAACAGTCAAGTACTCAAGAACCAACCTCTGTCTGATCCGTTTGGCGCAGAGGTTTTTTCATTAAAATTTTTAAATATTTTTCAGTGGCAAAATACCCAATAAAAAGTAAGAAAACACTGTATACCATTATGCTTCTAACAATGTTTGACGATGTAACCAGATACACAAATTGCGTTTCTCAAGGCCCATCTAAAATGGAAAAAAGAAACATTTTTTTTCTTTGAGAAACTCATTGGAAATAGGGCTATAACATTAATTAAATTTAATGAAATGAACGCCCCTCTTGTCATTGTTTAAGGTAGCCATTTCCTAGAAAGAGACAACCGACGGGAAATATTTATTATTTTTGGCCATAACTTTTTTTTCTTAGTACGTATATTTAAAAAACTATAATACTACCTAAGCGGAACCATAACAAGACTATTACTATGAATTTTCACTCAATAATTTCAGTGGTTTGCAAAACAGTTAGATTTAAATTTAAAGATCATACTAATCTTCCAATTTCGTAGTTTTAAATCTAACTATTTTGGAAACGACTGGAATTATTGAGTGAAAATTCATAGCAATAGTCTTATTACGGTTCTACTTAGGTAGTCTTATAGTTTTTTTAAATATACGTACTAAGAAACAAAATTATGACAAAAATAATAAATATTTCCCTATCGAATATCTCTTTCTTGGAAATGGTCACCTTAAGTAGGTTGAGGCGTTACAGTCCCAATCAAAAGTAAGTCGAATTCTAAATGCGAAATCTAAACTTTTCCATAATAAATTATTACAAAAGGGTATAAGTCGATGATACCAATAATTATTGTCATAAAAGCATAAATAAATCATGTTTTATTATTAATTAATTATTTAAGTAGATTTAATTATTTTACTTAATGAACTAACTTATTAAATAAAAAATAAATTTATGTAAATATCTGTGCATTTTACAAATTTGTTTCAGTAAATAATGTAATAAAAAATGAGAAGCAGTAAAAATTAAAATTAAATCATTAAATAATTGAAAAATCAGTTAAAAATCATTAACGAAAAGAAAAAATTGACAGTTTACAAACGTTTAATAATTTTTTTTATTTATTAAAAGTCTCCTAATTAAATTGGAAACTATATTAAAATATGCGTAAGACATCAATGCTTTACATAGTTAGTTTTCGGATTCTCTGACATTATTTGGTTATTCGCTATAAATTAAAATATACCGTTTGCATGCTGGGTTGACATATTTTCCATAAGACTGCATGTAAAAGTTCTTTTAATTTTTTAATTTTATGAGTTTCCTAATGGACTTTGGATTTTTTACAGAAAATTGTGTCATATAAAAATCTATTAAAAAAACTTTATTTCAGATTTTTTTTCATTATTTTCGTCTAACGCCTCAACCTCCTTAAGTGCAGGCCTGCAGCTAAAAAGAAATTGTTATAAGGAGCGCTCATGTGATTTCAGGGGAGAGCAATAATTTTCTTAGGTCACCACTTTTTTCCTTTTATTTGCCGTGATGGTGGTCTCAAATTTTCCCAGGGGGTGCTGGATCGTCTACAAGCACTCTGAAATAAACTACTGTCTGACTCAGGCGCTGTCTGGCCATGGCAACTTCGGCAGCTACCTATGGCGCCGGCGCACTGGAAAAAAGCAACAGACTCATGACATGTGTCTGTTGCTTTTTTTTCAGTATGCACATTGTGCATACTGCCAATTGCCGGACACCCCGGAACACCCCTGTTCCATTGCCCTAGGTGGGACGAAGCCAGGAATAGCGCAAGCAGAGACATAGGCCATACTATCACTATTCAAAACATCACCAAGGACATGCTCGCTACCGCCGAGCAGTGGTCAACCATATCCAACACGTGCCACGAAATACTGAGTACGAAGGACGAGGAAGAGCGGACACCAACACGTAAAACACCATGCTTCCGAGGTAATGTTTCAACACAGTTCCGGAGAAGGAACAGGGGTTTTTTTTTAGTGAGGTAGAAATTCCACATATCCCTGTCCGCCGAACCACTGGGGCAGGTAACCTTTTGAAGGTTTTTCCCCCTGGGGAAAAAAAAGGAGGTGTGCCGAACATCTCCCTGAGCCCACTTGGTCCACAGGCTTGTGTTAAGTATATATTCGTTATAATAATAAAGGCAATAGACTTTTAGTAATGTACCTGTAGTGTAGCATACCTAGTAGTGATAAATTGTCTTTCCAGCATATAAAAAGATATTGTTGGATATACACGTTAAACATTAATTAAATATCCAATATATTTTCGGTCTCTTAACCTTTTTTCTTATTAAACCACACTCTCCGTTAATGAATTAATTTATATTTTTATTGCTACAATTTTACCGAAAGTAATAAAATTTGTTACATCCAAACCACTTTTATGACCTACATTTTTTCATAAGCTTACAAAAACTACTCATTACTACACTTCATAATAATTGAAGGGACCACACTCGGCGATTCTGGTGAGGAACGGATATCACAGTGGCGTATCGGGTGAGCGTGCATCAGACACCTAAGGTCTGGAGTGTCATATTAACTAATCGGCATATTAACTCTGTCGTTGTCCGCAGAAAAAATACAACTTCTAAAGAAGTGGGTTTTAGTACTAGAAAAAGTGTTCTCAAAACTACCGTGGTTGCAACATTAAACAGAATTCGACTCACGTCCAAAAATTGCGTTTTTGAAAATAATTATCTACCTACTTTATTACTAATTTGAATTTTAAATTATTTTTAAGATAGAAATGTCAAGACATTCATATTTACTACCTACTTACTTTACTCTTTTAATAGCTCGAATCCATTTTTCCCTCTGCTCAAATTTATGAGGTTTTACGGAAAACGAGTAATGTTTAATATTTTCCGTGTTCGTTGTCTTGTTCCCGTAGTTCACGACACAGTTAACATCACCGTTAGATAGTACTCATTTCGCAACAAAAGTTATGGTACAGCACACAAATCTAAAGCTAATTATTTGCAATGTGAATTTTCAAGACTGTAAAAGAAAGTGAGGCACTTTTTTAGAACACGCTTTAAAATTTACACTTGCTTGGATACTATTAATTTAATAATCGCAATAATATTAATATTCCCGTATGATAGTCCATCTATATTAGGGTTTCTCCAAAAAACTTATAATAGATTGTGGAACTTTATTAACGGAGCGTTTCATATCATACCCTGATAGAAAATCTTAAAGTTTTAAAAATCAGGTGGACTATGAACCATTAGTTACTGGCTTGGCCAGTAAGCTCTGTGTGGTATTCCACATAATAAAAAACATTTTGGTCGATAATTATTTAATGTTGTTCTGTATTCTGGAGATACAATTACATTTTTTAAAAGATACTTTTTAGACCAAGATCAATATTTATATATGACAAATCCACATATTGTTACGTGTTTCCGCCTCTTTGGAAACACCCTGTATGAATCCGAGGGTTCTAAATAATTTTAACAAGGGATAAACCACTCACACTTTATTTAATAATTTACTGATTATACAAAACTTCTTATTAACTAAAATAGCCTTTACACTTTATTTACTTGATATTTAACCTCACTTTCGCTACCAAACTTCACTTTCATAGAACTCAAAGAACTCTCTCTCCGCCGTCGATTTCGCCTTATACATCCCAAAATTGCTCTAGATCCATCTAAAGATTTCCAATTCCAGAACAATATAACTCTAGAGCCATCTACAAGCTTCCAGAAGAGAAGTGTATTACTGGTTGCCTAACCATTGGTACTTAATCAAAGATTAGAGAACTATTAATATCATGGGCGCATCACTCGCCAGGCCTCAGAGGGGTGTAATGCGTAACAATATTATTTTTGTTACCGTAAATTCGGGTTACCTTGCAACGATTTTAGTACTTTTTTCTTCATAATTTGTTCATCTTTTAACTGGGAAAAACGTGGCCTAACTATGTGTTTCACTGATGTTTTCTCTATACGATTTTTAAGCGAAACAAACATTATTATAGCTCCAAATAGATTTTTTTTATTTAAAAAAACTGGGCAAAGTTACCCCGCGATCGGGGTTAAATTGCCTTCGCTTGTAAAATCATTATAGAGGCAAGTAAACTAAAGCTAATAGGATACTTTGCCCAAGAAATGCATGCTAAAAAAGGCGGTAAAAAAATCGAATTAAAAATTCAAATAAACATAGTTAAACTAATTATTTCGGACTTTTATTTTTAATGCAAAAATACATGTAAAAAAAACAAAACACAACATTAATCATGTATGTATAAAAATATTGTCATACTTTCAATGGGCACTTTGGAATAGTTTTTTGGCAGTCAGATTCACTTTAATGTCACGTGACAGATTTTTGGTCTACAGATATTTAACCTATTTATCTTCAAAACGACAACAACGAAATAAAATAAAAATTCTAAAGACAACAAATAAAAAACTAGATAGGTAGGTAACCTAAATGTACTTAATATAATTTCAATTAAAATTAAAGACGCTTAATTCCTCATCAAAACTATAAACACCTCTATTTATTTTCGGGTTCTGTAAGACCTTTACAATGACTTCATGTAAAACCCATGTTATTTCATCTACATTTGGAAAAACGAAAAAGTTTGTTCTTTTCTTCCTCATATATTTCACTTCATATGAATTATTGTTGTTTTCTGGTGTCAGCAGCATTCCAATGTAATGTTTCACAGTTTCCTTTGTTGGAAACTGAACTACTACGAAGTCTCCTTTTTCAGGCGATTTTTCAGCTCATCTCCATGACTCATATCTTCGGCAATGCTTTCACCGAGCCATTCGTCACCACTTTCTTCCTCTAGGGTTGATGAGCTATGAGTATTAGATGGCCCAGCTCTATCTTCATTGTCGTAGTCTGTATTGTAAGTTGCAGTTTTGGTTTTTGTAGGTTTGGATTCATTAGGCAGTTGTATATCTTCAGAGCTAATTTACTGGCTGGCTGGTACTTTCAGCATTTTCTTCCCTGTTTTCTTGGTAATCATTTGAGAGGGAAGGGAATTCTTGTTTCAATTAGATAATCTAATAAGCATCCACTGATGTTATCTTTAATATTCTCCACTTTGGCTTTTGGTAATTTGTCGATGATTTTTGCCTTGTTCAACGGGTAAATTCCTGTTGCCTTAAAAGCATTCTGTATTATATCTTTACTCTTTAAATCAATTTGAGTAAGAACCTTAGCAAGCAAAGATGGGAAAGACACTTTATTTAAACTGGTTTCTTTACGGTTTTGAATTTTATAATTTGTAAGTACAGATCTCCATGAAGCACCCACATCTAGGGGTTGCGTCAAGTGGGTCGAATTTGGCGGCAAAAAAATGAATTTTATGTCCATTCTCTGGCAGGTAATCAAGATATCAACATTTAGATGCGAGGATAAGTTGTCCCCAATCATGACTTTTGTGCCTTTATTTTTTTTAGCCCAAGGGACTACTACTGTTTCAAACCAATCAAAAAAAGTGTCGCCGTCAAACCAGCCGGATTTCGTTCGGTTGTAAGGTGTATTAGGGGGACCACCAATACACCATTTATCATAAAGGCGATCAGCTTTATAAACTATATAAGGTGGTAAACATTCACCAGATGCTGAGGCCGCAAACATTACTGCTGTTTTGGTACTGTTCATTATCCTTTCTGGATATTTTATACCTCGTTTGAAGGCGCATTTCTTTAATCCAGGATTGTCGGTAAAATTAGATTCATCGTAATTCAGTATATTTTGTGGTGGAACACAGCCTGTAAATTTGTTTCCAAATTTTCAAAATAATCCGAAATAGTTTTTTCTGTTGTTCAAGCCCTAACTCCTTTAATATTTTGACACGTTCTTTGTGTTATGCAGTCCTTGTACCGATTTAAATAATCTCTTACTATCATACGCAAGTCGAGCAATGTCAGTGGGAACCCATATTCTGCGCTGGCTATAACATTACGTCAATAAACTGACGTTCTTCGGCAGCGCTTAGGGCAGTTGATTTACCAACAGGCTCTGTATGCCGATTTTTTACCTTATTATACAGTGTGTTTCACTTCTCGTGAAGACACCCCTGTATCTTCTTTATTTGTGGCCGAATTAATTTCAAAATTTTATGAGGTATACAACTCTGTAAGGCGACTTTAATCAACACATAAATGTCGTTTAGATATAAAACCTCGGCTTACTGCGATAAAAAGAAAATCGCAATTTTCGAGAAATCATAGTAGGCTTAGATATAGACGAAAATTTTGTTAATAAAAGTTGTCCAGAATCACTAGATATGCCACCCTATAAAATTTGGTGAAAATTGGAATACGTTGAAAAAAAATTTTTTTGTTTCACTTCTCGTGAAGACACCCCTGTATCTTCTTTATTTATAGCCGAATTAATTTCAAATTTTTATGAGGTATACAACTCTATAATGCCACTTTAATCAACACATAAATGTCGTTTAGATATAAAACCTCGGCTTACTGCGATAAAAAGAAAATCGCAATTTTCCAGAAATCATAGTAGGCTTAGATATAGACGAAAATTTTGTTAATAATAGTTGTTCAGAATCACTAGATATGCCACCCTATAAAATTTGGTGAAAATTGGAATATGTTGAAAAAAAAATTTTTGTTTCACTTCTCGTGAAAACACGTATCTTTTTTATTTGTTACAGAATTTCAAGACTAATTTATTTTAAAAAAATTATCAGTTACACAGCGATATTGTCCAAACATACGGAGAGAACTTTTTCCAACAAATGAGTCGTGCACAATTATTATTAAAATTATTTATTAAATAAAAGGTAATGAAACAGTATTTACAGTGAATGACTAAAATGCCACTTATTATACTATTATATTCGGCCCCTTTCTACTAACCCACCCTCAAGTGTAATACACTTCTCAATCCGCTTTCTGTTATTTATTACAACTCTTCGCAGTTCTTGAGCCGTAACTTCTAAACACGCGTGCCTTATCCTCACACAAAGCTGCTCCACATTTTGAGGTCTGGTCTTATAAACTTTATTTTTAATATGACCCCAAAAATAAAAATCCATGGGAGTGAGATCAGGAGATCTGGGTGGCCAATGTATTAGAGGGCTATTTCGTCCTATCCATCTTTGGGGAAAATGTTCGTTCATCCATGCTCTTACTACTACGGAATTATGGATAGATGCTCCGTCGAGTTGGAAATACAATTGTTCCAAAGGAAAATCGACTATTGCATTCCACAGATCATTATTTAAAAATTGTAGCATATGTAACGCATTTATATTTTGAAAAAAATCGGTAAAAGTATTTACACAGAACTTCCCTCGTTCATGGTAGTCTCTCTAAAAAAATAATAATTACGAAATGACATTGAGAATAATAATCGGAGTAGAGTTATTGCTATTATTACAAAGAAAACTTGATAAGTTTTGGTCAAAAAAATATACAGATTGCTCATCCAACAGCAAAAGTTCAATACTAAATAGCAGGTGCCACATATGGCAGGCTTGCGCAAATACCTTTACAAATGTCCACCATGACTGAATTATTTCTTGGGATGACCACCCTGTACATTTTTCAATAAAAGTATAATAGTTGCATATGCCAGATGTTATTGCCATCTGTCACATTTTCAATCCAACATTCACGTAATGGTGGTGGAGTGGTGGTTAAAAAATTTCATTTTTTTTAAATTTTTCAAAAGATGGTAAAATAATTTTCAAATTTTTTTCTTCTGAAATAGGTTTCAAATGTCAAAGGTAGAAATTTTAAATTAGAGCAAAAATGAAAGTTTCCTTCTGTTCTATAGTAGTGCTTAAAAAAGTTTAAAAATTAAAAATGATGTATTTTTAAAATAGGTTTAGAATGCTATGAAACGTGAAAATTTTAAATTTGAGCAAATAAAAAAAAATTCGATCTATTTTAGTGGTAAAAACTTTTTGAAAAATGTTGGTGAAAAAAATTTTCAAATTTTTTTTTCTGAAATACCTAGGTTTAGAATGTCATTTAAATTTGAGCATTCTGGTGTTAAATTTTTTTCCAAACTGGTAACAAAATGTTGCAAATTTTTTTTTCCGAAATTGGTTTGGAATATCATGAAACGTGGAAATTTTAAATTTGAGCAAAACAAATTTTTTCGTCTGTTCTATAGTAGCGACACATAAATGGATTAAAAATGTTTTCAAATTTTTAAAAAAATTCTTCAAAAACATTTTTAAATTTGTTTGAATAATTTTAGAATGTCATGGAAACGTGGATAGTTAAAATCTGAACAAAGAAAGAAAAATTCTATCTTAGTGATAAAATTTCAAAAAACTTTTTTTTTTAATCAGCCATGAAACGTGAAAATTTTAAATTTGAAGAAAGAAAAAAAAAATTCATTTTAGTAGTAAAAATTTTTTCAAAAATATTGGTGAAAAAAATTTTCGAAATTTTTTTTTCCTGAAATAGGTTAAGCGTGTCATGAAACGAAGAAATTTTAAATTTGAGCAAAAACAAATTTTTTTCATCTTGGTAAAAATTTTTTCAAAAATGAAAAAAAATTTCAAAATTTTTTTTTTTCTGAAATAGGTTTAGCGCGTCATGAAACGTGGAAATTTTAAATTTGAGCAAAAAAAAATTTTTTTCAATTTGGTAAAGATTTTTTCAAAAATGTTTGAAAAAAATTTTCAAAAAATTTTTTTTCCTGAAATACGTTTAGCGCGTCATGAAACGTGGAAATTTTAAATTTGAGCAACAAAAAATTTTTTTCATCTTGGTAAAAATTTTTTCAAAAATGTTTGAAAAAAATTTTCAAAAAATTTTTTTTCCTGAAACAGGTTTAGCGCGTCATGAAACGTGGAAATTTTAAATTTGAGCAAAAAAAAATTTTTTTCATCTTGGTAAAAATTTTTTCAAAAATGTTTGAAAAAAATTTTCAAAAATTTTTTTTTCCTGAAACAGGTTTAGCGCGTCATGAAACGTGGAAATTTTAAATTTGAGCAAAAAAAAATTTTTTTCACTATTTATTCCGTTTAGACGGTCCACCCTGTATATTTTTCAGTGAAAATTCTACCAGTTCTTCGCTGACAGTAGGGTTAACTACCTACCAAATTTGACTGCTCTCCGTCAAGTAGTTTTTTAGTAAATGCACCAACAGACAGACAGACAGACAGACAGACAGACAGACAGACAGACAGACAGACAGACTGACGGAATTGAAAAACCTATATTTTCGGAATCTACGTGTTCTGAAACGTCAGAATCCGAAAAAATCTCGGAGGGTGATTTTTTCTCGAATACAATACTTCCCTTCGGTATGCGAGGGAAGTAAAAGAAGAACGGCCCTATTATTGTTTCATTAAAAATTCCACACCACACATTTACCTTCTGGGAATATTGCCTTTTACAATTTATTATCCAATCAGGATTTTCTACTGCCCAGTATCTAGAATTTTGTGATGATACTACCCCGTTGGTGGAGAAAGTTGCTTCGTCCGTGAAAATTACTTTCTTCAAGAAGTCTCTATTATTTAAATAATTACCTTGGATCCATAAACAATATTCTAGTCTTCTCTCTTCATCACCTTCCTCCAAGGTATGTACAAATTTTGGTTTAAACGGTTGTAACTTATGGCGTTTTAAACATCTCCAAATTTTTGACGCCGACAAATTGAGGTCACGAGCCATATTTCTAAGGCTGGTAGTGGGATTGGCGTTAAACGCCGCTAATATAACGTCATCCTCTCCATGTCTTCGACTGAGATGTACTCTCGGTTTAAGCACATTACCAGTTGTATTGAACAAGTGACATATTCTTGCAACGGTACCATGGTGTATTGGTCGTCTTAGAGGATGTCTTAAATTAAATTCTTCTGCAGCTTCTCTTGAAGACCGTACATTTTCACCGACTATCTTTATTATTTCTACTTTTTCATCAGTGGTTAAAAGAATTCTAACCATTATGATTAAAAAAATTAAATAATTAAACTTACGAACTGAACAATAAATAACAATAATCACTTCTGTCATAAAAGTAAGAATGGAGAAATAAACAAAATAGTTATTGACAGTTAATTTCACGGCACTCTTAACATTTAAAACAAAAAATCAAAAAAACCCCTAATGTTCCTAAAATTCTGAGTCGATAAGAAGGATATGATGGAAAGTTACTCCTCAAGAACATTGACAACGAAAAAAACAAAAAAAAAGGAACAGTGTTACAACTTGATATGTAATAAAAAGTGGCCCTTTTAGCGTTTTATTGAATCATGATTTTTGTTCACGACTTTCGTTTGTTGGAAAAAGTTCTCTCTGTGGGTTGGATAAAGTCATTTTATAGAGTTGTATAATTGATACATTTTTTAAAATAAATTAGTCTTAAAATTCGATCACAAATAAAAAAAAGATGGGGTGTCTTCACGAGATGAAAAAAAATTTTTTTTTTCAAAGTATTCCGATTTTCACCAAATTTTATAGGGGGGCATATCTAGTGATTCTGAACAACTTTTATTAATAAAATTTTCATCTATATCTAAGCCTACTATGATTTCTCGAAAATCTCGATTTTCTTTTTATCGCAGTAAGCCGAGGTTTTATATCTAAACGACATTTATGTGTTGATTAAAGTCGCCTTACAGAGTTGTAAACCTCATAAAAATTTGAAATTAATTAGGCCACAAATAAAGAAGATACAGGGGTGTCTTCACGAGAAGTGAAACACACTGTATATCGTCCTCTTCGGAATGCCTTAGAGTTCCGAAGCTCTTTTGTAAGAAAGACCATTTTTTCGCACTGCTAACACAGCCCTCTTCAGTTGTTCGTCAGTATAATTTTTGTACGTGCGGGAACCTAGTCTCTTTACATATGTCCGGGGCATTTTGATCTAAAAAACAACATTACCTCATCAGAGTCATTTTTTTTACGAAAAAAAAGATTTGGGTAAAGTAACCCCAGATGCCGAAAGAAAAAGCACGTGAAACTAATTTATTTTATAAAAAAACATAGGAGTTTGGCTCTCACACTAAATTATTTAGAAAAGAATATTCTATGTACAGTAGCAAGCAGTTTAAGTCGGGAATTAAATGGGTTGGATGCAGAAGATTAATAATAACTCACTTTTAAAAAAATTTAATGCTCTACAACTAGTGCTCTACTATGAAGACATTCCCGTGAAACTAAAGGCTGAGGCTCTAGGCTCTAGAACGCTAGAAGGCAAAGTTTGTAGAGAAGCGTGAGGAAAAAAAGCGTTTTTCGAAAATCTGTGATTTTCGCCAGCGGATATATCTCGAAAGCTATTGCGAATAGAAGAATAATGAATTATAAAAATCTTATAGGAAATTTTGTCAGCTTTAATTTTGTATGGATTAACATTTTAGCTACGATGCGCCGTTTTCGAGATATCAGCGAAAACACAAAAAAAGGGACCTTCAATGTGCCCCCGCTCACCACATGGATTCGGGGGCTTTTAGTATGTTTACCTCCTAAGGACTCCAAACACAGCTCCGAAGTCAAAAATTCTGTCCCCATCCATGTTCTCTACAACCAGTTCATTAGTTCATTGACTGGACTATTTAACAACTATCCATCTCTTGAAGAATAGGTGAGTAAATTCAAATCTCTAACGCATCTAATTGTTCGCCGCCCTCTCGTGTCGGCTAGGTACACTAACAACTGTAAAATTCTTCATATCGCCATCTAGTTGCGAGTATCTGTATTGTATAAGAATAGATCTATTACTCTTCTTCTTAAAGCAAATGCATCATACACATATTTCCAGTTGCAGTCATAGTTATGGTTATGACAGCTAATATCAGATGAGTTATTCTAGTGACGTGTATTTGTCAACTTGTAACTAAAGGGAAATGTGAATTAAATCGATAAAACAAATATAAATTAAAATGGAATATTTCCGAAGTGGCTTAAAGTCAGTTCTAGGGGCTCCTCCCTCAGGTACTCAACCTACAGGAGCCGAAACAGTACGTATCCTAAATTGTTTAATAACATCTGGCAGTTAACGCATAACCTAAAAATTTTAGGTGGAAAGATTAGTTAGCAGAGTTAGCACATCTACTTTACTAGAAGACCGGCGTGATGCCTGTAGAGCTCTCAAAGCTTTGTCCAGAAAATATAGGCTCGAAGTTGGAGCCCAAGGAATGGATGTTTTACGACAAGTTTTAGAATTAGATCGCAGTGATTGCGAGATAATCGGTTATTGTTTAGATACATTATGCAATATAACTTCTAAAGAGGTTTTTGAAGAAGAAAATGAGAATAACATAAGCATGAAAGTTAACGTAGGCGAACAATTTACAGAAATGTTTTTAAAGAATCCAGAAAATGTGACCTTAGTGTTAAGTTTTTTAGAAGAATATGATTTTAGAGTACGGTGGCCTGCAGTTAAATTGCTTACTTCTCTAATAGCATCAAAACCGAAAGAAATACAAGATATTATATTAGTGAGTCCTATGGGCGTTTCAAAACTAATGGATTTGTTGTTAGAAAATCGAGAGGTCATCAGAAACGATGCCCTCCTACTGCTAACAAATTTAACAAAATCTAATGCTAATATTCAAAAGATAGTAGCGTTTGAAAACGCATTTGACCGACTCTTTGATGTAATTAAGGATGAAGGCTGGACAGATGGTGGTATAGTAGTGGAAGACTGTATGCTACTTATGTTAAATTTGTTAAAGTACAATACAAGTAACATTAACTTTTTCAAAGAAGGATCCTATATACAAAAACTATCTCCTATGTTTATTTTGCCACCTAATTTGGAGGAAATTGGTTGGAGTCCTCAAAAAGTGTCAAATTTTCATTGTGTACTACAACTTGTGCGCACCTTAGTATCTCCAAACAACCCTGTACAAATTATAACAGCTTGCCAAAAAACTATGCGAAATACAAACTTATTAGAAGCACTGTGCAACATTTTAATGGCAAGTGGTGTACCTGCAGATATATTAACCGAAACTATAAATACTGTTGGGGAAGTTATTAGAGGTAATCTAACTAACCAAGAATACTTTGCAAACGTGTTAGCTCCATCAAACCCCCCAAGGCCAGCTATAGTAGTGTTGTTAATGTCGATGGTCAATGAAAAACAACCGTTTGCATTACGTTGTGCCGTACTATACTGTTTTGAGTGCTTTTTATTTAAAAATGAAATCGGACAAGAACTCGTTATCCAAACTTTGCTTCCCAGCAATACAGGCAGTACTGCTCTTACTACCGGACAATTATTGTGTAGTGGGTTGTTCAGTAATGACCATTTAAGTAACTGGTTTTCATCTGTAGCCTTGTCGCATTGTCTCATAGAAAATCCGGCACAAAAGGAACAGTTACTAAGGGTTTTACTAGCTACTAACTTAGGGGCTCAGCCCGTCAGTCTTCTTCATCAGTGTGCAGTTTTTTTGCAGCACACCAGTAAGTTGCAAGCAAAACTAGGGGTGTTAATGTTATTAGCGAATTGGATGTCACACTGTCCACAAGCTGTAAAAATATTTTTGAATGTGCCTGGGGCCATGGCATTTTTAACTGCACAAACTTCGGCTAGTGAATATGACAATAACGAGGAACTCTTACAGGTATACAAATTTTGATACTAAATGTTAGTTGTATGTATCATTTTTGTCCAAATATTTCTTTTATATAGACTATCTTTAAAATTCTATTTTGAATTGGTTACAACACTTTGTTGATTCAGTAAAATGATTCATAACTGATTCATACCAACTGCCACATCTCAAAAAATACTAATAATGCTTCTACACTTTGTATTACCATAATACCATCTCACATGTTGTATCTTACAAAACACACTTCGTCCCATATATCGCACACGTGCGCAGTTTATTGGAGTAAACAATGTTCCAACTTGATTATATATTATTTGATGTAACTGTAAATATTACTAAAAGTATTCTGCTCTATCCAGACAGCACAAAGTTATCCTAAGGTCATCTTAAGGATATAGATGTTAGGATTAGCAATATTCTGAGGATATCCCAGAATACGCCCAGGAACATCCCTGGGATGCAAAATTTACACTATTTTCCATATCCTTAGGATATCCTACAAACGTATTTTTATATATCCGTAGGATTAACCTGGGACCCTTACAGGATCTGTTTTATGCTATCCATAGGATAACATCGTAGGCTTTCAGGGCCGTAGTTTACCTGAATATCCAGACTGCAAGTTGCTTTCAAACAATGTTAACAACTTGGTACGCTACTATGTCCTCCATTCACTATTGCATATGAAATTGTTGGCATTTCACTCCGAAATAATATTTTTGCTACTTGTAAGCTTATGTTGGACCTACTGGGGCATTTAAGTTTAAAAATATGTAGCAAAAATATTATTTTGGCATAAAATGCTAACAGTTTCCCTCGCATGGGAAGATATATTAGAGTGACAACTTGCTAACATAGTTTGAAAGCAAATTTTCAGTCAGTCTAATGGCTATTTAAGTTACTGTAGGTTACTGAATGGTGATTTTCTAGGATTCGTTTTGTGTCATTTGTATTGGAGTTCTGAAAAGTCGCTTTTACTACCTCGCTTCTATAATAATATATTGTTGACATTTTGCAGTATAACATTTATATCTTAAAAGTCAATTTACTGACAAATTCTGGATTATTCTGTAGGATATTATTCTCTATAATAGGTTTATTACATTTTAAATTTCATTAAGAATTTTTACTTTTTATTAAGCTACACCTTGAAATTTTATATATATGAGGAACAAATGAAATGTAATTTTTCTTGGTTCTTCATTTGGCGTTGATAGTCATGTTCCAAAGTATGGCCTGGGTTCTGCATGATTCAATATTGTGATATGATTAACATAAATTTCACCGACCCACACTGTTCTTTACAACTACGTAAATTTTAAAAAAAGTACATATTTAGTAGTAATGTTTTCCTTGTTTCCGTTGTTTTCTATGACTTGCATATTCCAACCATGTTTTTGTAAAGTCTTCTTTATTCTTTTCTGCAGAGTTCGCTTCTAAAAAGAAACACATACCGATATTTACATTGGTATTTTATATAGGTACCATGTTAGAAAATTTTCTTAGTCTAATTTAAAGTAACAGTAAAAACAATAAATATAGCAAGTATTATATCAAAATAGATATCGAGACGGACACAGAATCAATGTACACAAAATGGTATCTATATTCAGCTTAAATTTCTTATATAAGTAACTAAATAAATCATTACACAAGATTTCTTTAAACAATTTTGTAGGTTATGTAAAAGCTAATTTTTACAACTGATGAAAACGAGGATGAAAATAAATAATTGTAATATCACATACCTTGCTTTATACTACATAGACCACTTGCTGCACTTTCATCAATTATATGTAATTCTTAACATAAACCAATAAAGAAGTCTTGAACTATTTTATTTTGATAGCAAGAGCAACGACCGCAGGAGGGATGCTGCTTGAGCTTACTGTGCCTGCGTGCAACCAAATTTTTGGCGCCCTGTTTCCTAATTTCGAATGAAACTAATAATGTAAAACATAATTAAAACAAAAACAACCATTTTAAAATACGTACATAGAACAACATATATTATAGATAACATAAACTAAAACGTTTAATCAACTAATAAAAAAAAAACGAAATACATTAATATAGGTACAACAAATTATAGAAACTGAACTTTTCTTGCTTTGAGTGCTGCAAATTCTGAAACAGTTTGGTGCATGTTTAAAGTATCCAGTATTTCATGCTCGATTGAAATAATGGGCAAATTACTAAGTCCTTGTTGTACCATTGTGGACCTCAAATAATTTTTTATTAGAGTGGTTCGTTTATAGGTAATCGACAAAAAACTTTCTGGTGTAAATATCATATTATATATTTGGTAATTCCAGCGCCCCTGACAAAGGGCGCCCGCGTGCCCTGCACGCCTTGCACACCCGCTTACAGCGCCCCTGAACGAGCGGATGACCATGAAATATAAATCGATGGCACAGATTTATCATGATGGCATCATGCACTGTGCGCATGCTCAAATTAAGAGTAACTAGGTATATATTGAAAAGGTAAAACGACTAATGGGTAAAAAATAATATTAATTACTTATACTTATATGTAACCTTGGAGAAAATGATGAATTAGTAGTAAAGGTAAGAGAGTCATTACTGAAGTTATCAATATGGTTTAAAAGTAATTCTGAATCATAAATAGTAAATTAAGAATTCATATTATAATTTGTAATCATTTTTATCTTTAGTTTGATATTTTTTGTTATTTGAAAAGTCTGAATAGAGATGGGCTACATGTTACAAGAGCCAAGCCCGGGCCCCTATGAGGCCCGGGCCCTGGTAATTTGTACCGGCCGCACCCCCCTCTCGGCGGCCCTGCATTTATATTGTGGGACCAATCATTGGTATTATATCTACAAAATCCATATAAAACGTTCCCATTAGTGTGCGTGCATGTGGGCTTGAAATATAAGCCCCAATATGGTGCACCTAAAATGACCACCAGTGAGCATGTGGTCGTGCATGGTAACAACAGAAATGACCACCAGTGGATACGTGACACTATACTGGGTGTAACAGGATCATGGTATACCCCTTTTTCTCCTTTAGTTTTGAAGATAATTGATTGAAATTTTGGATATACTACATACATAATAAACTGCACTTTTTGACATACAATTGATTTTTTTTTCACTTCCGGTTTCGCCACTAACTTTCGATTTTTAAATGGAACACCCTATATATTATTGCATTTTTGAATTCTGCATAATTTTCTGAATCCAACGATGCCAAATAAATAACATTTCAAATATCAATTTTTTTTTAATATAATTTTTAGTTTTCCATTTACTTGTATGATGACGGTTCCGATTTATTCTAAATGACCCGTGTAATGCTACAAAAATCGAAATCCCGTTAAAAATACTAAATTACGTGATTTATGAGCAAATAAAATCCACCAAAATTGTTTTTGGGGCAAAACTCAATTTTTTCAAATGGAACCATATCGGTACCGTGGCACCATTTATTAGTACTATTAATATATGTTGTATTAGAATGTGCTATAAATACAAACAAAATTACAGCTAAAAGAAAATAAGAATATACAATTTTGTTCTAATTAAATGTTAAGAAGTAACTAAGGTGTCTTTGAAAACAATGAAATATTTAGCTTGTCAAACATTTGTTGGTTTAATGGTGTTTTTATTGTGTCTTTAAAAATTGTTTAAAATTCTTGTTAATTGTGTTCAAGATGCCGTAAATTTATACAAGAGATGACAAGAGTGGACATGTTAATTATTTATGTAGAAAATTAAAAAAATGCAATTGCAGCTATGGACCTTTATGGCCGACGATATCCTGATAGACAATGTCCAGCGAAAAACGAAAAAATATTTTAAACGTGTTGAAAACCAATTCCGAAGAGAGCCCAACAACGATCCCAAAGAAAACTTCATTATTGACGAAGGAACGGAAATTAATGTTTTGGCTCGAATAGAAGTTGATAAGACTGTTTCTTTAAGGCAAGTTGGGTTTGAATTGAACATCAGTCACCAAACAGTAAGCCGAATTTTGCACAAATACCACTGTAAATCTTTTAAATACCAATTGCACCAGCATTTGTACGAAAGTGATTACGAACATAGAATGGAATATTGCAATTGGATTTTGTATAATAACATGCAGCCAAATAATGATTTTTTGGGACTGATTTTATTTTCGGGCGATTATTTAACCGACAAAATACAACATATTGGTCACAAGAAAATCAATTTTTATTACGGGAGGGTAACTTTCAAGTGCGGTTCGGTTTCAATGTTTGGCTGGGAATAATCGGTAGTAGAATCATTGGTCCAATAATATTTGAAGGACCTCTGACTGGTGCCAGATACTTGAGATTCCTGCAAAATGAGATTGATGACATTTTAGATGTGTTACCTTTAGATTTAGGACAGGGAATGCAGTTCCAACAAGATGGCACTCCTCCCCGCTTATTATGTATGTAGTATGTCCTAAATTTCAATCAATTATCTTCAAAACTGACGGAGAAAAGAGGAGTATACCATGATCCTGTTACACCCAGTATGTGTTAAGTTTATCAAAACACAATTTTTATACTTATAATGTAAAGAAGCACTTCGGACAGGTTTTATAGTCGTATATGTTTGCTATCAACTGCCCATAAACAGTTTTTCATAAATAAATCTGATATGACTAATGCGGTATGTAAATTGTAACGCCCTGGATGACGTGCATTAACATAACGTATCTGTGTACCCACAATTAATCTTTGTCAACAACTGAAAGAGTACCTTTTAGATTCTAAGTCTTATTTATATTTCAGGGACTCTGCGCCTTTATTATGGGTCTATGTGTGGCATTTAACGACAATTCAGTACAAAACTATTCAAAGGAGAACCTCTCACAGCTAATAGAAAAACGAGTTGGAATAGAAACATACTGCAAGAAATTGAGCGAGATATCAAGACACGAGGTTTATGCGAGAGCAGCAAAGCAGCCCCAAATCACAGCTAAACATTCCAGCGAACTTTTGTTAGAATTTGAGTTTTGTAAATTATTTAAGGCACTAGAGGGAGTTATTATTCAAGCTCTAGGAGTGCAAAGGGATTTGTCGAATGGTATTTCGGAGTTGAGCTTAAGCGAACATGAGAACGCCTTGCTGTTACAGTATAAAGAACTTATTAGAGATCAAGATAAGAAGCTACAAGATCTGCAACGAAATTTTAATAATCTGCGGAGGGAGAATCAAGAATTAGAAGTAAGTAAAATCCAACATACCCAATTTCGAACATTCTTACAATAACACAGGCACACAAAATAAAAAAAGGCCAGGTGTAGAGTATGATACCCCCTGTATTTTAAGAAAATGCAGGCATATCAGAATGACTGTTTGACAGCAACTTGAAATGGACGGGAGCCGAAGTAAGAGCCTCGATACCTAATAAAAGAACAGCTGAATCTGATGCCGCCATCAGAATGACTCCACTGCATCAGGATTTTTCCCTAACCTCAAAAAATTGCTAAAAATCAGTGAAAGTCTTAAATAGGAGGAGATTAGAAAAAATCCTGACGAGATGAAGTCATTCTGACGACGGCATCGGATTCAGCGGTGTTACGTAATGTATTTGACCATCACAAATTTCGTAAATAAGTTACCTTTATTCACACTCTCTACTTTTTAAAATAGTCACCTTGATATGTGTTCTCTACAATCTTTTGTTAGTCTCGATTGTTGTTGGTAGATGGCGATACATGTTCTATTTTAGTTAATAAATGTCGAAGCAAATCGAATATTGTTTCTGGGCGGAAGATCTTTTTTGGTAAAGCGATAAGGAGTGTCGCGAATTTTTAGATAGTACACGTGGGTGTTTTTAAAAAGGCGGTTTTAACGTTGGTGTTGGTCTGTGAATAATTTAAAATGATATTAGCACTCATCCTTTTCAAAAAGGGAGAATTAGCCACATCATACGCAAATTGGAAGTTCCATTTTTGGTAGTAATTTTGGTGACTGAAAAAGTTGAATGCTTGCTCAGTTTTGTGGAATTCCAAACCGTTTTAACGGGATCATTCGCTGCCTTTTGTACACCACATTCACACTAGAATCCACAAAAACATCTGGAGTAAACCTGTTGGAGAAAAAAATTCGAAAGAAAACCCTCTAGCTGTTAGGAGGTAACGTTTTATTTTACTTTAATTTTGGTTAAAACACTTCATGTAGTTTACACATTTTATATTTAATTAATTGTGGTGTTAAATCGGTTTAATTAGAATATATATCTCGTAAAACTCGTTTTGTTAATAATTTTTTGATTATACACTGGGCGATAAAATTAAAGTAACCGATTTGTTTCTTGATACTTATTAGTTTTAAATAACTTGTCACGGTTACTGTTACTTTAATGGCTAAATTTCTATGATTTGGTTTCTTCATATTATTAGAATTATAATAATAATAATAGATAATTAATATCGTATACTTACTAGCAAAGAAATCGGACTGTACTCATCTTTTTGGCTGTAAATATAATTTCTTTGGAAAGTAAATTCCATGAGAGCTTGTTATATCTTTTTTTGAGTGCTGCAGATTTATGATTAATTATTTAAGCGTATCCTTACGTAGTTTAAAGTATAATTCTATATCTTTTCCTTGAATAGGGGTACTCATACTTGTTTATCCTATTTTAGTTTTTTTATCGCTGCTGTTGTTTTGGTTTTTCCCTTATTTTCTAAGAAAAGTTGTCGTATTGGTCCAGACTGGTTACGCATAGAGTTTGGAATGTTATTAATTAAGAATTCTCATTCTTTTGCTTTGCTGTAGGACTTTGTAGAATTTTTCACCAGCTACCTACCGATTGACCTTGGGACCAGCTAAGTTTGCATGCTTATAGATCATATATTTTGTTTATTGAATTTATTGATTGTACATCTGCTCGCCCTATATTTTCTATTGTTTAAACATAATATTTTAATGTAGGTCAGAGCTAATAATTGTCTATACATATATTTTTATAGTCCATGATTACGTATTAATGTGAACAGCTCTCTACTTCTAACTGCTCATGCACAAGAAAAACAATAATTAAGTAAGTTTAATTATTTTGATCTTTAGTATAGTTGATGATTTTTTTAAAATATTTTCTTATTATTACTATTTCTAGTAGGGCTCAGTGGACTTTTCTTATTTTTTTTTTTTAATTTAGTGTATTAGAGCAAACGAATTGGCCCCTATTAATTTGTGTGTTTATTTTTTTTTTTAGTAGATAAGTTTTCTTTATATAATTCTTTCATTATTTTACACATTTACTTTTGCGACTATACTCTGCGCGTGTATACACGTTCGGTAAAGCTTGCGCTAAAATTACGCTTGATATATTTTTATTTTAGCATAATGTATCACCAGCTTAGCAGTATACTTTGAATTATTGCACTGAATTTCTTGTACAATTTGAAACATATTACTTCTAATAAACTACTGTATATTTGTATAGCAAAATTTAGCCGTTAACTTATTTAATTCATTCAAGTACTTACCTCATAGCATTAAAAACAAACTTACCTGGGTTCTTCTTTCTTGGTTATATTTATATTGGAGTAGTGATAGCGTCAAAAGCAAGTGGCGCCCCAATTTTAGTATTACTTTTATTTTTGACCTGGCCCTTCTGCACTTCAGCTGGCAGGCCGCTGCCTTTACTTTAGCAATTCAGGGTAAGTGTTGAGGGTAAGATTGTCTCGGGGAGAACGTCACAGTGGCTCAAAATACAGGGAGGTATGATGCTCTGCTCAAAAGTACACAACCATCTTTTTGTGTATGTTATAAATAAGAATAGCAAAGGACCCCACACTAACCTTATGGAAAATGGCCCCGAGTGAAATTCACTGGAATTGATATATATTATTCCTTTCAAGCTCCTGATCAAAAGTTCTCATGGGCACAAGGTCGGAAAAGGGATAGTTTTTCAGATATCGGCGGAGCAAAGGGGGTGCTCATTTTTTATGGGAAATGGCCTCCAGTGAAATTCGCTGGAATCGATATATGTTGACAACTGCCAACTGTCAAATGTCACTTTTGGCATCGAAATTGGAATCAGTAACCGTAAAAACCCCTTGCTATATATTCTAAAAGGCATTTATCAAAACTGCGCGATACACTGTTATCGACAAGATCCCAGAAAATCGATTTTGTACCCCCGATATCTGGAAAGCTGTCCAATTTCCGACATGGGCACAACCCATGAGAACTTTTGATCTTTATCTTTTAAGAAGTCGATCAAATAAGCATAACCACTTTATACAATTTGTACAATGTCTGATATATGTTGGGCATTCAAACTATAATACACGAAAATGAAATTGTCATGACGGGTGAGACACGGAATGAGGTAAGAGGCAGAGCCGGATTAAACTGTGTTGTTCCCTCGTTACAATGTAGGTATATATCAGTGACGGCTTATGAAATTGAGATTGGTCATATTTTAGTATTGATTCAAGGGACCCAAGCCATATTTCATGACATGACTACCAAGATAAAATAATAATAATAATAATATAATGTTTATTGAATAGGAAGTCCTAATATATAAATTCACTTTCTAATGTAATTACAAAGAATAATCATAATTTTTATACCTAAACAAATAATATATGCACTTACACATTCAGACTGATATATACACAACTATACAAAAACAAAATAAATAAAAAGGAGAAATATAATATAAATAAGTTTAGTTAATCAATCGAATGTATATGGTTTACAATTTTACGTTTGAATTCTGGTAGAGAGATAGATTCCTTTATATCATTTGGTAACTTGTTATATTGATCGAGGCCTTTGTATAACAAAATGTTCATAGTTTGACTTATATTTTGCCTTGGTATATAAAATTTGTTGTTATTTCTTGTATGGTGTTGATGTATTTGGTTGGTAAAAAATATGAATTTATAAATATTCGTGTATTAAGTTATTAAAAATTTTGAAAATGAATATCATAGCCATGTACAGCAATCTATCTTTTACAGACAGCCACTGAAGAGAAGAAAGCATATGTTGGATTGAGGTATATCGGTTGCATTTCAAAATCACTCTCATTCCTCTATTCTATAGTTTTTGAAGGGAAGTTATTTTATTTAAATCGAAGGAATACAATAGACTGGCACAATAATCGAAATGTGGTTGGATAATGGTGTTGTAAACTGTAATTTTTTGTCGTCACTGACAACTTTTGAGATATTCTAGAAAAGAAATATAATTTTTTTGCTATTTTTCTTTGTATATATGTCAAATGTACAGTGAATTGTAAATGATTATCTAATATAAATCCTAAATATTTTAGTTCAGTAACCACATCTATTTTATCATCATCAATTAGGTTAGTATTTATATTTTCATATTTATATGTTGTGGGAATAATCATTGCTTTAGTTTTGGAAATATTTAATTTTAATTTATTGTTTTTGAAATACTGCGAAACTAAATCTAGATTGTCATTGCTTATTGACAGCAAAGTGTCGTCAACAAATAGATTTAAGAAATCACAGTCATAGAACTCATTAATATCATTGATATAGATAATAAATAACAAGGGACCTTAGACACGTCCTTGAGGTATTCCATAATTATTAATTATTGATGAGGATACTCTGTCGCCAATTTTCGTTATTTGTTGCCTATTAGATAAGTAGTCCTTTAGCCAGTTTAAAACTTTACCCTGAATACCAAAGATAGTAAGCTTTTTAATTAATATCACACGATCAATGGTTTCGAAGGCTCGTTTCAAGTCTAGAAAAACAGCAACAGTATATTTCCCTTTGTCCAAGTTATATTTCCATTCCATTATTGTTAATTGTGAGGCTGATTCGCAGGAATGATTTGCACAGAGTCCAGACTGATTTACAAAGCATAAATTATTATTATTAAAATAATAAATATACTGATTATATACTACATTTTCTAAAAGTTTTTCAGGACTCGGTAGTGTGTTAATTGATAGAAATTCCCATGACTTATTTGTGTTGTTAATTTTCTCTATAGGAATAACTCTGCTAGTTTTTAAATCGTCAGCAAATTTACCTGAATCGAGAGAGGTATTTATGAAATGCAGCCACACATGTCCAGTAACTTCAGATGATGTCTTAATTAATTTATTGCTCAGTATGGCATTTGTAGACCCTTTATTATCTAATTCATGATCCCATTTTTAATTCTTGCAAGTTTATTAGTTTGAAATTATGTAAGTGAGACTCAGTGTATTTATTATTACTTATTATATTCATGAAATAAAGCAGTTTTTGTGGGGAAAAAATTTCATCAAAATTTGTGGAGAGAAGTTTTAAAAATAAGTTGGGTTTTTGTAAAAAGACTTATTTAAATAGTTTCGACCTTTACTTGGTCCTTTTGGTATATTTTAGAGGAAAATCTGTTTTCTTTAATTTTCTGTCCGTCATAGCAATAGTTAGAATTTGATTTTTCTCATACTCGTCATAAACTACACATTTTAAAAGTTTTGCTAATGATGGGTCCAGAGTTTTCGATTTACTGACGTCGGATCGTTGTTTTCTTGGGAGGGCACCTTCTTTCACCAATTTGTGTATTGTGGAATGAGGAACTTTCGTCAGAGATGCTGTTTCACCTACTACATCTAAATCGTACAAATTAGGGTCATTAGCTTTTCGCTCCAAAAGACATTTAAACAAATTTGTTTTCCGTCCACGTCCAAATGTACTCCTTTTTTTTTACTGAAAACACTGATAGACTTCAATTTTCTTGATCACAATTTAGTTTTCGTGTACTATGCCTTACTCTAACTAATAAAAATATTGCATGTTTTTGTAAAAACGGCTTGTCCCATAAATAAATAAATATATAATATTTTAAAACCCATATGAAAGTATGGCACTGATGAATTTCATGTAGTTCATGTTACCAATATTGAGAAAAATGCATTGTGAGATAAATCATATATACATGAATAAGTAAATTCTGCTACTAATTACATTTAGTCAATGCGCAACAAGAAAAAGATATGTCACATATATTCATTTGCTTCCTAACCTTCAGTAGTTTTTATTTTTTTGTTTATGTTATAATTTAGGTTCAAAATTTAGAAGAATGGCCGGAAGTCCATTGTTTATTGGAGTATTAGTTGAAAAACTGGAGGATGCAGCGGTAAAACATCTCTAATTTAAAATAATATTATTTATTAAATCATGTGGAAGTTTTTTACATTTACTACTTTAAAGCTAAGATGTGACGACATCAGTGGCGGCTCGTGATATTGTCTGCAGAGGAGGCTTGATATTCTGAAAGACAACTGATGTGCAATATGACTACAATTTGTACATTTCCCCACCACCCCTGAGGTATTACAACGGCGCGTTACATTTTTTTGCCGTGGGTTGTTCGCCAGGATACCGATTCACGACTTGAGAGAATAGAACTAATAAAAGAATAGAATGAAAAGGAAATAGAAAATATGATGAGATGAAAAAATCATTCTCATGAAATTCTCGTTCCTACGACTCGAGTATCGGTATCCAAAGGAGTCCTACTATCCCACTTGTAATTAAATTATATAACTTTTAATAAAAATAAAAATGGTTTTGGTAAAAAAATTAAAGTGTTTTTCTACAAACAAAAAATTGTATTCATTATTACTGCCAGGCGTGTAAAACTATAAGTTTTAATAGAAATTAAAATAGTTTTGAGAAAGAAGTTATATAAAAAAAATATAACCGCGGAACTCTATATTATGGAGAATTATAAAAAATATTTCCTAAAAAATAAATAACACAAATAAATATTTTTTCTAAAATAACAACTACCTATATTAATCTCTGCTTTAAAGCCTGAATATTTTTATAAATGAGTGGTAACCTGCGATTTTTGGAACTAGCAAAATGGTTGATTATTTCATCATAAAATGAATCGCGTTTCCTCAATTCTGACGTTTTTCTATTGAAATAAGCGATACATTTGAAAGGCGGTCTTGACTCATTTTGTTTCTAGTAAAAATGTTTTTATGCGTTTAAGTGCTGAAAATGATCATTCTACAGAAGCTTACCGGAATTGTCTCAAAAAATAGTGGCGTTATTCAAAAAGTTCTCTAATTTTGGGTCATAAGTTTTTAAAAAATCTACCAGCTCTTTGAAATTTCCTTTATTGCACGATTCTCGTTTTTCGTCACGTCCTCGGAAAGAATTTTCTTATGAAGATAACTATATAACGGCATCTATTAACCTCTTTAATATTTCCCTATTCTCACGGACCTTTTCGTTAACATTTTCTATTTCTCTCTTATGTGCAGAATCCAAGAAATTTACAATATTTTGTTTACCAAACATTTCGAATTTAATGCAAGATGAAATGTGCTCCTGGGATTTTTCGTGCCTTTCTAAACCTAGCGACAAATTTTGCCAATTATTAAACCCGGCCCTGCCCGAAATTGAGGATTGATCATTAGTAAATAATAAACATCTCCAACAATATAATTTGTTTCTAACTGTTGATGCCGTTAACCACTCGACATTTTTATAATTGTTATCACAAAACCCTCTGTTTTGTTTACCACTTTTAAAAAATAACGAAAGCATTGCTGGTGTAGGCCTGGCATTTCTTTTAATTCTTACCTTTTCGTCATAAATAAGAGTAGTAAATCCATTTAATAACAAACAATCCACTACGTCTCGACAACAAGACATGTTGTTGGGAATATTTTCACCTAGAGCACTTATTTCTAGCCCGCCTATCAAATGTTTTATGTATTTATACGTCAAGTTGTTCTTACCAGCTAAACGCAACTGTCAGACGTCAGTTCGTTTTCTTTGTAAATCACCTGACTCTTGAATGACCTGTGCACATGCGCTATAAAGAACTGAGATCTGGAGGCTAGCCTCATACTTGGCTATTCCAAGTGTTGCTATTTTACACAGCGCAAAGAAATTCAAGGTCATTCATGTTATAAGTAAATGCGGTAAAGTTGGAAGCTATTTCGTATTAGCCTCCAGCGAACCGCAGTGTTCATTCAGTAAAAGACCGGCCGACCGGAAAATATGCATACAAAGACTATCCGGACTGTAACGGTATGTTTGTGGAAAGGAAATGCAAAAATGTTATATATTAACTGAAAATTAATTAATGAATAATAAACAATAAAAAATATTGAAAATTGAGATACCTATACCTAATAGAAATTTCTTAAGATATTACTTTTGAAGATATGGTGGTTCTTCCAAGGGGAGGCTCAGCTTCCCCTGCCTCCCCTGACGAGCCGCCACTGGACGACATTCATTCTTATGCAGATTAAAATATACATGCAGGATGAACAAAATTTCGTCTAGTACTCAATGACGTATAAGGTACAATAAAAGTAATTAAAAACCGTAGACCTTGGAACCATTAAGGTCATGGAAAAGTCAAGAATTTTAGTTCATAGTGGAAACATAAAATTTTTCGAAAACTGAGGAACGTGCCTTTCCTACTCAGTTAAAGATATACTCTCTAAGATTTTTAATAATAATAATAATAATAACCTTTATTCAATTATACCATAAAACGGTGTAGAACAAGTCTAAGAAACTTGCTTTAGTAAGTAGAAATGCAAGCAGTCGTTACAATTACATACAAAATGATATAAAATAATACACTTAAATAAAACATTAATTTTTTTCACATTGATAAACTAAAATGGTGGGAAAAACAGTAAATGAATTTTCACGTAAATGTTTTCTACTTTCAAATATTTTACCGATGAGTTCTGATATCTTACACAGATAATTTACACAGATAAACCCAGGTTTAATAATAATAATAATAATAAGAGGAAAGGAAGTAGACTTTCATTACCCAACGTACACACGCCATCTTTAAATAATTTAAATATGACTCTACTACATCTGTGGATGTTGAAAGATCTTTTTTGGAATATTCCTGGACTTTTGATAAGCAACGAAAAAATCTCAAGTTTGAACATTCAGAACCACTATTACTTATGAACTTGCCTGCTAATGGCAAGTATATCAGGGCATATGTAGAAGGTACACACCTTTAGGAGGGGGATGCATAGCGAATATACCGTCCTTCAGAGGGGATGTAAAGAAGTCGATCCTTTGTCTAATAAATGTTAGGCAAGTAAAAAATCTGTACTCTTCGATAGGGATAGAGGTTCGGTAATATTTCCAGGTTGGGGGTAGCTTTTCTCCTGGTGTTGATGATTGGCCTTAGTGGCGGAAATAGGCCAACGTTAAATAAGAGAATAAAAAAACCCTTATGAAATTTTATTATTGTCCCACCACAAATTAATAGATTTGATGTCCTAAGTATTGTATTATGTACATTCTACCAAGTTTTTACCTCACTACATTGACAAGGTATGATGATATTATTGTTGTACCTGAAACAGGTACAACGTAAAAATGTTGTTATAAACTCCTCATAATCCTGGATGAGGATGAACCCTGACAATTACTGATGTAAATATTTGGTCTTTTTGGATCTAATATATAGATAGCAAAAATAAACATGAAAAATCTGATCTCATTTTCGAGATGAAACAATCATTTTCGGATTTCCGATTTAATTTTAACTTAACATCCATCTTTTTTCGTACACTTTTCCAATGGTTTTCACTTTTTAGAGAAACAGACAAAGAAATGGGCAGTTTCTGGAAGCGGCTGAAACTTCCCTACCACAAGTTTATGAAAATTTGTTCATTTAGTAAGTAACCGTTGTAATATATGATGCAGACTTCCGTTCCTCAGCTGCTAGAACTTATACATAGAAACTCACCATTGCGAAACCCAATCATTTCTCTGTTGATTGTCTCATATATACAAAAAAGAATATTAGCAAGTATGAAACAACTTCTCAACTACATAATTACTCTACTAGACATGGTAATCTACTGAAAATACAGAGACACAGAACGGCGAGAGTAAAATTTTTCAATTCCCTACCCCCCGAAATTAAAGGAAAAGCTTCCTTACAATCTTTTAAAAAGGGAATTGCGAAACTATTTAATAAATGGTTATTATTATTCAGTCAACGAATTTTGAAATAATAATTAGGTACCCATACACTTTTAACTATCTAAGAAAAATAACTTTTATGATATATTTGATTATTTCGTTGTTATTTATGTATGTTGGTGCAATTGTCGTCATGTATTATAATTTGTATATTTTATTTATTATTATTGCTTTTTGTTTATGTATTGACATGTTTATATCATTATACTATGATCGGAAGGATAAATAAATTATTATTGTTATTATTAATACCAATGAATTTTACTTAGTCCATTTGTTAATTGGGGAAAGATCATTATTAACTTTCTGGCTGCTTCATGAGCGTCTTTTGTGTTAAAATGAAGGTATAACTGAATATCATCAGTACGTACATATGAATTTGACGGAAATTTGCGACAAACTGTAAATCTGCACTGAAAGTGATAAAAATATAGGGCCCAGGATAGAACTCTAATGTACACCCGAACTTATTACTTTTCTTTCGGGGGTATCAGTTTTGTTACATGAGTTTATACAGACATACTGAGAGCGGCCCTGTAAGTAATACCAGTCACACCATAGTGTTGAAGTTTTGCTAATAAGCATTGCGAGTTTATACTGTCAAAGGCTTTTGACATGTCTAGGAGTGTTAAACATGTAACCATAGATTGGCTAGAATCGCAGAGAATGTTGTCTACTACCGAACATAAGGTCGATGTACCAAATCCTTTTCTAAAGCCTGACTGTGTATCGGGGATGATGTCATTGTTAGTTAGGTAGTCAGTTAATTGAGAATGAAGAGTGCCTTGTGCAAATTTTGCATTTAGATAGGTATTGATTTCACAAGGCTTATTTGCCATTGCTTTAGAAGACTACCAATTTCAAAGGAATAGTTAATAATATGAGTTAATATCTCTAACCCACGCAAGAGACAGTCGCAACATTTATAGTAAAGATCTCAACCCCTTTTGTGGGTGGAAAGGTTATAAATATGTGGTCTTGGTGTCTAATCCTCCAGTAAGAATTCTGAAGTTCTGCTTTTGGGGGCAAACTATCTTGCACCAGGTGCACGTAAAAAGTACCCACGTTTCCTAGGATCTTTGTCCATCACTAATGATTATTACTATAGTCTGTTTTTTAACCAGGAGGAGCGTTTTTAATTTAACGCGCTAAATCATACATCTGTGATTGGATAAGCCCTCGCCAGTTTTACACAAGGCAATAGTCGTTAATTTTGACATATTGTGAAAATTTTAATTTCACGTCATAAATTGTTTGGTTATAATTTCTATTTTATCGTTGCACATTGTATATCAGTTTTTAATCTCTTTTATATAAATCTGAAGGTAAAAGTGGCTAATTACTTGGTGCCTTTATATTGCGTAAATAATATGGATGATGTATAAAATATGTAAAGGTCAAATAGAGGACGATGCATTATATGATCTAATCAAAAACACTGCAGTCGTGTATTGGTGGTTGCCCAAAATGCTAAAAAGGTTTTAGTGTATTTTCTGGTTACTTTTATGGTGTGAATGGAACTTTCATATTTACTCCTCCTGGTTTAAAAACAGACTATAAACCATTTTTTTTCATTTTCAGTGTAAGGCCATAGAATTAAGGGAAGTGAATGCACAACTTGTCGATCAAAATACACTCCTGAAAGCCCAGTTGGCAGCACTAAGAAGTTCTCCCCAGCAACCAGAGAAACCAGTCTCTGAAGTGAATTCAATGCCCTCACAAACTAGCCACGAAAATTTATTAGACAAAATTAAACAAATCGAAATTCAAAATGCAGAGAAAGAAGCAGAGCTTGAAAAATTAAGAAAAGACCAAGACGACCTACTAGAATTGTTAACGGATCAAGACATAAAATTAAGCACATTCAAAAGTCGACTGAGAGAGTTAGGGGAGACGATCGAGGATGGAGATTCTGATAATAATTCTGTTGGGTCCGATAATGATGCGTAAATATGATTTTTCTCGTTTTGTACTTTTTTTTTGATAAGTTTGCTAAGTTAAAATCTGTTATAGGTGTATAGATTTATAAGATTAAAAATAATTTTTCGTTTTGGTTATGTTGTTATATTTTTAATAATGTATGGAAATCAATGTATTCAAAACAGCTAGAACATCAGTGCTATGTGTTGTGTAAAAGGATAGCTGATATTTTGATGAGCTGTAGTTTTATAATCTAAAATCAAATTGTCCTCGACTTCTAACTAGCGATTCATGAAAAATCTAAATTATATGAAAGGTTTATTTTATTAACCTTTTCATGACGGCAGCCACATTAGTGTAAATCAATTACCAATGAAATATGCAGCACCGCATTACCGCGAGATACTCTGGAATGCATTCAGATTGGCTGGCGCCTGTTTTTGGTTACGTATACGTGTTTATACATCTTTGGTTTTTATCAGTTTTAGCTGGGGGTTGTTATTAAAAATTGTGATTTTCTCATGACCATGGTATACTACAGTTATCAAGAAATGGAGTGGTGTAAATGAATATTTGTATGCTGATTTACCATTCTGACCGCAGATGAACAACAGTTTAATATTACCCCTGATCAGAATCAAAATGATCAATGCAGATAATCAGGCCAATATTGATGGGTAATGAACATTTTTTATTTTTCTTCATTAAGGCTCAACCTTAATTATGATTTCCTGCAGTGCACAAGTGTTGCCCTTATGCCCATTACTTTGTGTTAAAAGAGTAATATTTCACCCAAAATAAAATTTTTAAAAAAAATTATTCGTTTTTCAAAGCCTGCTTCAATTTAGGAGTAGGATGGGATAGTTTTACCGCCTTAAGGGTTGAGAATAATTTACTTTTGCCCGGCCCAAGAGATGCAGTAAAGCCACTCCCCATTTTGCTTAGACCATTGAGGGCAACAACCAGGTTCACACGTGGCAAAATTCAAAAATTATTGAATGGTATAATAGATTGTGTATATTCTTTTATATTATTATAAATGAGAACCACCGAGGAGCAGTTGTTATTCAACAAATACACTTTTTAACAATACTGGTTGTGTAAATTAAGTGTATGTCTGTACAATACAAAAAAGAAAATTACCTGCTGCCTTTGCAGTAAACTCGATGTTTTGTGTCTTAAGGTTGTCTGGGTTCTCTGCAGCAGAAGCCTTAAAGATATTCGCAATATTGCTTGAGCTTGATTCATAATTAATTTGACAAGAATTAATTTTTAACCTAAAAAGAAAAAGTGGTTCTGACATTGAATCAATATTATAAATCGTTTTTATTGCGTACCTTAATATACACAAATATGCACTACAGTATTGAAAAACACTATTTTATTAGATGAATAGGAATAACAGCAAATAACAACAGTTATTTCTAAAAACCATACATCAGATTTCATATATTAGCGTATTCGACATGGTTGGTTGTAACATGGATTTAAAAAATTCAACCAATAGAAATATATTCAAATTTAGCGCACATTTGTAGAGAGTGGCTTAGCTGAATCTCTTGGGTGAACGGAGTATAGTTACTTTTCTAAAAGTTTTAGAAAAAATAATAAAAAAAATACTCTTGGAATGTTTAAATAATTGTACTTTAATAAATCAATATCAGCATTGATTTCTGAGGGGAAAATCAACAATAACAGCAGGATTTGACTTAACAAAATCTATAGTAGAAAATTTAGGCTATAATTAAGTGTTTTCGCAAATTTTAAATTCACTTTCACTGTGAAGATAATGCGTTATTATAGTTAAAAACACTTGAATTTTGAG
This sequence comes from Stenurella melanura, assembly GCA_963583905.1. Classification (NCBI taxonomy): domain Eukaryota; kingdom Metazoa; phylum Arthropoda; class Insecta; order Coleoptera; family Cerambycidae; genus Stenurella; species Stenurella melanura. Next base: position 41,003,703 of record OY757316.1, read on the forward strand.
AAACAGTCGAATATTACCTTAAAATAAGCCATTTTAATTTTGTATTGGAATTTTTTCGCCAAAAACACTACATCAATTCACTACGAACTCATGGCGTCATCAGTGTCATTTTGTGTTATAAACACGTTATTTTGCAGATACATTTCCTAAAGTAGCTTTTACAAATCCCGTATTAGGTAGGCATTACTTATTTAATCACATGTAAGACGTAAATAAAATGTTGTGTTTAACAATTCTTAAACGCGATTTAAGAAACAAATATAACCGAGGACGCCACCGCGTGTTTCGCGTACTAGTTCAATTACTAAAACTTTATGTTATTTATTTGTTGAAATTTTAATTTGATGGAAGATATAATGCTGTTTAAATATCAATAAGTGCTTTAGTATAACAAGTACTTCATTTTAATAATATCACAAAAGCAAATTTGCACATAATGAAAACACCTAATTACCAAACAGTCAGTATAGCGGTGATTGTTCTAAAACATGTGATAGTGTTAATTGAAACACAATTCTTCTGAGATTTAAATATTATGGAGTACAAAGATTAGGATTGTCATGAAACTGGTTTAAGACTTATTTATTAAATAGAAAACAACCCAGTATTCTAAAAAAACAACTATTTTTTTCATTTATGGTAGGGTGTTTCAATAATTAGTCCCGGACTACTATTTCTACTTTACAGAACTTGCTATCAACATTGCCGTTAGATCAGAGGCTATGTGATTTTTTTGAAAACTCATTATTACAAAGTTTTCATGAGTTGAACATAAATCGCAACAAAATATATTGCTATTTATCAGTTTGGTCATAGTTCAAGTATAAAAAAAACAGGAATTTGTATGCTTAAAATAAATGAGGTAAGAGCCGGAATGTGTGTGAAATCGGGAAGCGTAGCCACAAGGGTCAAAGTCATAAAAAGAATTTAGTTACAGTTTAGTAAATAGTGTGAATACAGAATGCTATTCCGAAGATGAAAATCTTATCAGATTTAACTAGGTAAATGTAAATGGAAGAATTTTGAAGAAATTTACATTTTTATCGCGTATTTTGTCTCGGAACTCAGAATCATTGTTCCTAATACTTTTTCTTTTTTACAACTTAAATATAACCTACCTTGACAACAAAATAGCCTTCCCAGAACTTATGATTATTAACAAAAGTACCACAACAACCTTAAATCACATATAAATCCCATATACGACATTCCTTTGATCTAGCGGAAATGCCGCCGATGACCTCGGACATTATAGCCAAGAAGATTAAACTAGTGTCCCCATGTCCTTTGCGGTCATGTGGAATAAATTAAATGAGAACAAAAAAAAAAGTCTCCTGATGTACCAAATTCCCGTTAAAAACATTTCTACATATGTATAAAAATGAAAGAATGTACACAATTTTACGTGAAATTAACATTACTTAACATCTTATCTCGAAGAATATAAACCATTGTTACAGTTCTGTGTTTTGTTACCCTAATTATTAAAACATATACGTTAATTAATAAAATATACCTCCCAGAACGAATGACCGTTAATAAATTTTAAATACATAAAAAGGTACTGTATCGTGCCCATTTTAGCAAAATGAATGCGATTTCAAACTATAACTTCATTTTTTTTTACTTTGACTTTTCTGGTTGCCCTTGTGATATTGTATACTTTCTGGTCAACTTATTTTATTTTAGGCTTAAAAAGTGTACATACACGCATGAATGTTAAATGATACACAAACTGAAATAATTAAGTGATTTAGCCCTAAACCTAATTGGAGGTTAAATTGGTAGTAGATTATTGCCAAATATGTTATTTTAATTTTTTATGTCATTAATCCCATTTTTATACTCTATGTAATACAGCCCTAGTTTCGATCAAGTCGCCACTCCATTTGTTGGATAGACGAAGTAGAGTACCTTTCGTGTCCCTAACTCACTCCATATCCTTAGTGTGACCAACAGAATAATTATATATCAAAACATGCAATGTGAAGCATAGTTGTTAAATAGAAATGGGTTATAAATGGTTGTCCAGTGAGTATCAAATTAAATTTGAGTTAGAATTTGATGCACATATTTATTTATTTATTTATTTAGTTATTTATCATCATGTAGATACACAAGGTACAAGGTACATATGTGAACGTCACACAATATAAAATATAATTTAAAAGTACACAATTACAATTTAAAAATAAACAAAATACATTCAAAAAAATACACAAAATACGATATAAAAATACACAGGATACAATTACAAAATATGTAAATCACAACCTCAGTCTTAATCAGTATTATCTCAGATGATTATGTAACACTATCAAAATATTCCTGAACGGAATAAAAGCTCTTTGTGATGAGGAACTTCTTTCGTACATTATTAAATTTATTCACTGATGTTGTTTCTGTAGGTAACCTATTATATAATTTACTTCTAGCATAATGAGGCATAATGACCGTAATGATTTTTCATATGCTGATGAATTATGTTTATTTATTCTGAGTAAGTTTCCATGCCTAGTATCATATGAGTGGACATCAGCATTTATATTGAGCTTATGAAGGTTTCTTTTAATAAACATTATGGTCTTTAAAATATATATACAATGAACCGTTAAAATTCTGTTATCCCTAAAGCAATCTTTATAAGTTTCTCTAGGACCTAGGTTAAAAATATTAATCTGATGAGCCTTTTTTGCAGTGTGAATACTAATCAATTTATATTGGTCGCACATCCCCAGACTATAATATTATATGAAAGATGGCAGTAAGCCAATGCATAGTATGTATTCACCAGGCATTTTGTATCAAATTCTTTGCTTGACTTATAGCAAAGTATGCTGAATTAACTTTTTTACATAAGTAATCAATGTGTTGTTCCGTCTACTATAGTTCCTAAAAATTTTGTATATGGAGAAAATTGTCCTGTAGGTGTGATGTTATTCACTAGGAGGTATCCTCCGTTTAGAAAAGTATACCCATTCTGTTTTGTCAATATTTAATATAAGGGTATTTTTGGCACACCATTCCTTGTAGGTCGTCAGAATTGTCGAAACTTTGGTGTTAAGTTCCTCGGGATTCGGAGCTGAAAATCACAATGGAGGTATCGTCTGCAAACATGATAGTTAGGGCATCTTTAATAGCCGAAGGAAAATCGTTGACGAACAACAGAAATATTAGTGGTCCAAGCACAGATCCCTGCGGAACACCAATATTCATATCATAATCATTTGAAATGGAGTTAGATACTTTCACAGGTATTTTTCGATCAGTTAAAAAAAGATTTTATCAGATTCAGATCAGACCCTCTGATACCAGAAGTCTGCAGTTTACATACAATGAAGGCTCTGCTTAGATCAAAGAACAGCCCAATCACATGTGTTCAGTGGTCAATTTAATCATATATAAACTGCAAGAGCTGACAAGTGGCTGTCTCTACAGATTTATTGCGCTGAAAGCCATGTTGATATTCAGTTAGAACTTTAATACTTATGACAAGTATTTTAGTAGCAGAGAAATTTAGTTTAAGACATATTATTGCACTAATTCATTGTTCCAACATGATAACAGACGAATGTAAAAATTGTGAGAAAAGGATATATAATAATTTCAACTCCAACACCTTATGAAACAAACTTTGTGAATCCATGGCGACTACGATTGGCGCTAACCACAACCACTTTATAACTTGTTCTCTGCGCATACTCATACTGTGCACACTCGCTCAGTATTACGTGATCTCATCTCGACTCTTTCATGTCGGCGGCCTTGGATAAAACTCGTAACTTTGACCCCATATATGAACATTAACATTTCCAATGTTAAAATGTTTGTATTGAAAGACAGAGCAAGCAGTAAGTCCCCTGAACTTCATTGTTACCATCATGAGGAATGTTTCTGAAGGTTAAGTAACATTTCCATTACTTTAAGATATCACGTATTCTTGTTTTGTAAAAGTTCATAAGGACTTTATATAGGAGTAGCAGTTACATTTCTGTTAATTCGTTTGCGTTACTAAAGTTTTTATAAATTAATGATCACAATATTCAAAGTATATTTCTAAAAAAAAAAAAAATTGCTCATTGGGTAGATCTTTTTTGTCTCAACAGCGCTAGATGATAGGAACTTTTGCACTTCTGTCATGCTTGTCAAAACTTGACTCTTGAGTTTTGGTGTTTTGTTGTTCCTTTCATTTGTTTTCTCCCGATTGGTAGTTGGGACGCATCAGATGTAAATAAGGGTGATCTTATTCTTCTTGGTTGCCAGGATGTCAAAACCACTGTGATATAGAGTTCTGTCAGAGAGAACTGATCTGTCATCATTTTAACGAATGACAGAGGACATGTATTTATACAAAGGCAATGGATTGGTAAAAAGTCCATATTTCAATAAATCTCGTATGCTTTTCATTACCTCATGACGTCTTTATGGTTCTGTGGCCAAAGTAAGGCAGCCTCCGGTGACATGTTCAGTGACTGAGCCCGTTGCTTTGCACGTCCTCCAGACATTGTTAACTTTTGGAGACTCTCAATGTATTATTGTTATTATTATAACCCTTCTTGCTTATTGTTATTACTGTTATTACACTTATACGAGTACTGAAATTCACATTGTTTAAATATCATAATTAATATCGAGTATATTAATAATCATTGACTGACGAAGTTGAAATTAAAAAGCGTGACAAATGACAATTATTATTATGGATTGTTTGTAAAAGCTTTAGTGATATATAGTAATTATTTTTAGTGAATGGCTGATGGTTACATGATATGGGGGAGTTATGGATAAGAAATTATATTGCATTTCATAGTCAATATGTTGTGACATTGAGGTCTTCAAACAAACAAAATATTTTCCCTTAATGATGCCTATAACTATATAGAGACCTATTCTATAATTATATTATCATTGTAGTGGAGTTTTATGAGAATTGTAAAAATGGCTCCTAAACTTATTTATATTAATAATAATAATCCAACACAAATAAAGCACTGGAAATGTAACATCCGTGAAATAACAAAGATTGTTTAATTTGTATTTTCACTCGATATTAAAAAATGGTGTGATCAGTGCTTATAATTTTACATAGTGTATCTGAATTTTACTTAAGTTAAGCATTTTATTCATTTAGATAATATGTTTATATCCATTAAAAAAATTTAAGACCGATTTATAATAATTTTGTTACACGAAAACTAAAACGTAAAATTGTTTTTATGTGTTTTAAATATTTTGCTTTACCTTTTTGTTAATGTAAAATTTGTTGTTATTACCTATTTTTTGTGAAACTGCTAAATTTTATAGTTACCACAACAGATATATGGAACGAAAGTATTTAGTATGTCGAGCATTTTTTGTGAAGAAAAATAAAATGTTTTTAAATATTGGTGCCATTTTATTAGATTAGATTAGATTAGATTTATTTCCCAAGAATTAATGTTACATAACAATAATAATACAATATGCTCGTATAGTTACATACCTAACATAGTGCGCCTTAATCAAGACATAAGGGAAAGTGCATTTACTTAAATAAGTTCATTCATAATGAATATACAATGCGCTTACTTAAATAAACTCAAACATTATAAATATACAATGCATAGAAAAGGTTTGGAAGTAAACCCTTTGAAAACCTTTTATGGATGAAATTTTGTAGTGAAGTATTCTTCTAGGTTATAGAACACGTAATTATTTAAAACTTTCTTTAGTCTGATTTTGAATAAGTTTGGGTTGTTTATGCTAGTGATAGAATTTGGTAGGTGATTATAAACTTTTACTCCGGAGTATAGAGGTCCTTTCCTATTTGTGACAAATCTATAATTAAATAATAATAAGCTTTATTGACTAACAGGAAAATCCCATTTACAAGACAATTAAGGAGGACAGTACAAATAAGAACATAATAATTGAATAAGTTACAATCAGTTTAAAAATTAAAAATAAAAGATTATTAATAGTCCAACCGTCATCTGCATGCATACTAACCATAATTTTTTATTATGAGAGGCTCGTTATTGATGAGATAAAAGCAATTCTTTGACTTTATTAGAATATTGACGATGATCATTGTGGTAAATGTCTAAATGGATTGGTAGGTGATTATAAAGTGAGCACATGCAATAGAGGGGGGACCTAAAGCCCAGATTTGTATTAGCCCTAGTAAGGTAAAATAGTGAGGTGGACCTAGTATTAAATCTGGGAACCAGTAGGTTAAGTTGAGCATTCAGCTCAGCACAGTCCATCAGATTGTTACACCACTTGTATAAAAATTGTAGAGAAAGATATTTTCTTCTAGCTTCAAGTGAGGGAATGTTAAATCTGCTGAGGAGAGCTGATTGATCTGTACCTTGATGAGGATAAACCCCATCCAATTTCATAGCTAGGAATTTCAAGAATTTTCTTTGGATTTGTTCTAGTTTAGATGTGTACTCAATATATATATAGGACTCTGTACTGTTGAACCATACTCCAGCTTAGATCTTACATAACAGTAGTATAAAGTTTTAAGTGAAGCAACATTAGAAAAGTATCGACAGGTTCTAAAGATAAAACCTAACATTTTTAGTGCGGACTTGGTAACAGTTTCTACGTGCATATTGAATGATAGCTTAGAGTCAATGGTGATACCAAGATCCTTAAGCACTGTGCAGCGCTCAAGGCTTATCGACTGAATTGTATAGTTGAATAAGATTTTGTTGTGCTTTAGGCTGAAGGTTATGACCTTACATTTTTCAATGTTGAGGGGTAGTCTATTTTCTAGACACCATTTATCAACTCGGTACAGATCCTCCTGTAGTTCCAGACAGTCAGCCAATGACTGGATAGACCTATAGATTTTTATATTATAATAATAATAATGTTTACAGTAGTGTATGTACGACAGGGTGTTTTTATAACATGCTTTTATTTTACTTTCCAATATATTGTGAATAATTTTATTCACAATCATACTGTAATAATCAAATTGTCTTCCATGTCAAAAGTTGGAATGACGTTTCTAATTTGATTCGACAATTGATCTGAAATATGACATTTCAGGTTGGAAAGTGATATGTCGGGTTGGAAAGTAATATCTCGGGTTGGATACTGGCCATTTTCCTACCTGGATATTAAAAACGACGCAACGTCACTTTGACATTTGTCATTTGACATAAGAATTTTAAACGGTTTTTTTGGCTTTTCTTCATTAAGGAGGATGATTGCGAATAAAATAGTATACAAACCTTGGTAAAAAGTTTCATTGCTGTCTCGAGAATTAGTTGACCTCGCCGCTTTGCGCCTCCGTCAACTATCTCATCTCTCGACAACAATAAAACGCTTTCCACCTCGGTATGTAATATACTATTGCACTTCCTGTTTTTCACTGATATTTAAATTATTTCACCACAAATAATTTAAGTATATACTTTTAAGCAAGCCAACATACTCAATTTTGTAATGTTTACTGTGATTATTATTGAAAAGACGACAACATAACCCTATTTTTAACATACAGGTCCATCCAGCGTAATGCAAATGCAGTGAACAGCTATTGTACTGCTGGTTTATATGGAGATGAAAACGTATTTTGACATTTTCGATTTGTTAATTAAAAATATTGAATTGTTTTTTTTTCCGTAGCAAACAAGTAATTCTGCAAATATAAAATTAATTCATGGAATAAATGGAGGATTTTAAGAAAGGAAAGTAAAAATTAAAATTAAATTGAAACTAATGCATCGATGTACATTTTACACTTTACATAGTAGGCTAGGCATATTAGGACAAAAATAGGGGTTCAGAGAAAAGTTTTGCTAGTTTTGATTTTCTCACCCTCTATGTTTTTTGGGTCGCTGAATATAATTTTGAAGTTTGTAGGCAAAAATTTGGCCCGGAGCTTTGTTTTTTTGGCACTTTTTGCCCAAATTTTGGCACTTTCTTCAGTTTCTAGCCTATATCTCAGAAAGGAAGCGTTTTTTGACAAGCCCCATTCTATACAAAATTAAAGTAGACACAATTTCCTACATTTTTCATACATAACGTTTTTTTAGGAGACTAACCGTTCCGCCGCTAGAGCGCGCCAAAAAAGGGCCATATTCCGATATCTAGTGAAATTCACCGTTTTCGCCGAAATCGCCCTTGCTATGATACTTAACTGTTGATCGTAAATGATTTATAATGAACTCGTGTTTTGTATGGGTTGTCATAAAATGGAAAATGGTTTAAGAAAAGGAACCAAATCTGCTCTATACACAGAATTTATACCCACACAAAACAAGTTCAGTGGAAAAGTGCAACATGTAATCGACGGTAGGTTCTTATACACACAGTTGTCTGGACCTTCTCTGCGATATGCAACAGGTATGTTAACTACGTCATTAATATCTAGGCCACAGAAATCGTCGTCTTCGATGGATATGATGAAGGTACGAAAGGTGGAACAAAAAGTACTGAACGGTTGAAGAGGTCTATGAAAATGATTTCCGCTAACATTCTCTTCGATGAGAACATGATACCAACCACAGAGAAAGAAAAATTCCTGGCCAATACAAACAACAAAAGAAGATTGATTTCCATGATCATAGCCAAGTTACACTCTCAAAGAATGACATGGAGACAGGCCACAGAAGATGCCCACACCGTCATTGTAAACGAAGCCCTGTCTTTGGCTGAACGTACTGAGACTGTGGTGGTGGTTGGAGAGGACATCGACCTGTTGGTCATCCTCACGGGTCTTTGCCAGCGAGAGAACGTGTTCTTCCTGAAACCAGGAAAGGGAAACCTTCCTCCAACCACCTGGTCTCCTGTGCATGCTCTGCAAAACAAAACCATTTAAGAACACATCATGTTTCTTCACGCAAAATGAGTGGGTGTGATATGACTTCAGCACCTTACAACCAAGGAAAATTGAAGTTTGTGAAAATTCTCACCAAAAACCTCCACCTTGCCAATGTTATAAGTATGTTTAAAAATGAATTATTATTTGTTTGCTTATAATTGTATTGAAACATTCTTTATAGGATTTTGCAAACAGCAGAAAAAATAACTATCTATAACTAAAAGTATGTTCAAAAACCCTGAGACAACTCCAGAAAACATTGCAGCAGCAGTGGAGAGATTCGTGGTCAACATGTATGGCTACACAGGAATAACCGTCGATAAACCATCTGAGGTACATTAATGATAAGAAGGCAGCTTTCAAGACCTCATCAAAAATAGTTGCATTGAGAAATGCCGAAGATTGGGGTTGGAAACAAGCAACAAATTGTCTGGAACCGATCACCTCTCTACAAGCCCCTGCTCCTCCCTAACTGCTGCGTCTGGTGTCATGCAGATGCGTCAAGATCTGCGCAAAAAAATGAAGCTGCAAGAAAGCAGGCCTCGATTGCACCAATCTGCGCATCAACTGTGAGGGTTCTGCAACAACATGACAATCGAGACAGATCTCACAAATACACTTGAGGACGGACCATTCGACGTCGAAGTACAGTACGAACTGGGCTTCACCTTCTCCACGGTTGTCGAGACCAAAGAAGAAAGTATGGCAACGAGGACGAAGGTATGTAACATTTCCTTCCTAAAAAACGACAATCACACACTTGGAGCACAAATGTATCTATCTGAAGTAGTTAATATGAATGTACAAGCTGACCCATATATTCTGTTCATTACAGACCCCCCACCACCTGAAAAAATAAGGAGAATAGATGAACAGACTGAAGAGGATGTGACAGTTCCTTGAAAAACGAAGGTATATACAAGAGTATCTTCAACAGTAAATATGTGCAGATTACCACTCACCTCGTTTAACATTCAACATTCGCAATATTTATCATTATAATAATATGAATATATGTTATACTACTGATTATCTCAGTCTTACACTGTACTACTTTAGTAATAACTGCATTTCATTTGTTTGTCTCCATTTTTTCAATTACTTTCCCTGTATTCATTATTCATGAAAGGTATACTGGGTTTGGGAATATGGTCCTTTTTTGGCGCGCTCTAGCGGCGGAACGGTTAGTCTTACAAAAAAAGTGATATATGATTAATGCAGGAAATTTTGTCTACATTAATTTTGTGTGGAGTGGGTTTGTCGAAAAAATGATTCATTTCTGAGATGTAGGCCAAAAACTGAGAAAGGTGACAAAGTTTGGGCAAAAAGTGCCAAAAAAACAAAGTTCCGGACCAAATTTTTGCCTGCAAACTTCAAATTCGTGTTCAGCGACCCAAAAAACATGGAGGATGAGAAAATAAAAACTATAGCAAAACTTTCCTCTCAGAATCCTAATATGCTTAGCCTATAGAGAAGGTACAGCCCTGTTTACAAATGTCCTTGCACATAATTCTCTTCTTCGCCTCACTATATTATTCATGAAATGCCATTTAATTAAATGCTTCCTTCTAAATTATAAACTTTCCATTTTGCTTGAAAACCAGTTTTAAATTTACGAAACTCACCTGCTCTGTTTCCCAGAGCAACATGAACAATAGAGTGCGGTTAGCACTACTTCCCGAGAATACACTGTCCAAACCTTCTCGAACACTTCCGAAAATCCTCTTGTTAAAATTCCGCTTCTGACCCCAATTGTTCCGTGTTTCCGCCCCTAGGAACACCCTGTATGAATCCGTAGGTTTCAAATAATTTTAACAAGGGGTAACCACTAACACTTTATTTAATAATTTACTGATTACACAATACGTCTAAACTAACTTTTACAATGTTTATATTTACACTTCGGATTTATAACCTCACTTTTCGCTACCAAACTTCACTTTTATAAAAACTTCTTTCTCCGCCCTCGATTTCGCCTTATATATCCTAAAATTGCCTCTAGATCTATCTAAAGATTTCCAATTCCAGAACAATGTAACTCTAGAGTAGGGTTCAGACTTGTATGGAATACCTGGAGAACCTGGAAAACTCAGGAAATTTAAAAATCTTTAAAAAAACTGGTAATATCAGGGAATTTTATAAATTGTGTAAAAAATCAGGGTATTCTGCGTTTCCATATGGAGAATCATATACTTCTTACGAATTTTATGTCAAATAAGAAAATACTTCACTAAAAAATATATGGAAATTAATATTTTTTGGTTATGGAAAACTTGGAAAATTCAGGGAATTTTTTCAGTTCCGTAAAGTCTGAACCCTGTAGAGCCATCTGCAGGCTTCCAGGAGATGGCGTGTATTACTGGTTGCCTAACCATTGGTACCTAATGTCAGCTATTAGTATCATGGGTGTATCGCTCGCCAGACCTCAGGGTGGTGTAATGCGTAACAATATTTATATATTTTATTTAATCCTGTTATGACATTTTAAATTCATTTTTGACGTTGCAAAACGTCACCTTTTTCATAACTGTCTTTCTTCTTTTAGCGGGGCGCTTGGAGGTCGCCGCACTCATTTTTCATAACTGTCAGTTTCATTACATAATTAGTGATGTTTCATGTTTCCTTAGCCGCTTCTCAAGTCACCGAGGTAACTCCTTGAAAATTCAGAATGATTTTGTGTTAGGTAAAGAGATACGAAGCCGTACAGTTTATAGTGGAGTTCTAACCGCATCTAGGGGATAATTTTATAATTAAAATTATTTCGCGGTGAGCAGGGATTGAACCTGCTTCGCTAGGTATGCCAGTATGCAAGTTAGACGCACTAAACCACTGAGCTACTGCCCCTCGGTAATGTAATGAATTTTGAAAACTAAGACACAAAAAACACTTTATTATTAAAATGCAAATAAAAACTTCCCGTCATCAGCATTTCTAATATAACTTTCAAAGTTTTCTCTTGTTAAAATAATAGATTTTTTAGCGTAATATCCTGCAGATTTTCTCTTCAAAAATGCTATTAATATGGTACATTTTTTGTCAGTGTTTCTTTTAATATTTAATTCTGCCTTTAATACTGATACCTACTCAATATTCATATTGTAGATGCTTTATAGTTTTTCATCGTTTCAAAGTACTCTAAGAGAATCTTTTCACAAACATCTTTTTATTCCTTTTTGTTAACATCAGTTTTCAAATTTCTTATATACTTCTTCATATATGCTTTTTGAATTACCAGGTATTATTGAATTTGCTGCTAAATTAGTCGATTCTGTTATATCAGATGGAATATCCATATCTGAATCAACCATTTGCTTCAAAAAAATCAGCAGATTGACAACTGAAGTTTGTTTATACAAATGTCAACTTATAGTAAGGCTCAGGTAAAGCGATAAACACAAAATTTATTTGTACGACTGTAAGCGTAGCTATGTTTGGAAGCGCAAAATAGAATTCAAAATAAATTGCAATTTCTTTTCTATTTTAGAGCAGGTTTACATAAAATTAATATGAACATTGTATTTGCTTTTAATGTATAGAGCGAGATCGTTGGCAAAGATAAGATAAATGAAACCACTCAGCTGTTCTAAAAATGCAAGTTCTATAACCTTCGACATACTTGAAATGATGCTAATCGCTCGATAATTGTTATAAGACTATTGTAATGGTACTTTGCTCAATTGACTGCCCCCAAAGCTTTCAATTTCCAGCTGTATGAATTTAAAAAGCATTTTTTACTTTATAATACATTTTTTTAAATAAAAGCTTTGTTTTAAAAATACTTTATTATGTATTTATAATTTTATTTTTTACTATTTAGTCTTTTCCTATTTTACAGACAGACGGCTGTCCGTCTGTCTGTAAAATAAGTATCAAATGAAAGAGTTTTGTCTGTACAAAATCCTTTCATTTGATAGTCATGTTAAATGGCCAGGGTTGTAAAGAGAGAGGTAATATACCATCCTGGGGCGTCCGCCATATTGGATTTATAATGACGTTACATAGTTTTACGTATTTTATAGATAGATAGATTTTATTGGTCATAATTACACAAAAGTGTTTTGACAAGTCAGGTGAGTGCGTAATATAACAATTGTAAATACAAGATCTATAACAGTACATAATAAACCTACAGTTAAAAATATATAGCAAACAAGAATCATTATAACGTCATAGAAAAATCAGCCTGTAAGAATTTACCAGTCATAGAAAGCATTGTCTAACAAGACACGTTTAATTACGGTTTTAAAACAATTGGATTCAAGTTCTTGTACAGCGACTGGTAGCACATTAAAGAATTTTATTGAGAAATAGCTCGTACCATTTCTTGTCTTCGATAACCTCAAAAAATCTGAAGTACCTAATACACTTCTTTTGTTTCGCGTTGAGTGCTCATGAATTTTATCATGTGTTATATATTTATTAAGATTATCTTTTATGTATATGAGGCACTCGTCAAACCCTTTCATTTGATAGCCATATCAAGGGGGTTATGAAGAAAAGGATAATCCTCTTATCGTGGTGCCTCCGTCATGTTGGATTTAGAATGACATCACATAGTTTATCGTATTTGACTCGTCAAACCCTTTCATTTGACGCCCATGTCAAGGGAGTTGTGAAGAAAAATGTAAAATCTGCCATCTTTTGGGACATCCACTGTGTTGGATTTATAACGATATTAAATATACTGTATTGCATTATCGCCGGACCTACATATTTGTGCAAAATTTCAAAGCTCTAGCTTAATTAAAACTAGTTGAAATGTTTATTGCAGGATTTGTAGCAGACGGACAGACAACAAAGCAAGTTAAATAAAAGCTTTTAAAAAAATGATGATACGATATGAAATAATAGAAATTAACTAGTGAAGTGAATTAAAAGATTAATATAATAAGGTGGTATACTATGTCAGATAGGTCAAGCAGTTTTAATAGTAATTCAATGCCAATGAAACTAGATGATACTATATGGTATTAATATTATGTTTTATATTACAGAGACACTTCATAAAAAAAACTTGAACTTTTAGTTTGGCAGCAAACTGACAAAAATAAACAACCCGTAAAAGATCCAGGTGATTTAGCAGAGAAATCAAAGGATCATCGAAATGAGTTAGTAGAGAAGTCAAATGATCTAAAAAAATTAAATACTGTCAAGAGTCAAGCAAAAGGATGTGGCTACAGATACTAAAGATTTTACCAGTTGCAGCGTATATTAGAACCCAACATTGAATCGTAATTGGAATTATCTGTTTTTGGATGCGGTTATTGTAATATATTAGGTTAAAAAACAATTCTTATTTCTAAATCTATGTTATTGTTCAGTTTAATATTATACAAAAGTGTAAATTTTTTTAAATTGTCAACAATACATGATTCTATATAAACAGCACTTACAGTAGGTTTGCCTTTTAATTTCTTTGAAAAGTATTTTATATTCTCTTTAATCATATGGTATATAATTTGCTGATTTATCAAACCTCCAACCGACTTGTCTAGTCTTAGTCTAATACCCGTGAACTGTAGGCTCTTATGTAACAAATTTACTCTTTTAGTGATAATAGTTTAATAATAGTTGATTGATTGATTGATTTGCCAGCATAAGGTGCACATTGCTGCTGATTCCGGGCATCCATGGAGGTTTGTTCCAATACGCAGCTTGGCCTTCCATCCAACGGACGGCCAAACCATGTACCGAAACCAAATCTAGGATGTTTTATATACCGCCGGACCAGCTGCATATGCCGTGTTGGACATTGGACATGCTTATTGTCAGCAGCGAGAATCAGCGGCGGCCCATGAAATCTTGGTAAGCCATAACTTGCTAATGGAGCATGGGACCCATGCCAAACTTTAATGGATCACTAACAATGCCAAACGGAGATGTTCTGTGGAAAAAATATTGGATTGAAATTTGCGAATTTTTTTTTTTTTCAAAAAGTGCACTGCTCACCCTGGGATCAGGAAAAGTACTTGTAAAATATCTATAGTGTATTTTTTTTCGAACAAGAAAAAAAATATAAGGATAAGGAATCTTCATTCTTTATAAAGTTACATCATTTTGAAATTTTATTTTACACTGATATTTAATTTATAAAATTTCAAAATGATGTAACTTCATAAAGAATGAAAATTTTTTGATAAAATTAAAAACCTATCCTTATATTTTCGTTACTAAGCAACTGTCAGAAAACAATACGGGAAAGTTATGGTCTAGGTGTTCGCGTACAATTTATACATATCCTCTCTGTATGGCTTAATTGCACCTAATCTACAACTTTTTTCGTTTGCGAAAATTTTTGAAAACGAGGCGTTCCCGCTCCACTTCTTCCAAAAGATTTCCGTCGTACTGGAAAATCGGGAAATCTATTTTATCGGACAATTCAAAAATTGGATTCTACATGTTACTATTAAGCAATCTTGAAAAAATCAGCTGGTTAATCAATAAAGTAAAAGTTGTTTGTTTGGAATTTTTACCTAGACTATTACTTTTCCGGGCTAAACCGGGAAAGTAACTTTCCCGGACTGCTTTTTAACATGTATTTTAGACAGTAAATAAATTCTCTCAGACAAACCAAGACACATTAAAAATGCGTTGTTAGTAAATAGAACTTTTATTGAGCATATTAAACATATTGAATGTTTATTATAACTATTTATTTATATCTACAGTTACCTGAAAATTTCTTAAAAATCTGACGATGACGTCATATCTTGAAAAATAGGGTAGCCGTTGGAAATCAAAGTACATCACTGAATAGACTAAGAATACTACAAAAACTTTTGTTGAGGGTATTTTTTAATTAAACTTATAGTTTAGCCAGGTATTTCCACATATATTTGCCCAGCCTATATAATGAAAGTTTTTTTTGTATGATGTGGGATGTAACCACTTAATATAAATATTACTTCAGTTTTAGTATTTAGACACTTGATGTAAGTACTAAATTGATTTATTAAAATATTTATAATTTTATAGGCATAATCAATAAGTAAAATCTGGCCATGCAAATGAATGGGATATAATATTATTTAATTAAATTTTTTTAGTTACATTCTGTATCACTACACTCAGGAGCAGGACTGGGATAAAATACTGATATTGGAGGGCAGCTATTTTTAAACTCTTCGCTATTATATAACTCAAATAATTTGTATTCTGATAGCTTCCTTTTGTTTCGCTTCTTAGCATCAAGAATGTCAGAATATTTCTTCTTGAATTCTTTATACTTCTTATGCCACTGCTTCTCAATTTCATCTAGGGCGTCCACGCCAGAATCTTGAATTTTTTTATTGATGTTTTCAAAAACTTTCTTAAATGTAATGAAGTTTTTGTACCAATCTGAATCTTCAAATTTCAAATCTGATACTGTTCTTTTAGTTTTCGCAAAAATCTTTAATGCTAGTGCATTCATGTACTCTAAACATTTTGGTTCTTCAATTTTCTTGATAGTCTGGGATACTACATTTTCTACGACGGTTGTAATTGTAGGTTCTTTTCTAGATCGCCCTTTACCAAGATCGTCATGTATATTAGTAAAATATAAATGCTCTGGAAGCAGTAATGCCTCAAATTCATCAGCGTTTCCTGAAATTTTGTAAAGATTTTTTCATAAAAATTCAGTAAAAACAACAATCATAACATACACTTCTCTTCTCTTAAAAAATTGTCTAAGAAACATGAATTACTAATTCCCTTTTTAACTAAGCTCTGTTAAGACTCTTTTATACGGTCCCGTAAGGGCGAAAATTGAGTATTGTGTATTAGCTTAAGCAAAGTGTAACCAACAGGGGTGGGGGGTGGGATTAGTGAGGGGGACTTTTACCCCTTCAGCATATCCCGCCGTATCACCATTGTAGTGCCACAGGGGGGTGAGGGGAAATTATCCCTCTAAAATAATCCCACCGCTGCCACTATGTAATCAAATAGGGGTGGGGGGAAGAAAGGGGTATTTTCTTAATATCCCTCCAAAGAACCATTATACATAAACAAGGGGTGGTTATTAACCTCACAACACATAGAAATTAAAATAAACACTAATATCTCTCATACAGATATGAGGCACAACAAGTTTAATAATGTAGATCAGTAGTTTGAAGTTTTAAGTGAAAAAGAGTTCATAGCTACAAATATTTAGAATGTCTAAGGTATTATGTACATTTCTCATTGAAACTGTAGAACAATTTATGAGACCACAGAAAAGAGCCACAGATTTGAGCGTAACCACAACAGTAAGGTTTTATTATGAATTTGTAGCCATCAAGTGTTTTTTTTTTTTAATTTAATAGGTAGTAAGTTCTTGCCACATAAACTGACCATGTTTTTGCGTAAATTTGTTAGAAAATTTCTTAGAAGTGAGTTTTGGAAGTTCTTTTATGAATTCTAGAATTATCCGCTTTTGTGCAGGGTAGCTATTCTGTATCGGTGTGATGTTGTGTGAGCACATGTTTTCATGAGAAAGTGGGCGGAGTTCTCTTGAAAACCAAAATAGCGTATTCTGTAACTCTGGGACCGGTCACATCACGCCAAAAATCGGGGAACTTGCTTCTTTTGTAAATTGTAGGGAACGGGACCGTTCACGCGTGAGAGGATGAAAGTATAACCTCACTTTTTGGCAAACTGTCATTTTATTTGAATGTCGGTGGCATGATATTTGTTTATTTGAAGTTATTTTTAGGGAGTTGCTACATGGACGCCGCGGCGGACATATATCATTTCTTAGCTGTCCGCCGCGCATGCGCATTCGCTTTTGCACGACTTATTGAACCGCCGCACAGAGAAATTCGAATGTTTTTATGCAATTTTCTGAAAAAGAAGGCGGGGGGGCACCCCCCGTACCCCCCGTTTTTGTCTGCGACGCTAATGCTGCCTGCGGCGCTGATAATTTATTAACAATTATTTAGCAAAATAAAAATCGACCTAACTAACCCAACTACCATCACATGAAAGAGATAAATTATTATATGAAAAAAAAGAACATTTCTGTCGTCAAATCCAACCAGAATTTGTGAAAAAGGATATTAATCGTTACAAAATATTTAAAAAAAAAGGTCCCGTGGGCAGTATTTGAACCCGGGACCTGTCGCTCCACAACGCGACGTTACGCATAGGCCAGCGATCCACATGGAAAACACCGCTATAGCACGGAATAAATAGTATCTAACCAAACCAATTGCCGCGGCGGACAGCTAAGAAATGATAGATGTCCGCCGCGGCGTCCTTGTATTTTTATGTTAGATCATACAATGAGGTTTGTGTTACTTAAATTGTAGGGATTAAAGGGCGACGAATATTGCCGATGTACTAAATTGTCAATGAGGGCACTATGAGACCTTCAGATTGCTGGAAAAATCCTCAAAAAGAACAACTCATTGCATGAACAAAATCTTCGATTTAGCAGATAGGGCTTTTATAATTAAGTAAATAAAGAACATACTTGGGGATATCATACAATATACAAGTCAGATTATGTACAATGTACAATCCAATTATTGTATTACAAATTAAATTTATTATTATTTTTATTAGTTTCCAGGGATAGCATTTAAAGTGGTTGTTACTCTTTCCCACATTTTTTGGCATCTCTTTCTGAACTGAAATTACATCTACCCAGTAGATGAAGCCATGCCATTTCGGCTTGGAGTCTTCATTACATAATAAATTCTTAGTGAAATAATAAAAAAGAATCTCGTCTAGTCTTCAATACAAACAATTTGTCGTGGCTATACGTGCTACGTTCCCAAAGCCATTTCCTTATAGAAGAAAAATAACTATTCTTTTATTTCTTTTCCTTTAATAGTATATTATGTAACAAGTTTTATAAACGTCATTTTAGTCACGAGTTTTATTAATCGCGAGCGACGCGTAGCGGAGCGAGTGTTTAATAAAATGAGTGACTAACAATATAAACTTGTTAGTCACTCATTTTATTGTGACGCATGTTGCATACTATACTTTTTCTAATAATCTAAATATTGAGTAATTTCGGGCGGAGTACCAATGAAAACATCTTCTTCACTTTCACTGTCGTTTAGGCTCATTTTTTTCCAAAAAATACAAAATTACTTGTCTCTTCTCACAACGCGTCGATTTATTTTGACAGATTGATGACAAGAATTACGGAAACCTAACTTGATTTTTGCCATTAAAATATCTAGAATTAACCTCAGCCGTGACTAATATCTCGTTGCTAAGTTCAGCCTGTGACTAAAATGCACGAAGTCACGGTTTGTCGAAAGCATGTTTAAAGGATTATTTAGCGTCATGGAAACGTATACGATAAACGCCATTTTAAAGATGGAAGTAGAAAAAAGAATAAAATCAACTACAAATTATATGTCAAGATACGTCATCTGCCATTTCAAGTTGCGTTTCAAACGCAGTCAAGAATACCGTATATAGAAAGTGTTCGCAAATGTGCCGTTCGCAATAATACGTATACGTGCACTGCGAAGCATGTCAAGAATAAGGCTGCTGGTCTAGAGCATAAAAAACGAAACCAAGTCCCATTTTTTTATATAGAGTAGATAGGGAGTGAGTCTACTGTATATTTCTCTACTGAGACTGAAGGCAGGATAACCACTTTTTAATTTAACAGTGACTTTAACAGCCATTCATAGATGACTGGCAGCTGTGTAACAGTAACATTTAACCCTGCACTGATAAACCGGCCATATAAAACACATATTCAATAGCACATATAAGATTTTTTCTCGCAATTCGCAGACCCTTTCGTGCAGGAGTGTTTTGGAATTCAAATATGTAGGTGACTTCCTCACGTTACTGTTAAATTAAGATTTTAAAGAACTGATTACCATTCCATTCTTTTCCTTTAGCGTCGATCAATGTAATTTCTCCGATGGGTTTATTTCCTTGAAATTGACACAACACACTCATATGATTTTCTAGCACATACATCCCATTTCCTTCATACTTATTTTTAACAATTTGCCCAAAAAAATTAACTCCATTTGGGTAGCTAACTGCAGTTTCTGTTTTTTCAACTAATTTATCGTCCATCCATACTCCTGTGTACGATTGGCCTTCACTAGTTTTATATGTTCCAATACCTTAACAGAATTAATATTTATAATCAGCTCAATTTTGATTTGCACTCTTATTTTCAATACCTTCTCTCCAAACTATGCCAGTTCTATGCGCGCAATATGCACCTTCATATTTATCTCCATTCTCAAAAACAAATGCTCCTGTTCCTCTAAAAAAATCTGGATCTAACGCGTATAAATCAACGGCTTTGTCATCCATTTGATTATGACAATCGATTTAGTTATGCCATTTTTAACTAGTTTACTAGATTTTACATACGGTTCAGTAAGTCTATTTAGAAAAATCATGAAGAATAATTGGCATGGTTGGTAAACTTCAAGGCTTCAAATAACGCTCCATATTTTGTACCCAAAAATATTTTTTTGCATAGAGTTCATTTTCTAAACTCTGAAAATTCGCCAAAGTTGATTCAAAACCGATTCCGATGATTTTTTTTTGAAATTTCGGGAAAAGTTTATAGAAATGTTCTTATAGGCTAGATGGCGAGGAATTTTGATTGGATTCTTGGCCCATAGGCGAGATTATTGTTGGAATCGCTTCGTTTTAGGGTGTAGATGAACACCCTAAGGAACCGCTTGATTTTATAATTAACAATTTGTGAGTAAAATAGGCTATTTTCTATATTTCTTTAAATATCTCCGTTCCTGCTAACCTTTAGTATTAGACCGGTAGCACGGGAAAGATTCTGGTGAACAATTAGCTAACGTCTGCGTCTCATGGAGACCTTTCTTAAGCACGTAAAATCGACTACGAGATATTTTTTATCATTGCCACTGGCGCAAAACAATTTTTAATAGATTTTTTATTTTGTAAAATAAATGCATAATTTTTATCAATTAGTTCACGTCTGCGATGTTAATATTAGTTTACTTTAGGAAAAAAAACGACCGGAAGTGCAATCGCAGACGTGTAGGTGGCGCACTAGTCTTTGAAATCGGCAATCGCATTTGTATCTAAAACCGCGCGGCTTTTAAAAACAATCGGTTCACGTCTGCGAAAGGCGTCACCCGTTATATAATGTCTTTTTAAGTACTTGAACAGTCTCCCAGACGATTTGGCTGTGTATGTGATATTTTTATACATTTTCGATTATGCTACCGATTCCGATAATTTTGTACGATTGACTAACGTCTGCGAAGTGCATTATCAAAAACTTTGAGCTCGAACTGTTGTATCAAATTATTCCCAGACGCGTAGAACAAGCCCAGACGCTTGTCTGGAAGCTTTTAATTTGTAAAAAAAAAATAATTTTTGAACAATTAGTTTACATCTGCGAATGGTTTTTTATGCAAAGTACATAACTTTTAGGTCATAAGATTATTCGCAGATGTGTATATTGTGCATAGTTACTTATATGAGTACGATCGCATGAACTTTATTTGCGGTCGCTTAAAAAATATACTTTCAAAGAAAGAGTGTTTGTTTGATTTTATAGTCGGTCAAACAAACATTTAGCTATTTACTATCGTGATAATGGCAAGAAAAAAAACAGTTCTTATGAAGATGTGGTAAAAAAAGGGGGGGGTGGGCGAAGCAACACCCACGTCACTTGCTGAAAGCATTTTCGTTGTCGCCAGGGTTTTGTTAAATAAACGATTAGGCCACAATGGGTGTTAATAACCAATGATATCTGCATTACAAAAAAAAAAATATTTGTAAATTATCTTGAACACGAGTAAAACGTGATATTCATTCGTGGTCATCGTCGAGATTAAGAGCGAATTGATCTTCAGGAAGTGCAAGAGCCTCCTCCTTATCATCATCCAGTTCAACACAGCTGTCCTCATCCTCATCCACGGCGATTATATTGTCCTCCTCATCTGTTGGTAAAAAAAATAGTTTGTATTTGCTTAATTATTTTGCAATTATTTTATCGTACGTGGAGCTTAAGATCAGTCGAACATTAAGCTTCCTTAAAAACGCTTGTAATTATACGTATTGAAATCAATTAATTGAGAATTGTCAGTTTGCTTGTATGTGTGTATTAACGTCTCGACAATAACTTTCATGTAAACACAGAATGTAATACTAATAACACACAATCGACAAATGGTGCCCCTTGCATATGTTTAATTTTATTGAAGTTGGTAAAATAGTTTAATAAGTCTCATTTAAATACAACTCTTAATCAAGTATTTTAACATTGGAAATGTTTAAGGAATCTGGAATGTAATGGTAGATATAGGGGGACATATACATCGAAAGTGAAACAAATGTTCGGGCGTCACCGCTGGATACAGGGGTGGTCAGATCGGGGTGATTTGAGTGGCGTTGTGTAGGTTGGACCTTTGTGTATAGAATAGAAGTTGTCCGGGCATTCTAGTAAAGGTCAATAGTAAAGCTCTACGTTTTGACTATTTTAATAAAATTATGTCGAGGTTTAAGTGCGATATAAGAAAATTAGGGTCAGATCGGGGTGATTTGAGTGGCGTTGTGTAGGTTGGACCTTTGTGTATCGAACAAAAGCTGTCCGAGCATTCTAAGTATATGGAGACGGCAAGGGGGAGGTCAATAGTGAAGTTCTACGTTTCGACTGTTTAAAATCATTGAATGGTTATAAAAAATAAAAACTTTTGGGCATTAAACTGGACGTAGAACGGGGCCATAAGACCGATGCTCATTTTTGAGATTTTTCAGGAGGGAAGAAGGGCGATGGGTGGAGGACGTGGAGGAGCCGAGTCCCCCGTTGGAAATGTAGTAAGATACCTTTGTTACCAGAATTTCTTTAATTCAAGTTGTATTTGTATAAATACATAAATACATGTATTTACTCGTATATGCCAGTGATGAGGCGTTTCATTTTATTTATGATATAATAACTATGTTAATTTCCAATGTGTAAGAAGATTGCTTGATGGCGATTTCTGTAAAAAAAAAATTCCTACCTGTGTTTGGATCAATCATAATGTCGTGTATGAGTTCCGCCATTTCATCACCATCAAACCAGTGGAACTCATATTTTCCAGCTGCAGACAACTTCCATCCGTGTTCCACTGGAAGCCTGGAAGTTGGTTTTGGGAGGTGGGCGTTCTTCCACACAGACGCAATGTACGTTACACGTTGAATTTATTGAAACAATTCCCTAGAGCACGGGGGATCAAGCACGCGTCAAACTTGAGAGCGCTTTTTTTAAAAGACTCTCCATGTCTTCAGTAGAGCTCTCATTGAAATTGGGCAAGAGACTACGAATTCTTCGGTATGTGTTTTACACAGATGTTTGAAACTATTAATGTGTAGTGTAGACGGTATTTACACACAATTCATATAATTACATAGGTATACACAGTAATTATAATACATTTCATGGCAAAACAAGACCCATAGAATACACTAGCTAAAATGATAACGTGCGGAACGTTCGTGAGCACCTGATAAATTAATTCTATTGAAATATATGCAAGTCGTAGGCGTTTGCAAAATTCACAATGAGTAAGCAGAAACCAATTACTAACGCGGTTTGCACACGCAGACGTGAACTGATCGTTCCACTGTGTATATGGTTTTCAAAGTTCTTAATATTAATGTTAAAAATATTTATGCGGACGCTAAACGTCTGGGAAAAATATTTTAATATTGTAAGGCCATGGATAGCAATAAACAAGTTATTCGCAGACGTGAGTTGATCGGTAAAAAATGTGTGTTATTTTTTACAAATTAATTTTTTAATTACTTACACTTATACACACGCGCAACGTCTGCG
Organism: Stenurella melanura; assembly: GCA_963583905.1. Taxonomy (NCBI): domain Eukaryota; kingdom Metazoa; phylum Arthropoda; class Insecta; order Coleoptera; family Cerambycidae; genus Stenurella; species Stenurella melanura. Next base: position 41,027,288 of record OY757316.1, read on the forward strand.
AATGCGTCCATAAGTATCGGTATATCAGTAAATTTTAATATCTATTTGTGTGAAAAGTGAGCTTATTGTACAAAATTACCGGAATCGGTAGCATAATCGAAAATGTATAAAAATATCACATACACAGTCAAATCGTCTGGGCGACTGTTCAAGAACTTAAAAAGACATTATATAACGGGTGACGCCATTCGCAGACGTGAACCGATTGTTTTTAAAAACCGGTTTTCGATACAAATGCGATTGCCGATTTCAACGACTAGTGCGCCACCTACACGTCTGCGATTGCGCTTCCGGTCGTTTTTTTTTCCTAAAGTAAACTAATATTAACATCGCAGACGTGAACTAATTGATAAAAATGATGCATTTATTTTACAAAATAAAAAATCTATTAAAAATTGTTTTGCGCCAGTGGCAATGATAAAAAATATCTCGTAGTCGATTTTACGTGCTTAAGAAAGGTCTCCATGAGACGCAGACGTTAGCTAATTGTTCACCAGAATCTTTCCCGTGCTACCGGTCTATATAACATATGCATTAGGCAAATTATGAAATTCTCTAAAAAATGACCAGCGATAGAGGTCGCTAGGTGTAATTGTTAACTTGCAAATGGCTTCCGAAGCTTTCAAAACACGTTATTTTCGCTATTTCATTACTCGATAACAACTGCACATGGAGGGCTAAACATTATTGAAGATGGTGTCTATGATATCCTGATAATGTACAAAAATTTTCAGCAAGATCGGTTTAGTACTTTTAGAGTAATTAACGATCAATTGGGCCATTTTTTGTAAAATCCGTTTACAATTGGGAAACTCATTTCTATTGCAAAATGATATCCTGTTGGAATTTTGGAAAAATCGCAATTTTGGCCGATTTCTTGAGATTTTCTACGCGTGAAGCTTATATGCGCGACATAAATAAACAAATATCTTGTTATATTTTAACTTTAGAGAATCTGCTGTTGCATACTTAAAAAGCAGTTTTTTTACAAACTCAAACAAAAAAATTGTCCTTATGCGCAGAAACCGAGATATTTTTTTTTTCACAAAATTCGTGAGGGCGTACAGTGATCAAATTTATAGAAGTTGAACTTTAATACTAGTACTTTCAATAAAAAATGCCAGTCCTTGATTGTGTTTAGCAGTATTGAACAACAATAGTTAAAGTATATTATTAAAGTTGTTTATTTATATCGCGCATAAAAAAAGGTTCACGCGTAGAAAACTTCATAAAATCGGTCATAGTTGCGATTTTTCAAAAATTCCCACAGGATATCATTTTTCTACAGTTTTTTGAATTTTCTAAATGAGTTCAATAACCGTTCTAAGAGAACTTATAACTTAGTCACTAAAATTACTAGGAACTGTACAACAAAATAGCATTTTAACAAGGATTAACTAGTTAAACTAATTACATAAATTGACACGGCACTCTAAATTTTAACACTCAAAGGGTTTCACAACCGAATACCCAAATTGGGGAGACATACAAAAAGCTTTCGGCGCGTAACGGTTTTTCTATTGCTTCTGGACAACCTTAAATGTTGCTAGCGAACACACACTAATTAAGCCACTACGTATGCCTCTTGGGGCATCTAAATTGTCAACAAATCACGTCAATGTGGCCAATGTCTAAGACTAACAAGAAAGCGGTCAAATTGTCTACCGATCTCATTCGGGAAGGAAAAATAAATCACGAAACCTGTTCCCAAACGGCACTAAAAATATGGCGTACGCGCGTAGCCTTGAGCTACCACAACTAGTACATAAAATAAAAAACTTACAGTTTCATTCCTGGACACATGAAGTTCAGTGGACGTATGGCACTCAACAAAAATGAACGTACAAATTACAAACCAGGTACTTAAAATAGACAATAATCATGGATGGTATCAAAGCAACTAATTCAGATTAATCACGCAATTTGCTGCTATTTAATACAGATTCATTCTGTCATTTAATTGACAATTAAATATTTGCACTTTGTGATTTACACATTACTCTGATGCACAATTTAACATAAAGCCTTGCTGTAACTATGGGCAATGTTACACTATAACACAGAACATGTAAACTAAAATAACTACTTTGCTGATTCTATTCGCAGTTATTATTCACTATATACAGATATTTACACATATATGGCGGCTTTTTAATTCTTACGACCTACCGGCCAACCGCCTCTACGCCATCTTTTTCAGCGTCCCCTTATTGCCGACTTGGCGTAGGAATATGCCCGCTTACTATTGGCTAAACTTGGTCGTACAAGCTACCACGCTATTGGTCAAGCATTTTTCATGACTAGCCGATAAAATTTAAACACGTATAATGCTAAGATCAATATTTTATAATTTAAATTTAAATAGTAAAAGGAACCATCGCGCGCTTTATCGCTTTGGCACACATAAATGAGATTTACAAATTAAATTATAGTGTGTCTCAAAACGTGAGCGTTACAAGACAAATAATTTTCAAACTTTGAAGATATGTTTATTATACATTAAAGCAACTATATACATTCAAATTTGTATGCGATTATAATGAAAATTGTGGCTTTGGTGCCCCTTGAAGTGAGACGCCTCCCAAAATGTCTCGGTTGCTGGCTAACACAATTCCTTCTCTCCAGATCAGTTGAAACAAAAAAAAACAAATTTCTTTTTGCTTCTTGTAAATATAGGTATGGCATGAATTACGGAGAATTTCTATTTTCAAAAAATGAGGACACTGCAACGTATGAAAAAAAAATACTTTTTCACTTAAATTGTCTTCACATTTTTTATAATAAAGAAAAAAGTTTTGCGTGTTTTTAATTTTCCGTAATTTACGAGAAAGGCAGTTGTGTTCTCAAGAGATGTGCCAAATTTCAGGGCAATCGGCTTAATAGTTCTAAGGATATCAAGTCTGACGTAAGAGTTCGTGAGATATCACGCCCGACGTGATATCTCAAGGACTATTAAGCTGATAGCCCTGAAATTTGGCACATCTGTCGAGAACACAACTGTCTTTCTCATAAACTACGGAAAATAAATACATGCCAAAACTTTTTTTTATCATAAAATGTGTGATGACATTTTAAGTGAAAAAAGTAATTTTCTTCATACGTCGCAATTCTTCGTAGTTCATGCCGTACCTATATTCACAAGCAGTAAAAAGAAATTTGATTTTTTTGTTTTAGATGATTTGGAAAGAAGGAATTGTGTCAGCCAGCAGCCGAGATATTTTGGGAGGTCTCTCACTTCAAGGGGCACCAAAGCCACAATTTTTATTATGGTCACATACAAATTTGAATATAATAATAATAATAATAATAATAATAATAATAATAATAATACTTTATTTATCCAAGAGATCATACAATGATATAGGATACGTCAAATACATTTCCAGAATAAGATAAACATATTAATACATTAAGAATTCATCTATTGAGTAGAATGCATTTTTTAACAAAAACTTTTTTAATTCTGACAAAAACTTGTTTACACTAGGTATAGTTTTAATTTCAACGGCTAACTTATTGTAAAGTGTACATCCCATGAAATATGGTTTTCTTTTATATAATTCAAGTCTGTGTATATCGTATTGCAAATTGGATCCATGCCATGTAGGATAATTGTGATTAGCATTTAAGGAATTGAAGGTGGATAAGTTTTTTTTTACAAATTTTAAAATTTCATATATGTACAGACAGGGTAATGTAAAAATATTATGTTTGATAAATGCTTGCTTGCAGGATTCTCTATAGCTTAAATTAAACATATTACGAATAGCTCTCTTTTGCAGCAAGAACACACGGTTAGATGACGGTGAGTTTCCCCAAAAAATAATACCATAACGTAGTCTGGACTCTAAATTAGTAAAATAAAATATCTTCACAGTCTTTAAATTGGTTATGTGACGTAACCTTTTCAGCGCAAAACAGTGACTTGAGCATTTATTGCAGATATAGGAGACATGTGACTTCCAATTCAGTGATAAATCAGTATACAGACCTAATAATTTAAAAGTTGACACTTGTTCAATGGATCTAGCATTAAGCTGTAGAAGCAAACTCGATATAGTGCCTGGGCCAGCAATGAAATGGACTTCATGATTATAACCCTTTTAAAACCTATTCGGGGGGGTTCCTTTTGACGAGTCTACCACGAATATTCATATCGCCCTATATGGAAGCGGCGCTTTAACCCTTACGCACCCCTCAAACACGTCATTTTTCAGCCTTTAGGGTTTGTGATAAGAACCCGTTTGTTTTTGATTTTAATGAGAAGATTATATATAAAAACCCCTATACGGAAGCTATTGTCCGACAAAAAAAGTGACGCGTTCGCCCAGTCCGACACCCGAAACATGTCAATTTTGAGCCTTATGGTTTCGTGACTATAACCCTTACCATTTTTGACACAAAGTTTAAAAATTGAATGTAAAACATCGTGATAAACTTGTCCGACAAAAAAAATGACGCGTTCGCCCAGTCCGACACCCGAAACATGTCAATTTTGAGCCTTATGGTTTCGTGACTATAACCTGTCGGACAAAGGCACCACGTGATTCATTAACACTTTCTTAAATCATTTGTATCTATGTCCGACAAAAATATGGACGGTCCGACAAGAAAAATGCAAAAAAGATGTTTTATTAGTGGTGCTTCTTTTCAGAATAATTATAGACTAGGAAGCATCTGTTTTCAGTTGGCTGTTATGAAGGGCACGTAATTTTTTTGTGAAAAATCCTTAAAAATAACATAAAGAACAGTAACTGAGGAATTCGCAGCCTGAAAAAGTTTAGCTAAATTTTTGGTGATTAATTTTGTGTAAAATTCCGAAAAAAATGACTTTTTGCCTATTTTTTTCTAGTTTTAGTGAAAAGTTCAAAAGAGAAAAGTTTTGTAATTAAATTTTACATAAGATCTTACTATCTCACTCTTTACTGAAGAAGTGCAAAATAATTTGCAAAATAATAACTGTTTTCTACCCTTCAATAAATACTGTAAATACCCTTCAATAAATACTGTAAAAACGAAATTACCAAAACTGATGTATATAATATACTAATGAAACGGAGCAGCTGATGCTCTTCCTTCTTTTTTACTCCCTTTCCTTCATTTGTACATGCGCTGTAGAACGACTTTCTTGGAAGAAAGATCACCGCAGAACACGGAGTAGTATTAGTATACTACTGCGTGCCGCGGAAATTTAAATTCCCATGAAGAAGCTATATTGTCATTATTTTATTAGTATAGAAAAAATAAATTACGGGTACAAGTATATAGCTTGAAAAGTACTTATTATCAAATAGTTGAATTTGTTAAAGAAATATAAAGAGATAATTATTTGATTAATGAATATTAATTCATCTAAATTATTCTAAATTATTATGACATTACTTCTTTGATTTCTACCTTTAGAAACATGCTAGTACAATTTTTCGCATAGAAAGTTGTTTATTCGTTGCTCATTTATCAAATTTAAATGAAAACTGAGCATTAATTACTAAGATATGTTTAATTAAACATGAAAAAATCTCGATTTTCCCTCCGTTAATTTCCGTTTAAGACCGTGTCAAACACGTAAAAATAGACATACTTATAACTCAAATCAAACACACGCTTGGGCTACAAAAATTGAACTGAGTACTTTTAGGACATTGATTAATCAATTCTCATAATTTGAATAAAAACTGATCGTTAATTTAGAACCTCCTATGATCTTAAAGTAAAGATTATAATAAAACGCATTAAAAAACATTTTTGCATAAAAAAAATGTATTTTTTCCAGTTTTTCTAGATTTTGCGTCACTTTTTTTGTCGGACAAGTTTACCATGGTGTTTTACATACAATTTTTAAAAATTGTGCCAAAAATGGTAAGGGTTATAGTCACGAAACCATAAGGCTCAAAATTGACATGTTTCGGGTGTCGGACTGGGCGAACGCGTCATTATTTTTGTCGGAGAAGTTTACCACGATGTTTTACATTCAATTTTTAAACTTTGTGTCAAAAATGGTAAGGGTTATAGTCACGAAACCATAAGGCTCAAAATTGACATGTTTCGGGTGTCGGACTGGGCGAACGCGTCACTTTTTTTGTCGGACAATAGCTTCCGTATAGGGGTTTTTATATATAATCTTCTCATTAAAATCAAAAACAAACGGGTTCTTATCACAAACCCTAAAGGCTGAAAAATGACGTGTTTGAGGGGTGCGTAACCCTAATAGCACATGGACGTCCCGAAAACGTCCCAAGAACGTACTCACAGGACATGAAAACGTCCCGAGGACGTACTCTACCGACGTAAGACGTACCGAGGACGTTTGAGGGACGTTCCGTGTCAGCAAAACGGGGTGTCCCGAGGACGTCCCACCCAGGACTTATGTGGGACGAATGTAGGTCTAGAGAGGACGTCCTGAAAACGTTGTTGGGACATACTATGCAAAACATATAGGTACCTCCCCCTCCACCACTTTTAAGGTGTATTCACAGCAGAGGGTATTTATGTTCCTTTTTGGGTTTTCTAACCACATGCATTTCTTTCGAAATAGAATCCAGTGATTGGATTCTATTTCGAAGGGAATAAATGTGGTTAGAAAAGCCAAAAAGGAACATAAATACCCTCTGCTGTGAATACACCTTAAGATAAAAAAATGACAATATATAATTACCATGTAGAAAAATTATTCAATTAGATTGATTTTAATACTTAGTACTTTTATTTATCAACACCAAATGACAAATTTATGCGAACATTTTATTTCTATTGTGCTATTGAAAAATATGTTATGGCATTTGTATTTTTTTAAAATTAACTTCTTACTCTACAAATTCAAGTGTCAAGTGTCAAAAATACAATTTTTATGGGATTTAAAAGTTATATATTATAATACCTAGTACAGTATAATATAGTTATATATACATTAAGTCATATTGAATATTATAAGAAATTAGCCAAGTATGCAATAAAACGTAAGATGTATATATCTCACCTTCTCTTAACGTTTTGCACACTTCGTATTTTTATAATTATCTTAGTTTATATTATTTTCTAATATTCTCTCTTTTTTGACACCCTCCTCTGTTCTTTCTTTTGCCCTCTTCAATCACGATGTAATAGCCATTTCGGTGTCCTTCCAAGACTTTGAAGCGTTAGCGACTGCAGCAGCCCCTATGCAAATAAAAGAAAAATTAACATTTCAGATGAAATCTTGACAAAAAACATTAAGACTAATATATGCCACTTGATGGCAAGCTTATATTTAAAATAAATTGTTATAATTTTCTTGGTGTCCTATTTAAAAAAAAAATCAGTTTAAATGTGAACATTTTTTTGTTTAACTGACTTTTGCATTTGAAAGGTTCCCTTGTTCATTTAAAAATTTTAAGAACACCTCTTTATATGAATGATCGATTCTACAAATAATACCAAAGACCGAGAGAAGCAGAAATATATGTTGTGACTAATGCAGATTAATATAACATTATTATAAGTTTAACGTTATATTTTTTGCCAATATTATTACAGAATTCAAGTAAAGAAAATGGCTATGGGTTAAGATGCATCAGGATTTACGGTTAGAAGCAGGTTTATTAGGTTGAACATTGATGATGTATAAAAATTTTTGTACGTACGTACAGCATAATTTCAGAAAAATATAACAAATAGGGCATATAAGTTACAAATTTGTAAATTTTCCTCAAAAAGTACCTTTATTAGTTTTTTCCTTATATTAATTTACTGAAATCCCTAAATATACTTTACAAGTTTGTTGATGTTTTCTGGCAAATGTTTTTATTACTTGATGTATCAAACCTTACCTATTAAAAGTTTCATCACCTCCACTTGTTCATCAGAGATGTCGAACCATATATAACACTTCGTTTAACACACTGCATGAGTAGGTACTTCTTTTCAATTTTTACTTCCCTCGCACACCGAAGGGAAGTATTGTAGTTATAATGTTTAACCAACAATCTTCTTTTAAGTGAATAAGTTCGCTCCATGATAAACAACTAAAAACTACATACTCAGGTTCACAGGTGATCTCCCATAGAATTTTAACAGAGCCAAATAAGGTGGGTTATTGTAGTATATTTATTATAACCTACAAATAAGCCGCATCAAATTTATCTAGAATAAAATATCGATCTAAATACTTATATATTAATAAATCAATTAAATAGACTTACCTGTGTTTGGTACTTTTCTTTTGTAACCGTTAAAAGTGACTAGTGCCAGTGTGCGGAAGAAATAAAAATGCAAAGAATTTATATAAATTCTTTGTAAAAATGATGCAATGCCTGCCAAATTGAATTTCCCAGTTTGACAGCAACTGAGTCACATTTCACATTACATAAGCTCTGCTTAAATATTGCGGTGAAAATGGCTGTAATATAACCGAAACTCATGAAAAAAATAGTTGAAACGAATATAAGATTTCTGAAATCAGAAAAATCAAATTGGCAAAATTTAAATGGACCATGAAATATGAAAATATTTTGTTATCAAAAGAAATTTTATTAGTAAAACTTTTTAAGGATTGTAATTTCATTTTTACAGTTTTTAATTTCCTTTTTTAATCATATCCTCATCTGCCCAAAAAAAACATCACTCCTAGAGGTTATTTCACAAATGTGTTTAGGTTTGTCTTGACTAGACTCTAGCAGGATGTCCTCAAAACGTTTTATTCAGAACGTTTTAGGGACGATAGCAAACGGAGGTCCTTGGGACGTACCATGTAAACCCGGGACGTTCAGACCAAACGAGGACCTAAGTGAACGTCCTGGGGACGTTTGGTGTTATCAGGGAAGGGTTAAAGCGCCGCTTCCATATAGGGCGATATGAATATTCGTGGTAGACTCGTCAAAAGGAACCCCCCCGAATAGGTTTTAAAAGGGTTATAATCATGAAGTCCATTTCATTGCTGGCCCAGGCACTAATATGTAATGAGCTCTAACAGGATGAAACTGTAACGATAATATTTTTTCTTGGTTCATTACCAATTTTTTTTATAGTGAAATAATTATTTACATTAAGTAGGGTAGAATTTAACTTATCAATCAGTTCTTGAATGTTTTTTGTACCTACGGCAACAGTAACATCATCAGCAAAGGAGCAATAAAATTCATTTACATAATTATCTAAGTCGTTAATGTAAAGGAGAAAAGGAGCGGGCCCAAAACACTACCTTGGGGCACACCAATATCTATTGTTTTAGTTTCTGACCTCGAACCTAAGAAATCGACATACTGCTGCCTGTTGGATAAGTAAGATTTTAATAACATTTTGCATTTCCCTCGTATACCATATTTTTCAATAGTGTCCAAGAGAATGTCGTGATTAACACAATCAAATGCCTTTGAAAGGTCAATAAACAGTGCCATAACCTCATGACTTCGAAAACGGGGTACATACAGTAGGATTTTAGAAGGTCCAGAAGCTCAGTAACACCGACTGAGTTCTTGCATAAAAAAATTATGTTAAAATTACCACATATTATATAGCTAGGCTGGTTTTTATTGAACACAATATTCAAGGATTCCTCAAATTTTAACATAAATTCTTTTGAATTAGAGTCAGGAGCTCTGTAAATGCACATAATATAATAAACACTTCCATATAGAGTAATTTTGACTGCCGCACACTCGAAAATTTTTTCTACACTCACATTCACTAGATCAGAGATTTCCTCTGCGTCCAAGGAGTTTTTAACCAGTATTAAAGATCCACCATGTATGAATGAGTTTCTAGAAAAATAGCTTGATATATCGTATCCAGGAAATTTGATGTACTCAATTTCCCCAGGTTGAATCCAGGTTTCAGTGACACATAAGATATCAATATTTTCTTGAGATAGGAGTAATTCAACTTCCTCAATTTTGTTTTTTATACACTGTAAATTATGATGGACAATACATAATACATTGCTTACTTTTAGTTGCTACTCTTGTGTGACAGACTGTGGAGTCCACTGTTTGACTAAATTTAATTTGTTTACATAACTAGGGCACTTATTGTCTTTAGCTGAATGGTTTATATCATAGTCTGTTTTAAGATTTTTGTTTGATCGTATACAATTTGCACATCGTTTATAGGTGGAGCTACACATTTTAGGTTCGTGGCTATCAGCACATAAATAGCACACAGGGAACTTATTTTGACAATGATCAGAAAGATGACCAAAACCGCTGCAAATGTTACGTTTTATATGATATGAATCGGCAACAGTGCACCGTTTCCAATTTATATACAGACGTCCCTTATTTAATATTAAATGTCTCGTTTTTGCATCCACAGCCACAGTCAAGTTGACTAAGCCATTATGATTAGTTTTTATAACTAAACAATTTTGAACAGAAAGTTGTCTGCATCTGATGAAATGTTGTTTTGCTGTTAAGTATATATTTTACCAACATCACGTCATCAATGGGCTCATCAGGTTTTTCGGTGCCATAAATAATTAACTTCGGTGTTATGTTTTTGGAAATACTTATATCACAATTATTTAGCAAATGAGGTGTTAAAGTGTCTTTGAGATTATTTGCAGATTAGACATTATCACAATGAATTAATACTCCATTGTTGACAGATTTGATTTTATTAACAGCGACAGATAATCTAGCCGGGTTTACTGTGGATTTGATCAATTTACATAAGTCATCTGGTTTTTGTTCCGTATTTCGTGATTTGATAAATAGTTATTTTGTTGCACCTTTTTGATTTTAGCGACTGAACTGTAACTTTCCTTCCCAGGTTTACCTTCAGAAGAAGCGGTTATTTTTGCTAGCATATCAGATCCGTATCAGTTTTACTTGTTTGCGGTTTTTGTGTTGGGCACAATGTTTTTGTAATTTCAGATGCATCTTTTAATAAAATTTCAAATAATATTTCCTTTTCTTGTTCAAATTTAGCATAAAGTTCGCTGAACTTATTATTTAACAAATTTTCAACAGCCTGTTTAATAGGTGCGATTATAATATGGCTTGATTCATTACATACCTCACATAACCACTTCAAAGAAGTCTGCGATTTAACGATTTTAACTGCACTTTTTTTTAAATCACTACAATCTATGTGAAGTATTCCATTGCACAGGCCATCGCAGGAAATATAATTATCATCAACTATTAGTTCTTTACACTTTTTACACGGGAGGTTTGACTAGTCGTCTTCACTTTCCGCTTTAATGTACAATAAATACATCCCCAGAGTTTGAAAATGGTTTGTATAATAAATTTATCAATAAAAATTTCTAAAAACCGCTACTTACCAGCTCGTTTAATGGGAATCTCCTCTTATTAACAGCAAGAAATTTGTCACAAATGCGATAAGACTATGGACCAAGCTTTGGCGGCTTTCATTCATCTTGCAGTTAGTTAGACCGTCACTCACTACTGCAAACTAACATTATTATACTCTTTGCAAATAGTTGTTTATTTACGATAAAAATGCGAAGAGTATTCTAGAGAATGTGCAACAATTATATAAAAAGTGCAATAAATCGGCGAATAGTATAATGGTTAGCTCGTTTTAAATATTGTTTGTCGGACTTGCGATACATACTCATTTTGTAGGACACAGAATACATTAACCCATCGCGTCTTATCTTTGTCTCACAGTTAGTAATGAGAAAAGTTTTACCGTGAAACTGACAATTTCCGAGCGTAGGTAGTAGGACTGGGAAATCATACCATTTAATTTGTAGGACAAGTGGCCAACATTTACTAAATACATAAAAAAATCAGCTGGTTAGTAAACATTTTTTATGACCTCGTTATTTGAACACGTTGGGAGTGCGCGTTTCGGTCAAACCATCCATTTTGTAGGACAAAAGTTTTTTCGAGTTTTTTATCAAATTATCTAAAGATTTAACTAAAAAACTAAGAGACCACAAGCCCATGCTAAATTTTTAGGGGGTCATATAACACCGATTGAAAAGGTATAATTTTTGTAGTCCTACAAAAATAAATCACTTTGAGCCCTATGCCGTACATGGGAAAGCCGCATACCGACGGGAAGTATTGTATTCGAGAAAAAATCACCCTACGAAATTTTTTCGGATTTTGACGTTTCAGATCACGTAGATTACGAAAATATAGGTTTTTCAATTCCGTCACTCTGTGTCTGTCTGTCTGTCTGTTGGTGCATTAACTAATAAACTACTTGACGGAGAGCGGTCAAATTTGGTAGGTAGTTGACCCTACTCCCAGCGAAGAAATGATTAAACTTTCACTGGAAAATTACAGGGTGGACCGTCTAAAGGGAATAAATAAAGAAACATTTTGTTTTGCTCAAATTTAAAATTTCCACGTTTCATGGCACGCTAAACCTATTTCAGAAAAAAAAATGAAAATTTTTTTACCATTGAAAAAGTATTTACCACTAAAATAAATGAAATTTTTTTTTCTTTGTTCAAATTTAAAATTTCCACATTTCATGGCATTCTAAACCAATTTCAAAAACAAAATTTAAAAAAAAATTTTTTTTAGCAACATTTTTGAAAAAAATTTTACCACTAAAATACATGGAACATTTTTTTCTTTGTTCAAATTAAAAATTTTCACCTTTCATAGCGTTCTAAACCTATTTCCAAAAAAAGAAGTTAGAAATTTTTGTTACCATTTTTGAAAAACTAAAATATGGAACATTTTTTTTTCTTTGTTCAAATTTAAAATTTCCACGTTTTCATGGCATTCTAAACCTATTCAAACAAATTAAAGAAAAAAAATTTGAATGTTTAAAAATCTTTGTGAAAAAAATTTTAATCTATAACTACTTTAGAATAGACGAAAAAATTTTTTTCGCTCAAATTTAAAATTTCCTCGTTTCATGACATTCTAAACCTATTTCGGAAAAAAAAAAACATTTTTTACCATTTTGGAAAAAACAATTACCACTAGGATGGAAAAATTTTTTTTTGCTCAAACTTAAAATTTTCATGTTTCGTGACATTCTAAACCTATTTCAGAATAACAAATTTTAGAATTTTTTTTCACCAACATTTTTGAAAAATCTTTTACCACTAAAATAGATAGAAATAAATTTTTTCTCTGCTAAAATTTTAAATTTTCACGTTTCATCGCATTCTAAACCTGTTTAAAAAAAAAAATTACCACTACTATAGAATAGAACGAAACTTTCCTTTCCGCTCAAATTTAAAATTCCCACGTTTCATCATGACATTCTAAACCTATTTCAGAAGAAAAAAATTTTGAAAATTTTTTTCCAACATTTTTGAAAAATTTAAAAAAAAATGAAATTTTTTAACCATCACTATACTTCCACTCCATTACGTGAATGTAGAATTGAAAATGTGACAGATGGCAATAATATTTGGCATATGCACCTATTATACTTTTATTGAAAAATGTACAGGGTGGTCCCCAAGAAATAATTAAGTCATGGTGGACATTTGTAAAGGTATTTGCGCAAGCCTTCCATATTTGGCACCTGTTATTTAGTATTGAACTTTTGCTGTTGGATGAGCACTCTATATATTTTTTTGACCAAAACTTATCGGGTTTTCTTTGTAATAATAGTGATAACTATATTCCGATTATTATTTTCAATGTCATTTCGTAATTATTATTTTTTTGGAGTGACCGCCATTCCCAAATAAAGATTCCCGATTTTTTTTCAAATGACACTGTACGGCTTACGTTTATTTGGACTGTATTTATACCTGTGACTCTTAAAAAGAAAATGCCGTACAAAAATAATGGGACAGAAGTACAGGAAAAATGTTCGTTTTCCGAAAGGTGACCTCTATGTACGAAGGTGATATGACACCGTACGGCTTTTATGAAATTCGATTTTTATATAAACAAGGATTAATTTTTTTTGCTATGCCGTACAAATCGATTGGACCATGCGGTGACAAACGCGAGATCAACCCCCGTCCTAGACTTCTATCAAGGGTGGTGATTTGACCCTGTACGGCATCAATTCCAAAAGATTATACGACATTTCAAATCTTTAAAAACATAACCCGTCTAAAAAGAATGGGCATTATCAATGTAAATAAATAAATCACCCCCGAGGAAGGGAAAAACTCACGTTTTCTAGGGTAAGTTTATTTGATACTGTACGGCCATTAATTTTTTTGGATTATTATAGGTTATAATTTTTATTTTATTTAGTAGCCGTACAAAAATAGTGGACAATAATAAAATTAAAACATTGCAAAAGAAGCGAAATTTTTTAAAAATTATGCAAATTAAAAAATTCTCTATTTTTTAATACAATGGATAGATTTTCAACTTTACATCGTTTTTCCTTTCCTTAACTGTAAAAGAATACAAATGTCGATGCCGTACATTTTCATTGTTGGGATTTTAGACACTAGATTACGTTATTCGTGCGATTTACACGACCCTTAATGGTCATTAGATACCGTACGGCGTTTGCAAAATATTATTGAAAATCAAAAGCTGATAAACAATCACAATGTCGTACATTTTAGATCGGCCACAATTAAATGCTAGGCCCAAACATATATTTCAAAGACAATTTTTTTTTTTGAAGTAAAGTGAGAAATTGGCATATATCACTTTTAAACTTTGAAATAGTTATATTAATTATATAAAAATGTGTACAAATTACCCAAAATTTTCTTTTTTTGATTAACTTTTTTCGAAAACTTTAGGAAAAAATAATGTTGCAGTCTTTGAAATCCACAAAATTTTAGTAGGTATGTTTCGTAAGTTTATTTTTAGGCAAACGTTTTTTTCCAACATTTTCAATTTTACAACATACTACATTTGGAAAACCTAAAAAATGTAATTCGTCGTTCATATGATAAAAAGAATATGCATAAATTACTTACTGATCTATTATAATGGATTTAACAAAAACTTTCAAATTCGCGTGATGATTTCTTAAACAGTAAATTATAAAATAATATATTTCATTCATTTTTATACTTAATTTCAGGTGAAATCGACACATACTAGTTTCCTAATGTTTAATATTAATAGGGGTCTAAGGCTAGGCGCGCACGGGTGACTTTTGTCACGCAACTGTTTTGTCACCTACCTCGGAGTCCATTGAGTCTTATGGAGATGCGCTCACGAGCGACGTGACTGTTACGTCGCTTCGTGAGCGCATCTCCATAAGACTCGATGGACTCCGAGGTAGGTGACAAAACAGTTGCGTGACAAAAAGTCACCCGTGCGCGCCTGGCCTAAGTGGATATAATAAGGCCAGGCGCGCACGGGTGACTTTTTGTCACGCAACTGTTTTGTCACCTACCTCCATCGACGAAGCGACGTAACAGTCACGTCGCTCGTGAGCGCATCTCCATAAGACTCAATGGACTCCGAGGTAGGTGACAAAACAGTTGCGTGACAAAAGTCACCCTAGCCTTAGGCTAGGCGCGCACGGGTGACTTTTGTCACGCAACTGTTTTGTCACCTACCTCGGAGTCCATCGAGCCATATGGAGATGCGCTCACGAGTGACGTGACTGTCACGTCGCTTCGTGAGCGCATCTCCATAAGACTCGATGGACTTCGAGGTAGGTGACAAAACAGTTGCGTGACAAAAAGTCACCCGTGCGCGCCTAGCCTTAAAAGTACAAAATGAATAAATTCCAATAAAATACAGTTTTTTTAATAGCGTCGCAAGGACCAGCGAGGGAAGTCACTTTGCCGATACTTTTTTTATAACGAGTTTGTAACACCTGGAGGAGATTTACAGTTTCACTGTGATATTATTGTGTGTATTGTGATTTCGTCGTTGTATATGTCAGTAGCCAGCATTATATTCTGGAAATAATTGTATGTGGATAACCCAACCTAAAAACCTAGATAGGGAAGTGGGGAGGTGAAAGTAAACAAGATGCACTCCTCTTTTACTGAATCACCTTTGTTCCAAGTACACAAAAAATAATATTTTTCAGCAGCTTTTCTTTTTTCTCTCTCTAGATATTTGGCCTCACAGACTCAGTGTTTTGGCCAAGCAGCTTTTCTATTTCATCTTTTATTTAAGTCATAAAAAATATCGATACATATTTATTGTTATAAAGTGTAATTTATTTACGCACTGTTTCGACATAATAATATAGCGGAAAATTTTCGGCAAACCATTTTACATTCCAGATCCATTAATTTTGAATAATAGGTTTAGAATCAGAATATCAAGTATTGCTGAAATGTAATAAAGTCTTACAATCATTTTTTATTCAGAAAACCTCACTTTGGGACGAACAATTCAATTTTCCAGACACATGTACCAACTAAAATGTACGGCATGGTAATAAATTTTTTTATTATATAAAATAGTATTAAAATAACCAAGATTTATGTGGTGTCAAATCACCACCCTTGATAAAGGTCTAGGAAGAGGGTTGATCTCGCGTTTGTCACTTCATGTTCCAACCGATTTGTACGGCATAGCAAAAAAATTCATCCTTGTTAATATAAAAATCGAATTTCATAAAAGCCGTAGGGTGTCACATCACCTTAGTACATAGAGGTCACTTTTCGGAAAACGAAAATTTTTTCCTGTACTTCTGTCCCATTATTTTTGTACGGCATTTTCTTTTTAAGAGTCACAGGTAAAAATACAGTCCAAATAAACGTAAGCCGTACAGTGTCATTTGAAAAAAAAGAACCTCCGCGATTTACGATTTTCACTTTTCCGCGGCTTTCCCACGTCTCACCTAAAATGTACGGCATAGGACTCGAAGTGATTTATTTTTGTAGAACTACAAAAATTATTTCTTTTCAAACGGTGTCATATGACCCTCTAAAAATTTAGCATGGGCTTTTGGTCTATAACAAATAAAATTTGGACAATCACCCAATTGACATGTTTTACGCCTACGTATACTCTTCGCAAATACAAAACGAAGAGTATATTGCATTCGATCGGCACATTTCTAAAACCGGTAATATTGCTCGTTAGAGAAAAAATTTTCATATCACTATGTTGGTGATCGAATTCTGAACAACTTTCGAAATATCCGTCCGTCTGTCTGTCTGTGATTTAGAGAGTGAGTTAGTGTTAGCTAGAGGAAGAACCCTATTGTTTTTGAAAAAAATCGATAAAAGAAAGTTATTAATTTTTAAAATGAAAAAAAATGTCTTTGTTTTGTAATTAAACAAAAAATATTTGAAACTAATATCATTTACAAGAAACTGCGAAGGGTATCCTATGGAATGGAATGTGCAACTATTATATAACAAGTGTAGTAAATCGGCGAAGAGTATAGTGGTTAAGCTAACCACTATCAAGAATTTTCGCAGACAGAAATTGGGCGTCTCGTCAAAACGAAGATTCAGACTATTATTAGTCATTAATGAACTACGGCGTTGTACTATGGACTATAGTACTTCCATGATAAAAAAAATCACAAATGCATCTTGTATCGCGATTTTTGATTCTCTGAATTTTTGCCAATTATACCCTAGTCTTGGCCCTACTGTGCGAAGGTAAAAACTTTAGTTAATAATTTTTTTTAGGCGATTCGAATGTTTTCTTCAAAAATTTGTTTTCTAATACAATTTTTGTTTCATGTAAGGTGCAGTTTCCTAATTGTTTGGAAAAGTATTTGATCGACAGTAACATTTTTATGCATGGAATTACAGAGTTACGCCAATTTTTTTATTTTGTTGTATTAAACGAGTTTTATTTAACTTGTGGTAATCTGTAATTTCGTTAAACGAATACAGGTTTCATTTATAATTTTTCCTATGTTTTTTCACTTTTCGTTTTTCACTAAGTTTCTTTCCTAAGGTATAAAATTTGCAGAAATTTGACGCTCTTAATTTTGCTTGTAGGAATTTATGCTTTTGTTTTTCTTCACGGGAATTATATTCGAGTTCCTTAGTGCATCCAAGAAACCATTTTCCAATTGCTCCAAAACTAAAAGGTAACAATGGCGTATCTTCTTTATTGACAACATAATCAACAGTATAAAGAATATGTCTTAAAGTTTTGACATCGTCTTTTATATTTTTCATGTGGTCCATAAGAGCTGACTTAAATATAGGTAAATTTAAAATTCGATTTCCAAAATGACTTGGTAGAGTATGATAACTTCTTTGTAATTGACTGGGCTTTTCGTGGTATGTTTCAATATTAGATTGATGAGTTAAAAGGTGGCTAGTTTCACGCTTCTCCTTTGTCAGCAATAACTCCGAGTCACATCTATGGATAATTAATGGATTGGAAATTTGTTCAGCAGAATTATGAATTATCTTTAGGGAGTGCTTACCCCTATTTGTGTGACATTCTATGAAGTTATTCTTGTCAAAATTTATGTTAAAGTTTAAATGCTCCTCATCAGTTTTTCCATTACCAATATTATCCTGAAGTGAATAAATACGCTCTTGACCTTGTTCATGATGATATTCAAACAACGAATTGTTTTTGTAAATGCCATGTATGTCACTTAAAGTGTTTATTAAACTATCTAATTTATTTAATGAAATCCTAAATTCTTCTGTTAAAGGTGATACTTCATGTTGCTCGTATATAGTCATATCTAATGTTGCCTTTGTTTCAAGTAATAATTGTTCTTCCCCATGATAGCTGCCTTCCTTTAATTCTTCTTCTTTCCGGGATTGACAAGCCACAGAAGCATATTGTTTGTCAATATTTTCAACGTATAAATTTTTCTAAAAGTGTATTTTTAGGGTCAAGGAATAAAAATTGTCTTTAAACTATACCTTTGAAACACATCCAAACAGGATCCCAAAACCTAGGGAGAAACGACTTCGCTTTCTCGGTTTCCTTAGAGAGCCATTTTTATCCCCGGGTGACATTCTTGGACGACATAATTTTTACACCAACCTTATTTTGACATAATCTGACTTGATAAACATAATTTTTAGTATTGGCGTCATGGCGTCAAGTAATAAGATCAAAGGATGGTTAGTAAACACTAGGACGGTCCGTATTCTCGAAGGTCGGAATTTTTTTGCGGCACACTCCAGATTGGTCCATTTGACGGAAAAAATGCATGTAAAGTTTCAACCAGATCGGATAAAGGGAAAGGATGCCCCCGGATCCTTAAATATTAAAACATACGTCTATTAGGCGAGTCTGCCTGGGGTAAAAAAGAGGTGATTATACAAATTTTGTATACCATTTGAGTTAGCAACGGATTCTTATAGGAAAAATTTCGCCGAACAAGATTTTCTTATGAAAAATTTTCCTAAAACGCGAGCTTCATGGTAAAATAATTGTTTAAACAAAATTGTTTTCGGTCTTATTTAATAAAATGAAACCAGTTTGACGGATCCGAAAAAATCTTGATTCAATCGAAAGATAATTTCAATACGCGTCGTTTGGCGCCAGGCACAACTCATTTTGTCAGCCCCTTCATTTGTTATAGCCAAAATAAATTTCTTAATTAACAAATTGATTACTCCGAAACTAATGAGGTCAGGATATTGTTTATTTTTCAAAATGCATGCCATTTATACCAAAGAATATATCATATTTTTTTGGTCTGATATCTTCAATACTTTTTGATTGTTTAAGCAATTGGCATAATTTGTTAATATAGCAAATAACTTTTTTTTCGAAAGTTTGATCGACTTCAGACAAACTTTAAACGATAAATATTGATGTTGGGCATAACCCCCACGAATGCACGAATGCAACTTTTTGCCTTTGTTTAAATTAATTTTGCAAATTAGCAAATGGAATATCTCGGCTCTAGGTAAGCGTATCGAAATGGGGTTTTGGGCATATGAAAGTGCTTGGAAAAAGGAAAATTTTGAGACAAGAAAGAACTTGATCGGATAATCGGAACCGGAAATAAAAGTGATATTGCGTGAGAGGCTCTAATTTGTTTATTAGCAACATTTTGGACACGAGGTTTGGTGCAAATGAAAGCTAACACGTTTTTCCATCAGACACAAAAAGTTATACAAAAAATATTCAACCCTGAAGAGTTATACGCGTTTTTGACCCTTAAAAAAATCTCTCTCGCAGCGTGGAAATAGTAAGATTTGACGCGCAAAAGGTGGCGGTTTCGATCCTCGATGTGGGAAATTTTTGTTTGTTGTCAAATTCACTTTTTTTCGTGCAATACAATATTTCCTATAATAAAATAATTTTTAAATTGCAAAGAACTCTATAAATAATTATTTATTCTTGAGAACTTCATTAAATCCATAACTCTCGAGGTGATGCTGTGCACCTGCTTTGTGTGCTCTACATTTCTTATAGTCGAAATCATGGAACGGTGGAAGGGGGGTAAATTTTTTAAGGATGAAAGTGAAGTGAATAAGGATTTGTTAGTTGAAATTAGAGAGATAATAATTCAGCACATCTATGCACCCAATAAAAAATTAGAAATTGAACTTGGAGAACTTCGATGTATAGATCTTGTTAAAAGAATTGATATATCTTCAGTAGAACTCGAAAACTTACCACCTTCCGATGATGCCGCAAAATTTCATATCTATCGAACTTATCCCCAAGTTCAACTTTGGTTGGGGACAACAAGCATGTCCAATGTCCAACCCGGCGTACGCAGCCGGTCCGGCAGTACATAAAACATCCGAGATTTGGTTCCGGCACGCAGTTTGGCCGTCCGTTGGGCGTGTTCGACGGACGTGCGTGTTGGAATGAACCTCCATGAATGCCCAGAATCGGCAGCAATGCCCACCTTACGCTGGCAAATCAATCAATCAATCAATCAAGATAATGATAAAGATAGAAATGCACTTTTTTTAATGAGCATGTAAACGATGACGATGTAGATTTAAACGGAGATGAATTGTTAAATGTTTTGAATTCAGATTGGGACACGGAAAGCTCTTTATCAAGCGATTGTTACTAGTTGTAATCACATAGTTATTAGCGTTATTAGTTATTGATTTTAAATATTTGTAATTAAAACAATAAAATAGTTAAATCTTTTGATTATTTCTCACTTACAAATAACAAAGTGTGTGTTTTTTCATTAGACGTGAACTTTTTTTCATTATAAGAAAAAAGTGAAAAATAAATTGTTTCCTTTTTATTCTTGGTCTTTTTTCGACAGGTACTCCTCTCAGATAAAATGAAATAAGCCTTCTCTTTCACAAAAAGCAGTAAAAAAAAAACTACCGACAAACCCTCGTTGGACCAGACCAATCATATGTTTGTTGCAAGATAGCCATTTTCTTACTTTTTATTGGGTATTTTGCCACTGAAAAATATTTAAAAATTTTAATGAAAAAACCTCTGCGCCAAACGGATCAGACAGAGGTTGGTTCTTGAGTACTTGACTGTTTCAAAAAGTCTCACACCTAAAAATATATAAACTAGAACAATATTATAAACTAAAAACTGAAAATCAAAGCTATAGGTAGTTAACGTTTCGGAAGAGAATCTACTTCCGTTCTCAAAACTTTTTTGGCCGTCAACCATGACAGTTCTTTGTTTATGTATTTCCATAGTCACGTGAGACATTAAATTATATTTATCTTATTTTTACTTACTTCGTCTCTAAGGATGGGCAACCAACTAGTACAAAAATCTATTGAATAATTAGAAACGCATCTATCCTCGTTTAATAAAATAATCGCTGATTCTTTAAGTTTTCTTTTAGTTCCGTTGCTCTCTTTTTCCAAAATCTTCGCCGAGTCCCATTTAATTCTATGATTATTATCCCACGCGTGTTCACAAATTGTGGATTTTTCAAATTCTCCCCTTCTAGCGTAATTTCTATGCTCACCAAGCCTTACGTTGAAAGGTCTAGATGATTCACCTACGTAATGTTTTCCGCACTCACACGGAACACTATAAATACAATTTTTTGAACTTTGAACAATATTTGGAGGTTTGGTTCTTGATAAAACCGATCTTAGCGTGGAGCCCGTTTGAAAAACCGTTCGTACGGAAAACCTGTTCCCAATTTCTCGTAATTTATCCGATAAACCATGTATATATATGGAATTACTGCCATTGACCTAAATACCTCAGGTTGTGATAGTATATTCTCTCTACTACCGATGTTCAATAACTGACTATCAACAAAACTCTCAGGATATTGATTATTTAATAAGACAGTTTTTATAAATTGTTTTTCGTTCCTTAATATTACATCATTTGAAGAAATAATTTTGGCCCTGTCGTATAAACACTTAACAACACCTTTCTTAACACTAATATGTTGATTTGAATTGAAATTTAAGTATCTGTTTGTGTGTGTTTGTTTTCTATACACACTGGTTTGGTATGTGTTATCTAATTTTTTAATTAAAATATCTAAGAAAGGTAATTCATTATTATTCTCTATTTCTATTGTAAATTTAATTGAAGGTTCTTTTTCGTTAATCTGATTCAAAAAATTACTTAAACATTCTTTACTATAAGGCCATATAGCAAAAATGTCATCTACATATCTCCACCATACAATGGGTTTATAAGCTAGATTATTAATATTACTTTCCTCGAAATTTTCCATGAAAATGTTACTTAATATTGGAGATAATGAAGAACCCATGGCCATCCCAAAGTCTTGTTGATAGAAGTCATTATTTAATTGAAAGTATGTTGTTTTAATGCAAAATGTAAGTAATTCCATTATAGTTTCAATGCTTAACTTAGTTCTATTCGCCAAATTCCCATCTTGTTGCAATTTGTTTTTAATTATTGTTAATGTTTTATCTACAGGAACATTTGTAAATAGGCTTACTACATCAAAACTGACCATTAGATGATTATTTTTAAAATGATTTTCTGACAGCTTTTCCAAAAAATGTTTGCTATTTTTAATATAAGACTCGGAGGAACCTGATAAAGGATTTAGGATTTTAATTAAAAAATTAGATAACACATACCAAACCAGTGTGTATAGAAAACAAACACACACAAACAGATACTTAAATTTCAATTCAAATCAACATATTAGTGTTAAGAAAGGTGTTGTTAAGTGTTTATACGACAGGGCCAAAATTATTTCTTCAAATGATGTAATATTAAGGAACGAAAAACAATTTATAAAAACTGTCTTATTAAATAATCAATATCCTGAGAGTTTTGTTGATAGTCAGTTATTGAACATCGGTAGTAGAGAGAATATACTATCACAACCTGAGGTATTTAGGTCAATGGCAGTAATTCCATATATATACATGGTTTATCGGATAAATTACGAGAAATTGGGAACAGGTTTTCCGTACGAACGGTTTTTCAAACGGGCTCCACGCTAAGATCGGTTTTATCAAGAACCAAACCTCCAAATATTGTTCAAAGTTCAAAAAATTGTATTTATAGTGTTCCGTGTGAGTGCGGAAAACATTACGTAGGTGAATCATCTAGACCTTTCAACGTAAGGCTTGGTGAGCATAGAAATTACGCTAGAAGGGGAGAATTTGAAAAATCCAAAATTTGTGAACACGCGTGGGATAATAATCATAGAATTAAATGGGACTCGGCGAAGATTTTGGAAAAAGAGAGCAACGGAACTAAAAGAAAACTTAAAGAATCAGCGATTATTTTATTAAGTAAACGAGGATAGATGCGTTTCTAATTATTCAATAGATTTTTGTACTAGTTGGTTGCCCATCCTTAGAGACGAAGTAAGTAAAAATAAGATAAATATAATTTAATGTCTCACGTGACTATGGAAATACATAAACAAAGAACTGTCATGGTTGACGGCCAAAAAAGTTTTGAGAACGGAAGTAGATTCTCTTCCGAAACGTTAACTACCTATAGCTTTGATTTTCAGTTTTTAGTTTATAACATTGTTCTAGTTTATATATTTTTAGGTGTGAGACTTTTTGAAACAGTCAAGTACTCAAGAACCAACCTCTGTCTGATCCGTTTGGCGCAGAGGTTTTTTCATTAAAATTTTTAAATATTTTTCAGTGGCAAAATACCCAATAAAAAGTAAGAAAATCTGAATATGCCACAAATAAACAATTACAGACAATATTAAGATAGCCATTTATTTAATGAAAATTGCGAAAAAGAAATATTTACGTTTTTAAAAATTTCTCAGAAAGCCAACACATTTATTATCATAATAAATACTTGGTTACAGAAAAAAAAGCAAATTTGACGAAAAAAAAGATTTGCCCACACCGAGAATCGAACCCGCCACCTCATTGCGCGTCAAATCTTACTATTTTCATATTGCGGGAGAGATTTTTTTAAGGGTCAAAATGCGTGTAACTCTTCAGGGATTGAATATTTTTTTTTAGGACTTTTTGTGGTTGATGGAAAAACTTGTTAGCTTTCAGCTGCATCAAACCTCGTGTCCAAAAAGTTGTTAATAAACAAATTAGAGCCTTTCAAGCAATATCACATTTATTTCCGGTTTCGGTTATCCGATCCAGTTCTTTCTAGTCTCAAAATTTTCCTTTTTCTAAGCACTTTCATATGCACAAAACCCCATTTCAATACGCTTACCTTAGAGCCGAGATATTCCATTTGTTAATTTGCAAAATTAATTTAAACTTTAAATAAACAAAAGCAAAAAGTTGCATTCGTGCAAACTTCTATGGGGGTTATGCCCGACATCAATATTTATCGTTTAAAGTTGGTTTGAAGTCGATCAAACTTTCGAAAAGAAAGTTATTTGCTAATTAACAAATTATGCCAATTGTTTAAACAATCAAAAAGTATTGAAGATATCGGACCAAAAAAAATATGATGTATTTTTTGGTATAAAAGGCATGTATTTTGAAAAAAAAGCAATATCCTGACCTCATTAATTTCGGAGTAATCAATTTGTTAATTAAGAAATTTATTTTGGCTATAAGAAATGAACGGGTTGACAAAGTGAGTTGTGCCTGGCGCCAAACGACGCGTATTGAAAATATCTTTCGATTGAATCAAGATTTTTTCGGATACGTCAAACTGTTTTCATTTTATTAAATAAAAATGAAAAAAAATTTTTACTATGAAGCTCGCGGTTTAGGAAAATTTTTCATAAGAAAATCTTGTTCGGCGGAATGTTTCCTATAAAAATCCGTGGTTAACTCAAATGGTGTACAAAATTTTTGGGAAAAATCCCAGGCAGGCTCGCCTATATGTAGGTATATAAAAAATCGATCTTATTTGATTATCTCTTATAATTTTGATTTTAGAAAAACATAACAAACAGAAATTATAAAATTTATAAAGTATGAAACGAGACCCTATACCATAAGGAAACGAGAAAATAATTTTGAGAATTATGATGATAAAGATTTTTTAATAAGATTTCGACTGCGTAAAGAAACTATTTTACATATCGTTGAGATGATAGAGGAAGTTGCAAGAATAATTCTGTTTCTCCAAACACTTAAAGTGTAGTTAGCATCTTGTTTCCTTTTTGCGCTCTCTATTGCAATTATTGCTGATACACAAACTCGCAAAATTAGTAACAGAACATCAATCAACACGCTAGACAACACAATGAATTTTTAGGTTAAATTAGATAAACTGTCATTAAAACACGCGCGCAATTTGAATTAAACCAATTGAAAGAAACTTCAGGTAGAATCAGTACTGCCAACATAGCTAGGAAATAATTCAATTCATGAATACGTAGCTGGCAGTTAAATTACTGTTGATAAACACTACCATAGATATAACTGCCAGCTAAGCGTAACTAGCAGCTATACCTATCTGGCACTTTTAACTGGACATTGAAAAACCGGCCCTTAGTCAACTATACAACTGCATTGTGTATGAGTTATTGAGTCTTGTGTAGTATATTATTTATTTTTCGATTTTCATTTATTTTCTTACAAAAATGAGTAAAACCTGGTTTATTTATTATTGTAATTATTTTAGGTATTAACTAATAACGTTGGCAATGGCAGTTATATAACTAAAGATTGCAGTGACTGCACTGCGAAGTCTGATAGCTACTCAAAATATTGTGTTGCGGTGAAAATCGCCGCAATTTTGTCGCAGCGATAAATTGCATAGTGTGAAAACTGTTTAATAAATAAAAATTGCACGTAGATAAATAAACGTTCCATTATCATTTTCCCACACACTAAAATCCATATGGTATTGAAACGAAGTGAACGTCGCCTTGATACATATAAATAATGTCCGGCAATTGTAAAGGTTATTATAAGGTCCTTGATAAATGTATTATTGAGGATTCTTCGGGCGCCATTATCTTATGATTCCTAATAGACGGAGAGCTGGCTACGAAAATTAAAAATGATAAGGAGTAGCCAAAATGTTTGTTTAAAAACCTTCCTTACTAGCTGAAAAGTACATAGCAGCTCTGAAATTTGGTGTAGTTGTAGTTTTTAACTGCAGAAATTGCGTAAAATTATTGGCAGAAGTCTAGGTCGGGGATTGAACGTTGACAGAAGTTGGTAAAATTACAAGAAAATTATTCAAATTTTAATGTCAAGGTGCAGTACTGGCGATTTCGTTTTTATGTTATTTATGGTTTAAAAAAGCTGTACATAAATTGCCAGAAGGCAAAATGATTGCTAAATAAATCAAAAATGATAATGTCGCCAGAAGCTGCTAAGCGATAAAACATTTTTTTTTTAAATCTAAAATAATTTTACGCAGTTTTGGCAATTTGTCTTTGAATAAACTTTTAATGAATTATAAACAAATTATGAATAGAGAAAACGAAGGATAAGTATAAATATCAGAGAAGTATAAATAATTACATTAATTAGAATCTTGTGTTAACTCGTTTTTATATATTACTTAAAACATAGTTTATTCTATAGTAAAAAATAGGATTTTTATTAACATTCACAATCTGACTGATCATCTACGTCCCCGTCACACTATATGTTTCATCATCTAAAACATAAACTAACATTTTTATAAAAACTGTTGTGCAACGAAAGTTATATATCATGTAATAGTTGAATACTTTACCTTCAGATTCTTCGTTATTTAGTAAAACGTCTTTAACTGTTTGTAATTTTAGAATAAGAAATATCACCCAAATAGTTGAAAACAAATAAAAAATGTACACCTGTACAGGATTCAAACCGAGAAATCCGATGTGAAAGTCGTCATCATCATCATCATCATAACAAATTTATTTAGTTTTTTAATACAGTAAATTGCCTTCCCGGATCGAGACCCGGAGTCAACCGTACAATCACGTCGCGCAGCGCCGTGGTGTTAGTGCGGTTGGGCGAATCGCGACCGGTTCGGCTCAATAAAACTTATATTTAAAGGTTAAAACTCCTGCCGCCCGTGGCGGCTTAAAATTAACATTAACATTGTTTTTGCCTACACAGTAAGCTTAAAATTAAAATATTTCACTTAAAACGTTTGGTCGCGCACTGTTTCACATTTTAGAATTTGGGTTGCTGAGACGGGAAAAAAATCAATGAAAAAACCCGTTCGAGGCAATTGTGCCCCAACAGTCTGCTCGCCGTTGGGAAGTTGTGTTTGTGGAAAGGAAATTTAAGTTTTTAAGAGGTTGTAATTTTTATAAGTTTCTCGGCCAAGAAGGAATTTTTAACAAAAACTGACAAAATAACAAAAAATTACAAAAATGCAAACAGGGTACAAACAGTTAGAGATAGAAAAGAGATAGGTACAGAATAAAATTATGGTGGTGAAAGTGTGTGATAGTGAGAAGTTTTGGTAGAATGTGAAAGTCGTCGCTTAACGCAATGTGCTACAGTCGGGGTGGACTTAACATTTCAATTAGTCTCGTCAGAAAAAGTAAAACATGAAATTTTTAAATGTTCATAACTAAATAAATACATCAGGAAGGTTTCCAATGTCGATATCGAATGATCGAAATTGGCATTATCACAGCATCGTTAATTGCATGTAGTACAGTCATTGAAGGTAAAATACGGCGATTCTGTATAATTTTGCCAAACAGCACCGATTTGCACACAAATTTGGATTTAGGTTCTACTTATCCTCTACTTCAAAGTTGACCCTGTGTCGGGGATCGCTTTTTATTTTTTAAGGGTGAAAACTACCCCTATTCCAAAATAATTTTAGAATTGTGGATTCGAGCGTGTAATCGATTGAAATCATCTTTAAATAAGTTGAAATAACGTAAAATTACATTAAGGGAGATAATTTATGATTTATTAAACAGTTTACTCTCTAAAAGCCACCCCCTAGAATAGTTATCATTAAAAAAAATATCTTCAAAATGTTCTTTCATATGGATTTTAATTTTTTTTATTTTTATTACATTTTCTTTTTATTACAAAAAACATATAAATAATCAAAAATCCTCTTCACTATCGTCTTCCTTTTCCTCTTCGTCCTCATTGATTCCACGTCCGCCTCATCCTCGTCTTCCTCCTCTTGGTCAATAATTGGAGCACTATTTTGGCAATTGTCTCCGCTGCATGTTATACATGTCGAACTGCAGAAAAGTCCTAGTCTTCGGCAACCGCACGGTGCGGCCCTTTTTTGCAGCTACAAAAAATCGTTTCAACAGCTCTTCAGGTGCAGGTTGATTCGGAGTAGTCATTGGATTTAATACTCCTTCAATACTAACCCAACTCCAATCAAGTGGATTGATATTTTTATTTCCAAGCCATAACTGGGTTTGCAAGTAAACCCTTTTTATGTGCTCATTTAAAGCACCAATTGTTGGAACGAGCGAGGACAACTTAACTGCATTTCTTTTCGTGGTGGCCTTTATAAAAGATCCATATCTCATTTTTTCGAGATATGCAGGTAAGTCATTCACCTTTTTCAGTTTATTTAATTGAGTGTCCTTCGCAAGTCCGTACAACATAACAGTACAGTACTGACCAGCTGGTAAAATCTCCTCAACGGTTGCAAGATTATTGTAAAAAATCTGCGCTTTATCTCTTATGACCTGTCGTTTTTCTAAAATATCAACTATTTTTTTCCCTTTATTGAAAAACGCAAAAGTTGAGTCACATCCAGTAAAGCAATGAGCAAATATAATGAATTTTGAGCAGTTTGGATAATCCATTTTTAAAGATTTAGAAGAATACACTGCCGCAGCGACGTTTTGTTTACCTAGCTTCAAGAAATTAATTTCTTCCTCAGTCTTTGCTCTGCCGGTCAAAGTTACTAGCACATGGATGTCTTCCGCTACAATAACTTTTTGTAAATTCGTGTTATCTTTAACAGCAATGTCAACAAGTAACTCGTCAGCCTCTCCTTTCCCTTGATAGCATTCAAGAGAATTTTTTTGTAGTTCTTGCACGAGGTGCTCTATAAAACGACTTGTAATTCGATAGAAATTTTTCTTGATTTACAGATAATTTTGAATCCTTTGTAAAAATTAAATTCCTTGGAGGCTACTCGATCGACGACTAGCTATAATGTGTATTCATCAATGCTCCAATATACGTGTTCTGATATCTGCAAAAATATGTGATTGGTTTTTTACCCATAACTCGCTTTGTTTTTAAGCTATCAAGTCCCTCAAAAAATCATTTTGTAGGTTTTTTCAAGAGCTATAAGCTCATAATTTAATTTTCTTTCAGTCCTTATTTTTGAAAGGGTTTAAGCTGAAAGGGCTTGAACAAGTTACCATTTATGAACGTATGCAAACTTTATACGGCCATGTCTTACTCAAGTTTTATCCTACAGAAAAAAAAAAGACAACGAAAGTTTTCAGAAAAACAAAACCTACAATTTTGTACTGTACACAATTTTGCGTATTATTAATAGTATTTGAGTTATTTTAAAGAAAAGGCAATTTTTTGCAAAATTACAAAAATGCTCTTTTCACTTCAAGCTCAAATTTTTTTAAAACTAAGCACTTTAAACCGGTCAAACTTCTGAATCATGTTACAAGTACCTAAATAAAGTGAATTGTAAAGTGGTAACGATTATTTTCAATTGGGGTGGTAATTAGGGGGTGATTTTCACATTTCTTTGACGCCGAAAAAAATAGGAACCAACATTATTTTCATCATAACTCGCTTAGTTTTGAGGCTAGGGACTTCTATAAAAAATTAAAAGAAAGGTTTTTTTCAAGCACTTCAAAAAAGTTTCATGAGTTTTCCCCGAAAAATGCATTGGTTTTGGGTAACTTCACGTTGAAAATTTCAATTTTGGCGTTTGACTAATAAGAACCAACCTTCAACAAACTATTACTCCGTTTGTATTGGGTCTACAGACACCATAAATCCACCATTCTTTTTGTTTTTTATACGCTACATTTTTACTAACAATGATTTTTTCAATAAAATACTTACTTTTTGAGTTATTCGCGAGAAACCGTCTGAAAATGTGGGTTTATTGGTTGAAAAATTGACACTCATTGACGAATAAGTCGAAAAGTATTGATTTTCAGGAAAAACTTTATAGATCAAAAGTTGCTTAGAATTAGTCAATCTATCTATTCCCGGACTTATTTTCAGTGAAACATTTTTCACCCCCGAGAAGGGGTGACATCCACAGGGTAAACGTGACCCCCGATACAGGGTCAACTTAAAAGTAGAGGGTAAATAGAACCCAAATCCAAATTTTTATGAAAATCGATGCTGTTTGGCAAAATTATACGGGAAAAAGGTGATTGACTGGACTAATGGACGAAATTCAAAATTCGAGCCGACAATTTTCAATTCAATTTAAATTTCTTTTACTCAATTTAGTAATAACATATTATATGTACGTACTCAGAGCCAGCCAGACATGCACGGCGCGAAGCGCCGTGATAATTGAATGATTGGATGAGTGAGTGAATATAAAACTTAAAATAATTAACAATGAAACTAACTCCTATCTCTAAAATAAAAGATTTACAAAAGCTGATGGCAAAATTGAACATATAAAAGTGTATATTTAAAATAATTTGTAAAACATGTATATAAATATGGTTAAAAAGACAAGTTCAGTCGTTGGTGGTAGACATATACAGGTGAGTGCTAAGGCGTCTCACCTGCTCCATGTAATTCGTTCAAGACTTACATTGCTAACAGTCGACGATGCCGCAGAGTTTTTGGTTTAAAATAATTTATGTTTGGATACATTTTTGAATTAATAAAGTTCTGGTTAAAATAGGATTTTCTGAAAAGGATTTTGAGAAATAAATGAATTTAAAACAAAAATGTACAAAAAGAAAAGAAGGGAAAGATAGAATTATACAATTTTGTAATGCAAGAATGTCCAGATATTGTGGCTAAAGTGGCTGCCGAAAGATGGGCAGCGTCTGATATGGTAATTTGTGTTTTATTCTAAAAGGTGCATTATGCTGTCTTATTCGCGTTATGTTGTTTGTTAGCGGACTATCGTTTAGTTTGAAAGCATAAAACTTTTGTGAAATTTCAGAAACGTAGTTCGCTATTGGAGTAATGTCGTGACATAAGGCATATAGATCCCTGAGGGGGATGTATCGCGTTGTGTTAGTAATGAGGCGCATGAACTTATGTTCAAGGACTTTTAACTTATTCATTGTCGTGCTCGGTATGCTGCACCATGCCGGAGCCGCGTACGTTATAGCTGGCCTCACTACAACAGTGTATATGAGTTTCTTATTATGTCTGTTAACTTTGCTATTCCTGGCCAGGAGCGGATACAGACTCCTGGACATAGAATAGACTGTCCGTACTCGTTCGTTAATGTGTTTCATAAACGTGAGTCTTTTGTCCAAGTGTACCCCTAGGTACTTCACACTTTCATCCCTGGTCGGAATTTGGGTGCCCTTGATCAAAATTGGCGCAATAATTTTGTTTTTAGTATAATTACGTGTGAAGACCATTGCCTCTGACTTTTCGGCGTTGACCTTAATCTTCCAATTGTCGTAATAAGCCGAGGCTAACGTTAATAACCGGAAATCCGGAAGATAGGCAGGGGCGCGTTTAGGTAAATTGGGGCCCTAGGCGCTGTGAGATTTGAGGGCCCCTCGATTAAAAAAATATTATGCAAGATTTGAAGGCAAGTATATTTTTACAAATACATATTATCATATTATTTTTTTCCGGCTTTATATGTTAGCAAACTTGTCAATTTGAACGTTTGATATCACAGTTTTGTGTTTCCTCTGATACAGTATCCAGAAGAGACAAATTTTGAAGTCGCTGTTGCCCCGAAGTACTTCGTAGGTAGTTATTAATTATTTTGAGCGACGAAAAAGTGCGTTTACATGAGGGATTACAGACAGAAATGGTCAAGTAAATACACAAAAGGGTTTCAACATTAAAAAATGTCGCCTGCAACACATTGAGAATAAAGGACTCCGCAGTTTTTTATAGTAAGAGTAGGTTTCAGTCGAATGTTCTGAAACTTGGGGAAAATATTCTCCTGGATCCCCTGATTAACATTCTCTCTGACCACCAGTCCGACCGAATTCAATTTTTTGATCTAGAGGCGACTGAAACTGTGAACATCTTCGAAGGTCTGCGTAAATGTTCCATAAAAATTCTGAAAATTCTGAATTTCCCTAAAATTTTATTTTTTTCTACTTCAGAAATATCCCAAAATATTCAGGCAAGTTCTTTAAGTAAAAATAATCAGCTTATGCCCCTTCAACTTTTTCTTCAAAGTGCTTCCTTTTCCCGTAAAAAAATTGCAAAAAAATCATTTTTTTCTGTTTTAAAACAACACCAAGAAACAAAAGATGTTTGTTTTCTCTAAAAAATGAGTCTGAATATTTTCAGAATTTTTATGGAACATTTAAGCAGACCTTCGCAGATGTTCACAGTTTCAATCGTCTCTAGGTCAAAAATCGAATTCGGTCAAAGGGAATTTTAATCAGGGGGCCCAGGACAACATTTTCCCCAAGTTTCAGAACTATCGACTGGTCCTTTATATATTTCAGCAGGCGACTTAAGCCGACATATATCAAAAATTGATGCAATTTATCTGGAGATAGCTCGGAATCTATGTCGCCTCTATAGGTTGATACTAATACATTGATCATTGCAATGCACTGATTATTAGCTTGTTTTGCATCCTCATACTCTTTTTTCAAATTTTCTTTATTTTCAGATTTTTTTTCTATTTGTTCATCATCACCAGATTCACTAGAATCGTTTCCTAATGGTCCTTCCTGTTCGCAGTCCTCATCACTGGTTTCAAAATCAAAATTTTCTCAGTTATTTTCTCGGGTTTTCTGGATTGTTTATCTCAGGTTCTTGAATTTTCGCATCATCATTATCAGTAGATTTATTTTCATTAATGTGAAATAGACCGAAAGGCTGATTCGTCATCTGGCACGTGCTGACTGCCGAAACTTAAATAGTAACGTCTAAGGAATTGCCAAATTGGTCTGTTAATTGATTGCATCTTTTTTTAATACACTGAAAAAAATATGTTCAGTGAATGAAAGTTCATTGAGAATTTATGAATCTGTTTATTGATATAATGTATATGTTCATTAATACAATGTACACATTTATTGTTACTATGTAAACGTACATTATATTAATAAACGGATTCATCACTTTTCAGTCGATGAACCGATTCATTAATATTACGAACATATTTTTTTCAGTGTGATACAGTGAATAAAGATTAAAAAAATGAATATTCAAGAATATTCAAACACGATAAACACAAACAATAAATTCCTATAGACTTCTACATTGAAATATGAAAATAATTGAAATGCAAAGGAAGTACTATAAAATGATTTCAAGTTCAAATTATATAAAATGTAAATAAACGACAAATGTTCGTGAACACATTCTCGCATGAACCATTCTTATTTTGTCATTTTTGTTGCAATTGAGATATGTTGAGGATGATATGGAAAAGGGAAGAAATGTATTTCATGACAGTTGTAAATATCATTATTGCTATCAGTAAAGCGAAAATAAATAACGACATAACAAAGAAATGAAATGTTTACATCGCTTTTTTACCTCAATAAATCGGGAAATGGGGGCCCCTGGAAAAGTGGGGCCCTAGGCGCGCGCCTAGTGCGCCTAGGCCTAAAGGCGCCTCTGAAGATAGGGTGATTTTAGGCTCCTTAAATTACCGCCCGCCGGCCGACGCTTTCCTCCCCGGGAGCGACCTCTGACTGCAGAACTTGTCGGCTGGAAGAAGGGTTCTTACATACAAATTTTCACTGCACCTTATCATTTTTAATTTTCGTAGCCAGCTCTTAGACTATAAGTGTTATAGCTATAACACATATCTAGGTTGTCTTTTAATGAATTATTGGCTATCTATGTAGACACGTTTAATGAATCTGAGCTAACGTAAGACTTTTGACGCCAGGAACTACTAGGTTCGTAGAAATTAAATACTAAGCGCATAGTTTATTTTCAGATATGCAAGCAGTATAGCGAGATTTCTTTGAATTGAAAAACCATTTAACAGGTTGTTACTTGTTATGTAATTATTGATGAGCATATTAGATAATCAACTGATTAGCTATTAGTGTATTCAGGAGTCACGTCTAGTATACAGTAGCGCAGCATATTTGCAACGAATATTTTTCCATGTACAAGAATAAGAAACGCATACAAATCTTTTAATATCAAGAAATTTAATTAATTAATGATTAATCGTTCTCTCGTTGTAATAGTAATTTTGATTATTAATATCACTGAAATATCTTACATTTAGCATAAAATTCAATTTGAAACAATGTAATTTTACACAAGTAAACGGACCAGCCATTAATACCCTCCCAGTGATTGATAGGTTTCCTCTCCTTGCTCCGAATTAAGAAAACGATCACGTTTTATTTCAAATTTCCTGAGAATTTTGTTTAAGTAAAATGTCTGGCAACAGGGGGTTTAACTTCTTGCTAGAACTTTTCTCATCATAGTTTGAAATTTCTGTAACAAGTGTCTGTTTTTTGCGTTTTCTGTGGAAAGCTCAACACAAATAGATGAGTATATATTTCAAATGCAGATTTTAAGTTGTAATCAGTAACAAAAAAATATGTAGTATTGATGGGTAATCGGAAAATCTCAATAATACACTATAATCTTTTAATACCTTATTAACTGTATTAAATAGTGCAAAAAATATGGTATCAGTCACTTGGAAGCAAAAATATAAAATGTGCGAATTATTGATATGCTATCATGCAATTATTTGAAAGATATGTATTGTGATACCTTATCCCCATTTAAATACATGTTGCATGGCGATGTTGCCAAAATTTATTTTTTAGCCGAGAAATAATTCTATCCAGTCTTCGATAGGGTATCAATAACTGGACGAGACCTATCAATAACTCGACTTATTTATCAATACAGGACAATAGCGAAGTAAGCGACTAAATTGAAACAGAACAGCTCTGTCATCAACGGCTAAAAGAAATGAACTTGAGTTATCCAGTCCTCAGAAGCAAGATAATGCCCGGAGTAACTTACTTACCTATGGAAGTTTCATCTTCCTTCAAATGGGAACTATTTTGGCCAGATACACCATACACCAAATGATGCAAAAATACTGATAAACGACAAAATACCATCAGTAATATCTCTAGCGTGGCAGGAATATTACATAAAAAAGCGAAAAAGAAACTGAATATAAAGAAAAGAGCAAGACTTAGAGAATCTACAAAAACAAGAAGATAAAGATAAAACTGAAAAAACAGATTCTGAAAGCTCGGGAGAAGAATGGATTGAAAGTAAGCTGGAATAAACATTATACTCTTCGCCAACTTACTGCACTTTTTATATTAGCACATTCTATAGGATACTCTTCGCAATACTTGTTTTGTATGTAATATTAGTTTTAGACATTTTTTGTTTAATTACAAAACATAGAAGAAAAATGTGTTTTTCAAATTTAAGAAATTAATAACTTTTTCGTTTATTGATCGATTTTGTTCAAAACAATAGGGTTCTTTCTCTAGCTGCCAATAACTTACTGTCCAAGTTTCAATACAATCGGACTTCGTTCTTAAGTTATCGTGCTTACAACAAACATGACGGACGGACGCACAGACGAACGGACAGACAGGCAGACGGACGGACATTTTGAAAGTTGTTCAGAATTCAATCACCAACACAGTGATATGATATTATAATATCACAAGGAGTCCTTTAAATATAATTCACACATACGTATCCAACAGAACGCAGTTCGTTGAAGTGGCCAAGTGAATGTCAGCCCTTAAGGAAATTTCTTATGGGGTGCCGCAAGGATCCGTGTTAGGGCCAATTTTGATCATCATCTATATCAATGATCTTCCTAGCGGTATCATGGACACACATATAGTCCTCTATGCGGATGACGCCTCATTAATAAATTGCAACAAGGATATAGGTTTGGCCGAGAGCATGTCAAGTGAAGCTGAAACTCAAGCAGAAGAATATTTTCCTTCATAAAATTAAAAATGAATACTGATAAAACCCAAAGAATCACTATAAGTTTGAAACCAAATAACATAAAGACAGAACCCGTAAAACACTTTAACTTTCGTATTGACAACAAACTCACTTGGGGTGCTCGCACGTCGAGCCTATCCAAGAAACTTGCATCCAATCTGTTTCTATTGCGGGAATTGAGTTGTTGTGTCTCTCCCGAGATGCTATTTAGCATTCTTTCACAGCCACCTGCAATATGGCTTATTAATTTGGGGTCATTGTGCCAATAAAGGAAATATTTTTAGAATGCAAAAATCGGCTGTGAGGGTCATCGCGGGTGTGAATATGAGGACTCACGACCATATTTTATACAATGTCAAATACTTACCTTACCTTGCATGTACATTTAATACCAATACCAAAAAAATATGTATATTATAAACTTACGAAAGCAATGAATGGTGTAAATCAATTTGGACCAACATTTTTCAATAAATTACCTAAGGAAATCAAACAGATAGATTTGAAAACATTTAAGTACAAAGTGAAACAAAAAAAACATGCTATGATATAGTTGAATTTTTAAGTGATGTTTTTATAATTTAAAGTTTTGAAAATTTTTGCTTTTCTGTAAATGTTATTTTTAAACACCTGTTTTAATATAATGTAATAATAATATATGTAATTTTTAAATACCTATGGAAGTGTACACAATTTGAATATTGTATTAACCGAATAAACTATCTATCTATCTATCTATCTACGCATACCGTTGTTTTAATTGAATGAAATTCAAAAAAATATAAAGGTCAGGAAATGCTACTTAAAAATTTAATGCCGTAAAATATGTGACGTCACAACAGGGGGGGGGTGACTGGAATGTGACAACCTGTGACATAGGGGGAGGAAGGGGTAGAAAAACCGTACAATTTGCGTGACGTAATTAATGGGTGGCCCCTAACTACGAGTTGAATGAAATCCGCCAAAGTTTGCTCCCTAATCTTATCGCATTTGTGACAGATTTATTGCTGTTATGTTGATAAGTATTAGGGACTATTGCCTAATTAGCCGTTTTTGCAATGTCATGCGCGCCAATATTCTTGACTTTGATACCGGTCTCGGATGATTAGGGGTTGAACTTTGAGCTCTTTGCCCCAATCATCGCTGTAGACCTGGACCGGCCTCGTAAGGGATGGGCCTTCTTTTTACGACTATCCCACCTGCAAATGCAGACGGTGTAGGCGAAGTTAGTAGACCTCCCCTAGTCCTGGCTGTTGGACCCTGCCAGCTGGATCGTTTCTTCTGGCGCCCTTCTGTCTTCCTTCGCTGGCATGTCGGCTCCCGGAAGCGTCTTTCGTCTGTCGTGAGAGGGAACGGCTGTTGACGCAAGGAAGTTTTGGGCTGTGTAGCTCAAGGATTGTGCTTGGCCAAGGACGCTTGTTTTAGCGTCGGACGCCGGCACGGGCTAGGGCAAGGGTACCTAGCTGGTTGTTTGCTGGATACTCCCGGAATCGGGTGATTTGGGTGTTTTGTTCATTGTCTCCTTGCGGCGTGGCTTGAAGATCGGGTTGAAAGGAAGGTTGTTATACTTACCCATTATCCAGGATCTGGAGCTTCGGCCTCTTGTGCCTAGGAGCGTCGTTGGGGTCGTAGTCAGTCACCTGTCTGACCAGCGGATTCCCATGCTCTGCTGCACGGGCGTATAGTTTCTTCGCTCTGTCCTGGATGACTTCAGTTACCGGGGTGTATTCCAGGTCTCTGAAGATGTCGGCGTTTCTGACAAACCATGGTGCATCCACGGCGCACCTGAGTGCGACGTTTTCCACGGCTTGTATCCTCTTCAAGTAGGTGGCTACTTGGTGCAATATCACAATATTATATAAAATAAATACACACATTTAAAGAATTCAAGTAATTAATAACGTTTTTATTTATTAATCGATTTTGTTCATAAACAGTAGAGTTCTTCCTCTAGCGTTTCACTACAATCGTACGTTTCGTTTTTAAGTTGTCGTGCTTACAAGAAACGTGACGGGCGGACTGACGGACAGACAGGCAGGCAGATATACAGACTGACATGCAGACAGACAGACAGACGGACGAACATTTTGAAAGTTATTCCGAATTCGATCACCAACACAGAGATCTCATATTTTTTTCTCTATGAGCGATATTACCGGTTTAAGGGTATAATAATTCCTCAGATCAAAATTGTAGGAAATCCAGGGTGGCAAATTTTAAAATTGTATTTCAATCTACGTCTTGTTTTATATAGTAGAGACAAGCTGACATTTGGCTTTCTTAAATAGAATGTCCAACATTATTTTTATGCATTTAAATTCGACTTTTAATTTATCAAGCATATAGGTATCATTTTTTAACTTGCAAATGCGGCATTATCATGTTACTCCACCTTTTTCGATAAAAATGCATGTACAGCAATCAAGAATCAAATCCGCAAAAACGTATCATAAATTTGGTTATCGTTTCACTTTATGTGTTAGTCAAGGCCATGTGCTAGTTTCCAAGTTCCTCAAAGTCGAATTTAATTTTACATGGTGTTTCACCACGATGATTCAGATTTTTATATTTTTGTCATACCTGTTATAATTTCTTCAAATAGGCACCCTATATGCTACTACTTAAAACGTTTCGCCAATCAATTACCTACATCTTGATATCCATAATGACTAGTTACTCTTTTTCGACATGAATTTATCAAGAACCGTTCAAAAGAAAGTGATAAAATTTATCACAATAAAGAAACAAATTGTTGGATGCAAAAAAGATATTTTTAATTTTTTAAACAATGTTGATTTAAACAATACCGACAAATATATTGATGATAAGCACTTCATTGAACATGATATAAAAAAAATACATCTGAAGTTTTTCTCACATTCGTGCGCAGATGTATGCTGTTCTAGTACCAACGAAGTGAGTATATGTTTTTAGCTCTTATCACTCAGTGATTATTATACTTTTATCACTAAGACTGTCTTTATCTACTTGTTTGTATTTCCAGATAAAAATTTTGCAGCAAACACTACTTAAACCACTAATGCTCTACTTACGTTAGAGCCAAGTACGACAGTTTAACAGCTTGTTTATTATGGTAGGCATAAATACTAGATACAAATGAATTTATATTTTCACTAAGTATCTACTTTTACACTGCAAATGACCACATTAAAATGCAAAATTCTGCAGAGTGCATCACATACATACTAACAGACATATGCGGGAGTTCGTAATAATCTAAGAACCAGTGACTATATTAATAATACAACTTTAAACCCACCTGTATCTATGTTATAAAAATATAAATTCAGGGTAGGTATATACTCGCCTAGTCCTATAGTCGTAGAAGGCGACTAAACGGATTATCGAAGATCAGAACGAGAAGTCAGGTAAGTATTAAGCCAGACCTAGATAGGATCACCGGGAGTTAAACAACTACAAACATGGTTGACATTATATGGGTGACCTGACCATCGGGTAACACCACGTGTCGAAGTCGTTGCTGTCTAAATGCAAGATTATCACAGACTTGTATACCGACAGGTCATAGAATTGCCTCTGGAGACGTAGTTTCCGCATATACAAAACTCTTGAAGACAACACTTGAATACCAACACTAGCCGCGCATTTCGCCAATCACGTTAACATCATCGGGAGATGATTAACGTTCTTGTTAAGGGGGTTGAACATATTATAAAAAGATCCGAAGCCTTGGCTTCTAGTATATGCACCAAATCTCAAGTTTCTGTACTCTTACCAGCTTGTTCTACTCATTCCCCCCTATTTACCCCTACTTACTCTCCACCCCTTCAACGGAATTATCTCAAAATATCATCGAGCTCCAGATGCCGTTATAATACCTACATGTACCAAATTTCAAGTGAATATCTCTTATCTTAATTATACCAGCCCCTTTCTTAATAGCGTGGGGATGGTGGAGGTGTTGAAAAATATTGTAAAGAAATCTGAGGCATTGGCTTCTAGTATAAACACCAAATCTCAAGTTTACTCTGTACTCTTACCAGCTTGCCTTATTTCTTTTCCCCTACCCTTCAACAAAATCATCTTAAAATATAATTTAATTACAGATGTCGTTATAATACATACATGTATTTAATTTCAAGTGAAGATCTCAATTTTATTTTATTAATCCTTTTAATAATGGAATGGGAGTGGTGGAGGGGTTGAAACATGTTATAAAAAAATCTGAGGTCTTGGCTTCCAGTATATACACAAAATATCAAATGTTTGTCCTCTTACCAGCTTGCTCTACTCATTTTTCCCTATTACCTCTACTTATCCCTCACTCCTTCAACGGAATCATCTCAAAATATAATCTAGTTCCAGATGTCGTTATAATATATGCGTGTACCAAATTCCAAGTCAATAAATATCTCAATTTAATTTTGTTAGTCCCTTTTATAATGGCGTGGGTATGGTGAAGGGGTTGAAAAATATTATATAAAGTCTGAGGCCTTCGCTTCTGTTATAAACACCAGATCCCAAGTTTCTATACTCTTACTAGCTTGCTTTATTTATTTTTCCCTATTCACCCCTATTTAACCTCCAACCCGTCGACGAAATCATCTTAAAATATAATTTAATTACAGATGTCATACATACATGTACCAAATTTCAAATGTTATTTCAAATTTTATTTTATCAATTCTTTTAATAATGGAGTGGGGGTTGGTGGAGGGGTTGAAAACTGTTATCAAAATTTCTGAGATCTTGGCTTCTAGTATATACACCAAGACCAAATGCCAAGTTTCTCTACTCTTACCAGCTTGCTTT
Source organism: Stenurella melanura (assembly GCA_963583905.1). Taxonomy (NCBI): domain Eukaryota; kingdom Metazoa; phylum Arthropoda; class Insecta; order Coleoptera; family Cerambycidae; genus Stenurella; species Stenurella melanura. The sequence goes on from OY757316.1 coordinate 41,068,197, forward strand.
ATTTATTTTCCCCTATTCACCCCTATTTGACCCCCAGCCCTTCAGTGAAATCATCTCAAGATATAATCTAGTTCCAGGTGTCGTTACAATATGTACGTGTACCAAATTTCAAGTGAATATCTCAATTAGATTTTATCAGTCCCTTTAATAATGGGGTGGGGGTGGTGGAGGGGGTGAAAAATATTACAAAAAATCATTGGCCCTGGCTTCTAGTATATACAACAAATCCCAAAGTTCTGTGCTCTTACCAGCTTGCTTTACTTATTTTTCCCTATTTACCCCTAATTACCCCCCATCCCTTCACCGGATAAGTTCAAAAAACAGTCCAGTTCAGTTCCAGATCTCGTTATAATACACACGTGTATAAAATTTCAAGTCAACATCTCAAACGTTTCCAGAGCAAACGTGCGCCCAATAAAAGTTACAGACACACAGACCGACAGAGATGTGGAAGTAATAAAGCCCTGGTGAAATGTAGAAATAACTGAATTTAAACTATTACGTCATTTTAATTTGCATGTTACACAGGTCCTTTTTAAGATCTTTACAATAAGTGCTATTTTTGAAATATTAACATTTTTAACTGAATTTACATACCATAGGGGGTCATGTAGATACTAGATTAATCTGCTTAGCCGTAGGGGACTATGTTGGATGCTAGTGTTATAATGAGAATGTCAAATAAGAAATATTGGACAAATTTATTTCAGAATATTAACTTGCTAGCATAACCAGAAGTCAGGTTATCGAAAGAATGCAAAGATTTCATTAATATTTTTACATATAGTTTTTCTTTTAGTTCTCATGGATACTTTTTCTTTCCGCTGTTTGCAAAATCCTATAAAGAATATGTTTCACTACTATAAGCAAACAAATAATAAATAATACACTTTTAAATTAACAAAAACTTTTGTTTTTTATTTGGACGCCTTATTCAATTTTTTAAGTATTATTCGATAGTACTTTAAGTCTCAGCAAGGTCGGGCTCGGCTAGTACTTGGCCCTCTCCAGAGAAATACAGCGCTCTCGCTCCATCTTCTAACGGTTTATATATCAACGCGTACCTTCGTAGAAGGTATGTAAGTTTAGGCGGGGGTTACATAGCGGATAATGATGACATAATAATTTAAATTTATTAAATATGACGTTTCAAAATTGCACGATTGTGATTTTTCTCAATTGTTTCAAAATCTTAAATAGTTAAAGCAAACCTAAAAGCACCATTGAATTGTCCAAAAGATTATTCAAAACTTTCTCCACTGAACCAACTTTCTATCTACTGTAATAACGGAGATAGTAATACATGCAGCCTCAAATTGGTACACACTGTATACATGGAGGTATCTACATGGAAGTAGTAGTCTGGAACCGGCTTTACACGATCACAATGACTCGACATATCACACCATCATTAGTGCGGTGAATCTAGACATTTAATTATTATTTTACTCTCGTCTGTTGTAGTGTAACTGTCTGTGGTTCAAAATACTATGAACTTGAACTTTGCACAAAGATAAAAATTACATAATTCTCTACGCGTTTTTGCACTAAATGTAAAATTAAAAGTCATGATTTTGGCATATATTATTTATTAGTATACTACCACACAACGGTAAATTATACCTATGTAAAATAACCTTAGCTGAAATACAAGTTTTAGTTAATCTGGCGCTGGTGTTAATTTGTACTTTACAGTGTGTTAAGGTGCAGTGAACTAGAGCTTTATATTTGTGATTATAAATTTACGCATCATGAGTAAAATGCCACGTACGGTTGCACAAACAATGAACTATTTCAAGACTACGAAAGCGTACGACAGAGTTCTCGAAAAGGTAAAAATCAATCGACATTATCTTTGATACTTATACGTAGTTTTAATATAATTCTAACCTCTAACTATTTAGACCTTTCTTCAAAAAAAATGCCTAATTGAAGCTTGAAAATAGTATATTATTATATGAGCGATTATGATAGCCATTATTCACGAACATGATGTTTGAGCCCACGAGCCGAAAGGCGAGTGGCACAAATCGCCTGAGTGAATAATGGCCATAATCGCCAATTTAATACTGTGCTCTTTCTACACCTATTAAACAAATGAATAAGACTGAAATTTGATAGCATTAATCGGTACCTACTCGTAAGAAGTGGAAAACGTAAACAAACAGTAGGTATGGCGATACACTTGGTTGTCACTAATGTCACTGTCAGCGAGTTGATTGCCAGTTGCAGCAAGTGTTGATCGCAGTCGATTTAAATATCATTAGATCAATTTACAGTAAATTATGGAATTTGTATTTGTGATTGGCCGGATGCAGTGAATTATGAATCGATAATTCACTACAGTGAATTATAGGTACAATCTTTCACCAAAAAAGACTAATAATTGTCATATAATTAAACAGGTGTAGAAAAAATCGTTTATGCATTTGAAACTTTAACAAACCTAAACTTTCATTAACGCTTTATGTTCTATAACTTAAATCAGTAATCCTCATGACAATATATCCAGTTATTTTTGTTACAAAACAATTTTTGTACACCTATTTAATTATATGACAATTAGCATTTGTTTTGTGAAATATCATACCTATAATTCACCGTAGTGAATTATGGATTCATAATTCATTGCATCCGGCCAATCACAAATAAAAATTCAAAAATCACTGTTTCGCTGATTCAATATTTTAAATCGACCGCAATCAACTCTTGCTGCTGTGGCTGACAGTCAAGCCAAGTGTTCCGCCATATTGTTTGTTTACGTTTTCACTTCTTACGAGTAGGTGTACCGATTAACGTTATAAAATTTCAGTCTAATTTATTTGTTTAATAGGTGTAGATAAAGCATAGTATCACATTCACTATTATGACCATTATTCACTTGCCACTCGCCTGCCGGCTCGTGGGCTCAAACATCATTTTCGTGAATTATGGCTATCATAACCGCTCGTATAATAATACACTATAACACTTCTACAAATCAATTATTATACTCTTCGCAAATACAAAACGAAGAGTATATTGAATTCGATCGGCACATTTCTAAAACCTGTAATACTGCTCGTAGAGAAAAAAATTTCATATCACTGTGTTGGTGATCGAATTCTGAATAACTTTCAAAATGTCCGTCCGTCTGTCTGTCCATCTGTCTGTCTGTCTGTCTGTCTGTCTGTCTGTCTGTCTGTCTGTCTGCCTATCTGTCTGTCTGTCTGTCCATCTGTCTGTCTGTCTGTCTGCCTGCCTGTCCGTCCGCCTGTCACGTTTCTTGTAAGCACTATAACTTAAGGATGAAAAGTCCGATTGTATTGAAACTTGGACAATAAGTCAGTAATAGCTAAAGGAAGAATCCTATGGAACAAAATCGACCAGTAAATAAAAAAGTTTATTAATTTTTTAAATTGCAAATAAAAATTGTGTTTTGTAATTAAACAGAAAACGACTAAAACTAATATTATTTACAAAAAAAAAGACTGCGAAGAGTATCCTATAGAATGTGCAACAAATATATAAAAAATGCAGTAAACCGGCGAAGAGTATAATGGTTAGCTTGTTATCTTATATAAGTACAATAACCACAATTAATATTGATTAGCTACTAGTTGTTTATTCAAAATTTCGAAATTAAGGGGAGTGTTGTAGGTATAACGTACCTACAGGAAGTGAATACCTATACTTCAAATAAAACTCTACCCCATCTATTGATGAACTTGTATTGGGACGTTGCACAGGGAACCTATGTCTGCTGAACACCTAATGTAATACTCCAAAACCATTTCTCCTTTGATATCTCTGATATCAGTCTAAAATAAATTAAAAATATCTGAGATAATGATAATTTGTATTTCGATCGTTTCCATTTGATTATGTACTTGTGTCATAAACGACGTGACATATCTGTATTTTTGCACAGTATATTAATAATTTTATTGTTTACAAAATGATAAAATGATTAGATTAACATTTTAGAGCAGTGCGGATATTTTTTGCATTTCATAGCTTGAGGATTTATATTTGCAAACTGCCATTATTACGTTCGTCATGTTCGTAGCGTTATTGTCCAACTTAAGTTTTTTTTTAAATATTTTTGAAAATATTTCTAGATGTGTATTTAAAGCCAGTTATGAGAAATAATAAAATCGCAACTTCTTTACTCCAATGTGTAGTTGCATCTGACAATTTGGCAATTCTTTCTTCATTTTCACGAAGTTATGGCGAAGGTTTTGTATTTCATTTTGGTTGGCTGGCCTTTGCTGTAAGGTACGTCTGATAGCATCACGCCATCTGTCATGGTTGCCTCTTAGGAGCACTAAATTACTAAAACTTTTTCCCATAAGCTCATTGGTAACATCAGTTTAAGGGCATTATTTTCATGGCATTCTCGTTTGATTTTTCCTGTGAACTATTAACCTTTCTATATCGTCTCCTCCCCGGTTGATGTTTCTCAAAAATTACTGTAGGCGGGGGAATATGATGTTAAAGAATCGAGCCATTGGCACGAAGGGCTGAAAGGCTATCCAAGGGTTTCGTAACAAACGTCGTCGGTCCAAACCATTCAACTCTACTTACTGTATAGATCGAGTGGTCCAAACCCACATAAACATCAATACTTGCTGTCTACTCTTCTAACGATCCGTCCTCTAAGGCGTAAAGAAATATGGATAATGTTTTCCTTACTCTAATTTGAATGATACGTCGGCATCGTCAACAAAGGCGCGTAGCTATACTTCTCAACTATCTGGTCGGTATAAAAAGTGTCGGCGTCTTTGACGGTGCGGTAAATATCAAAGACCCCGACACTTTTTATATCGACAATAAGTCTGCAGTAAACTATACTTATAAGCTGAGGCAAACACTGTTACTACGAAATTAGGGGCCATCATATACACTAGTAAAGAAAAATTAAGTCGTCTGTTATTATACTCTTTGTAAATACAAAACGAAGAGTGTATGCATTTAATCGGCACAGTTCTAAAACCGGTAATATCGACCGTAGAGATTTTTTTTCTTGTCACTATGTTAATGATCGAATTCTGTATAATTTTCAATATGTCCGTTTATCTGTCTGCCCATCCGTCCGTCCGTACGTTCGTCAATTAGTATTAGGGGAAGAGCTCTAAAATAAATAAATCGATCAGTAAATTAGAGTTATTATTTAAATTTGAAAAAATCTGTTTTTTTAAATTATCCCTAGTAGCACAACATATTGGACCAATATATAATCCTTATAGGACCAGTATATGAATATTGGTCCTATGTAGGACCAATATTCATATATTGGTCCTATATGGAATATATATTGGTGCAATATTGGTGCTACTAGGGATTTGCTGTACAAATTTCAAGTCAATATCTTAATTTTATTTTGTTAGCGCCTAATAATGGTGGTGGGGTGGTAGATGTAATAGGCTAGATGGCGACGGATTTTGATTGGATTTTTGGCCCATAGGCGAGATTATTGTTGGAATACCTTCGTTTTAGGGTGTACACCCTAAGTTTGCTTACAAATTAGTGAACCGCTTGGTTTTATAATTAACAATTAGTGAGTAAAATATGCCATTTTTCTATATTTCTTTAAATATCTCCATTTTCATTTAAATCTTACTCTTATTTTATTGCTTGCTGTTGACAATAACAATACGAAAGTATAAACTGGAGGAGGTTAGCACTTTGCATTTACCAATTCACATTTGTCAGCGATCAGTCTAATATTTCGTTACCAATATACAGTAGATGTATGTTGGGTTGCCTGCTCTCTGCGGTCGATGGTAAGCACTCATTAGAATATTTTTTAGGAACTTCCAAGAGATTTACAATCAGGCCCGTCGAGAGGGGTCGAGGTCGGTGGTGTTTCCCCTCGTGCTCGGTGGGTTTTGAGTGGATCCGAGTTCCACCTGATGTTGGAGTTTAGCATTTGCATTAGGTAAAATGGGATAGTATATTTTGAAATCATTAGTTTGATGTAAATAAGAGCGAGTTCCGAATGAGTTGTATTGTTTACAATGAGATACCCAATTAGCATTTTCATATTCCTACGATATACTATACATATTCCAAAATAAAATTAGTATATTGCATAAATATTTGAAACTAATTCAAGATAAGTTGTATACTGGTTGTTTTGTCACAGGTTTTCACATTTTATACATACTCCTGCAATATTCATATGTATGTTGCTGACACGTTGTAAACATATTCTGAAATGTACATTCATTCTACAATTCATTCATTCTTTTCCGTACATACATACAACATTATCCATGTATACTTTCAATATACAATGTATATTGCGAAACAACAATGGTATATTGAATAAATATTTAATACTGATTCAAAATAAGTTGTATACTGGTTGTTTTGTGACAGGTTTTCACATACTATACATATTTCTGCAATATACACACACATGTTGGTGACACATTGTAAACATATTCTGAAATAAACATTTATTTTACAATATAGTTATAATATACACAAATGTGTTCTCTACATATAGGCAATGTTATCCATGTATACTTTCAATATTGCAAAGCAACAATAGTATATTGAATAAATGTTTAATACTTATTCAAAATAGATTATACAGAGTGTCCCAATAAAAACTCCCATGCTGGATATCTTCTAGATGAATAGAGATATTTTAATTCTGTAAAAGTCAGTTTGTAGTACATAAAGAGTGCTTCAGTATTAAATATAAATCATTTTTTAATACATATATGACACTGAGCAAGAAATATTTCGACGAGAGGAACTTTGAAATGTGGTTTGTGTAAAGGGAAATGCATTTCTAAGTAAATATTGTTTTAAAAAATCGCAAATCCAACTGTTTTTGAGATATTTGTATCCAAACGTTGCCATTTGCTCCTGTTAAATAATTATTTCCGAAACATTTCACGATTTAAGTGATTTAAAAAAAAAATCACATTTAAGGCATTTTCATATAAATCAAAATTTCAAAGATTATGATATACAGATTGTCCCCCTTAAAGACTAAATAAATCTTTCAGAGATTACAACTATTCAATAGGAACAAATGGCAATATTTGAACACATCTCAAAAACGGCTAGATTTGCCTTTTTTCTTAAGAACAAAATCTACTTAGAAATGTATTTCCCTTCCACAGAAACCAGGTTTTAAAGTTTCTCCCAAAGAAATAAGATTTATTTAGAGCCCAGCACCATCTACACATTGATATATTCAAAAACCATTCATTTATATTCAAAATTGAAGCACTATTTATGTGGCTTTTACAGAATTAAAACGTCTCTATTTGTTTAGAAGATATCCAGCCTGAGACTTTTTACTGGAACATCCTGTATACTAATGGTTGTTCTCATCCCACAGCATATCGTACACATACGTCTTGTAGATCTGCATGTATGCTGAAAAAATATTGTAAAGATATTTCGAAATATATATTTATTGCTTCTCACAATGTACACTGCATGGAAAATTTGTTTTTACCATTACTTTTCAGTTAAACTCAAACATGTTTTATTGATCAAATTTTGTTGAATGGAGCACACAAATGCTAAATAAACCTACCAATAAAACTGCATTTGCCATAACAATACTTTACAAAGGCCCAAGAATATCATAGCAAAAAAAAAATACTTTTAGATTAATAATAAGATCTGTTAGAAACCATTTTAAAATGCATCACACATTTATCACTCTGAAAACTTCAGCTTTAATAGTCATATTTAACATGTTATTTACGAAAGTCTGATAATCATATTACGTTACCTTAAAGTTTTATCTAATTCAAATCATGTTTTATATTGTTCAGAGCAAAATATGACTTTATTCTATTAACTACTTTACATCGTCGTAACAATTATGTATCTTAAATTATAAAATAGGAAGAGTTTATCATTAAAACAGTTGTGTTACTTTAAATATATTTTTATTTTTTGTTACAAAATGAATTGCAGTAATAAATAACAATGGGCCTTTCCCGCATGACTGAATTTTACCTCTTCACTATAATCAAGCCATATAATAAACTGCAATATAATTTTATTTTAATTTAGTTTCTTCCAATTTTTTACGTTCTACCAAATATTTACATTACAAAATCAGTTTTATTTCAGGTAATTTGAAACGTAAGTTTTAAGGCGCCATGCGTGACGTCACACTGATTAGACCAATAAAAGTCGTATTCTTAATGAGGATCCTCTATTGCCAGATGTATGTCTTTTTACATGAACATCGTATTTCCGTTATCAATTGTCTACTTTGAATAGCGCATTTTTTCGTTACAACGTATTCTTCGTTTCTCTGACACTAAATAAAAGCAAAAATTGTATCAACTTTTGACTGTATGAGTTTCTAAAATGTATATATCAGATTTATATTCTCTATTTTTGTTCATTTGGTTCACATATGGTATAATGCCAGTTTCATTTGGCAACGCTGTACTGAAATGTTCAAACTTTATTCGATAACCTCACTTTCTATTCTTTACGTTCGATACGAAAATTAATTTTGCTCTCTTCTAATTATAAAATGCCGCTTAAAAAGGTTTGTTTTGTACCAGTGTGTCCAAATAATAGTGAAAATAGTACAAAGTTATTTTTGCGAGTTCCAACAAATTTGGAAATTCGAAAATTATGGTGGAAAGTTGCAAAAGTTCCAGGTATTGTTTATACTGCTCCTGGATTTTTCTGTTGCGAAGATCATTTTAACGTATGTATATATTGTTCTTTCTTTTAGTGGACCTTTTACAAATCTGTCTTCACATTTACTCATATTTTTAAAAGAAATTAATACTATAACACCAAACAAGAAGTAAACACGCTGGGCTGCACTCTCGTGATTTATGACAGATACTTCTTGGCACTGTCAATGGGCGTCATAAACGCACGTTCTCAATTAAGCGTTACCACTTTGCAATATGAGATTCTATTGGTAGTTCCTCATAAATGTACTTCAGGCACCAATAGAATTGCAGGTTGTGGAAAGCAAGGCAGAGAAGTGAGGTTCTTTTTGAATGCACCTTCATAGTTAATTCTGACGGCCGTTTAATCTCATATTGATTGGTGCAGTTTATGATGACGTCACATTGGCGCCCGAAAGCTATCGTTTCAAACTGCTGTTCATTTACGGAACATTTGTATTTTTTTTGTGGTATTTTATGCGCTCAGAAAAAAAATAAAAATTCATTTTTAGTAATATTTTGATAGGCTCTTTCCAATAACACAATAAAAAAAAATTGAGGGAAACGCCCATTGTGCCAAGAATTTAAATCGACATTTTTTAAACAAAAAAATGTGCTTTGCAACTTATGAACTGATTGATATTTTTTTAACAAAAAAATGTTGTTTGCAACTTATAAACTGTCATATTTTACTATAAGAAATATTTGGCCAGTAAGTAAAAAATAGTAAAAACTGGAGGGCTTACATCTTCAAAACCAGTGTCCGGGTGTTGCCGATGGTGCTACTTGTAATTGCGGCGAAACTCCACTTGGCATTCTGAACACATCACCTGTGATTGCTCCTATTGGCTGAATACTTTCTTTTGGCCTTTCCAATTTTTGGGAGAAGGTATTCTTTTCCTGAGTAGAGAGGAGGTGGGGATACACGAGCTATAGTTCCAACTATAAAAACAATTAATTATATTTGAATAGGTACTTATTTCAATTTAAAAACTGTCCTTGATGAAGTTAATAAATAAAATAATAAACACATCTTACAGAAAAAAATAAAAATAATCAAAAATAAATTAAACAAATTGATATTATCATAAAACAAAACATAGGTATAGGTATTTTTTTGAAATTCTGAAATGTTTGTGTTTGTGATTTTAAATGCCTACCAGAGTTATTAGAAGAACACATATTCTCTTTCAACTTCTAGTAAAGACAACATTTCTTTCACTTTGGGAAGTCGACGGCTTCCAATACGTTCTTCGATATCACTATGTTCGTCTGACAATAATAATCTTTTCGGAGGGCTAATATGCTTTTTGTACATATAGTCCCTTGATTTGTTTCTGTTCACTCTGTACATCAGATGTGATTTCTGATTTTTTCCATTTACCTAATTGCAGCTTTTTATAATCCTCTGAAATAGATATAAAGCAAATTAATACGAATAAATATAACAACTCGTATGTTGTAATTAAAACCAATGGTTGTGATTTAAATAAACAAAAGCATCTTAATATTGAAATAGATCGAACCTACCTTCTTAAAAATAAGATTTAAACACCCCGTAAAGTGTCCAAGTTTCATCTGGGATTTCTCCTGTTTTTCAATGATTTGTCAAATTGGTTCCGTTTGAATGGTGACCACCAAACTTCCTTTTCGCAGAGTGTTACCATTCCGAATTAGACTACCTCCGTTTCTTTTCAAAAAATTGGTGCCTACAAACGCCGCCATTATTATAACAGGTAAGTACAAAGGGATACATTAAACTTTAGTATCTGAATATAAAATATCTGCAAATAGCAAATGACAACAAAGGGGGTCATCCTTAAAACTATGTGGTAGGTAGTTGTATTGTGTACAATTGTAAAATACTTACTGCAATGCAATTAATGTACCCACACATGAACTAATAATTAATAATCACGGGAAAACAAAACACAAACGAATTGAAATCGACATTTGACAGCCTGTGCCCTGTGGTGGCAAAGAGCATGCGCTAATCTAAGGACGTGGCGCGCATTTAAAAAATTCGACAAGGGGACTATTGTAACGACATGGAAAGCGGAAATCTAATTATAAGGATAAAATGTAATTAAATAATCATTTCTCAAGTCCGAACTACCTGCTTAAGAAATGCCGATAGCTATTAATTAATTAAATACAGTAGGAAAATTGAAAAAGGGATGAATAAGTTATCATTTTTATTATTCATTATTATTTAATAAACGATCACAAGTCCAAAGTCTGAATTCAAAATTTAAATCATATTTCATATCTACAATTTTAACCAACGATTTATAATTTATAAAACGTATGCCATTCACCACAGGGGATGATTATAAATGCACTTAAACCAAGCCTAGATAGAGAAATATCGATTTGTTTTTGTTATGGTAGATAGGTACTATATACCGACACTGGCGTAGAATTAATATTTAACTTACCATAATTTTTATGTAATATAGCCCAAATGCATGCAGCATTACGCTGTCAAAATCAGTCAAAAATCGCATAAATCTTGTTGGTACTTTGCAAAATGTAATATTGCTGTGCAATATTACTAGAGCTATATTGTTTCAAGTTTCGGTTGCAATGTTGCTAAAACTGCTTTGTCGGTGGGTATACATAATTTACGTGTGCCAACGATTGGCTCAATACGTTTACACCCTATTCTAAAATTTAATTTGTGTTTTATTGCATACAGCTGTAGTGTACATGTGTTCAACTTTTGAATGTCATTTTTTGAATATTAAAAATACAAACATGAATTCTATGTTGCAGAAATATTCCACTGGTACATTATCAGGATATATATGATGATACACATATATTATCCATTAAATGTTTATGTGATATTTATTAAAGATTTCAAAATTAATATAGCTTTTTGTATATGTCTACAGTATACGAAAATATCATGTTGTAAAAATATTCCATTTGTAAATTGTAAAGAGATTGAATTAAGTACGTAGCATAAATATTGCCTATTGTATATCTATATAATATTTGACACATCAGTAAATTTTTGAGAAGATTCGTACAATATTCTGTGTATATCGCAGAATCAACATTATTTCATGTATATTATAGGTATATATAGGAATATCGTACAACGTACTGGCAATATCTTTCCTATATTGATATAAGTACGTCGCAAAATGTATATTACGGCTATATGTAAAAGAAGTTCTGAATATTGTTTGAATGTAGACAATGAGTTTTGGATGTTCATTTCATATCGCGCGCTATGTGGGTAGATATGAAATGGTGGGAGTTGTATGTTACTGTCCCCCGGGCCCCGATTTTCTCCCGACTTCCCTGAATACTTCCCGTCGGTAAGCAAAGGAAGTAAAAATAGTCATGTACATTTGAGTAGGGCGTGATACTCCCTGTATTTTGAGCCGCCGTCAGAATTGCTCCATCGACAGAGGCGTCTAACCATCCTGTTTTATTATAATTTTAAAAGAAAATGTCTCTTATATTTTTGATTACGCACGCACAGTTACGGAGATATACATAAGATATCGAAATTGCAATGTACAGGGTGTTTGGTAATGCGATGCCTACCCTGAAGAGGGAAGTATAGGAAGTCCTTTGGCATATACTGTGTGACCTACTTAAGATCGCAACAACACTGTACACCCGCTAATTGATGCTTGATTAACTTTAAACTTTGGTGGTAAAAGAAGACTGATAATATGTGATACATGACGGTAGCGTGCAATTTTAAGGGGGTTTGAAAAGTCGATTTTTCAAGAAAAAGTATTAGCGTTCTTTTTAGAAAAACCGCTGCCTAAGGAATCACTACTTCCACATCCAGATTCTTCATCCAAATCACTTTAAAGGAAACATTTTGACTATATTTGCACTCTAGTATGTGGAAATTATTGGTCATAGAATTTTAATAATAATTGGGGCAGTTTTCATAGAAAAGGAGGAGTTGGTTTCTACCATATCCGTTAAAAATGAAGTTTCTAGTTTACCGTACTTATTTTCCACTATTCACAACCTACCACCTCCCACCCCTTCAGTGGAGTCATCTCAATCAGATGTCACTACAATACATACGTGTACTAACTCTCAAGTGAATATCTCAATTTGATGTTATCAATCCCATTAATCATGAAGCGGAGGTGGTAGAGTTTGAAAAATATTGGAAAGAAATCTGAGGCCTTGCGCCTTGGTTTCTAGTATATGCACCTAATCCCAAATTTCTGTAGTCTTACCAGCTTTATTTACTTATTTTCCCCTAGTTACTCCTATTAACCCCAACGCTTCTACGGAATCATCCCAAAATATAATCTAGTTCCAGATGTCGTTATAATACATACGTCTACCAAATTACAAGTGAATATCTCAATTTTATTTTATCAACCCCTTTAATAATGTAGTAAGGGTAGTGGAAGGGTTCAAAGTTTTATTAAAAAATCTGACGCCTTGGCTTCTAGGACATACACCGAATTTCAAGTTGCAGTACTCTTACCAGCTTGCTTTACTTATTTTCCCCTATTTACCCCTATTTAACCCCCAGCCCTTCACCGGATATCCTCAAAAAACAATCCAGTTCCAGATCTCGTTATATTATATACGTGTACAAAATTTCAGGTCAATATCTTAAACCGTTGCGGAGAAAACGTGCGGACAAAAAAAGTTACAGACAGGCAGACCGACAGACACACAGACAGACAGAAAATTTTGTTTCGCTCAAATTTAAAATCTCGACGTTTCATGACATTCTAAACCTATTTCTCGAATAAAAATTTTTGAAATTTTTTTTTGCGATTACTATAGGTACTTCCAATCCACTACGTGGATGTGGAAGTAAAAAACTAGGCAGGTATTCTTAATGGGCACCTTTAGAAACCCCTTTATACAAGATAACATCGTAGTGGGTTCAAAATTGTTTGAGATAGTGGCTATCAAAAAAACAATTTTTTAAACTAAAACTAATTTTTTGTGTAATGTATTCTTTATTTTTCGTTCAGAGTGATGTATGTATTGTACTAGTTTGAACTGATTTAACAACAAAATAATTATTTATTTAATAAGGCAAAAATTCTAATCCGTACATACCTACCGTTTTCCTAACAAATAATCTTCAATAAAGACCTAAGTAAGCCAAGACAACAAAAGTTATTGCAAGTGTTAATTTATTTATTTTTTTATCTGTATTCTTTTTTTAAATTTTATTTATTTATTTAGTTGTAAAATCAATTCAGTCTAGTACAATGCATTACTCTGAACAACAAATGAAGTATAAATATTTTTGATTTGAAAAACCGTTTTACAAATAAAAATTAGTTTTGTTGCAAGAAATTGTATATTTGACAGTCACTATCTCGAACATCTTTGAACCTACTACGATGCAATCTTGTGCAGAGAGGTTTCTAAAGGTGCTGATTAAGAACACATTATTAGTTTTTTTCTAAACAAATCCCTAATACTTTTTTTGAAAAATGGACTTTTCAAACTCCCTTAAAATTGCACACTACTAAGATGTGTCACATGTTACTAATTTAAAAGAATCACCTTATCAATTTTTTCGTATCATTTACCACCAAAGTTTGAAGTTTATCAAGCATCAATTATCGGGTGTACATGTACAGTGGTGTTGCGATCTTAAGTGGGTCACACTGTATATGACCAAAGCATAACTAAAATACTGATATGAAAAATGCCACGGCTTTTTTATAATGACGATTTTATACTTATTTAAGTTTCTATTTTTTGTCATTTATATAAGTATTACGCACTCAATTTAACTTTTGTTATTTCGAATAGTTGCTGTCATTAACCAAAATAAGTAAACTTTCAATGAAAGAAAAAAAATTAAATAAAATCACATTTATAAAAAAACTGTAATGTTAATTTAAGGCGTCAGATTTCAAAGTCTTATAGGTATGTACATTGTTTTTCGTCTTTTTTTTTCTTTTTCTATCTAGGTGTTACACTTATTTTGAATACTTCTATACTTTATTCTCTTTATATGATATCATTGTTATGAATTACACCCTCCTTGATACGCCTATGTCTAATAGTGAGTGACTGGAAACTTGTAGAAAGAAATGGACTTTTTCTAGAGTATGGTGAGAAGATTCCTGATTGTTTCTGGATGAATCTAGATGCAATCTCAGAGTATATAAGGCGCGATTAACGGCGCAGAAGGGGAAGTTTATTAAAGTGACGATCGGTAAAAAGTGAGGTTAAATATCAAGTAAACAAAGTGTAAAGGTTATTTTGAAGTATTGCATAGTCAGTAAATTATTAAATATAGTGTTAGTGGTTTATCTCTTGTTGAAATTATTTTAGAACCCACGGATTTATACAGGGTGTTTCCTAAGAGGTGGAAATACGTAACATTGGTGTCAGACGCGAAATTTTAACAAGAGGATTTTTCGGAAGTGTTGAGAAGACCGGGGCAGTATTCTCGGAGTTAGTGCTAACACAGGAAGGACTAATTTACTGGACATTGTTCGAGGATTAGTTTCGAACAGGAAAATAGTGTTAAGTGCGTTTTTAGACATTGTAGATCATTTTTGTTAGGACATTAGTGGTAGTAATTAAATTCTTTGAACTAAGAAGAGATAAAAGACTCCGAACAAGGCTTTCTCGTGTAGTTGATTAAGTACATTTTCCTGCCTTTCTAGAACTTTTCTATTTGAACATTAGTGGCTAAGTGACAAAGGCTCTAGATAGGATTTTTTTTGTGCCGTTTTGAGGTTTTTCTGGACAGTCCCATTACCGATAGTGGCGTAATTATTAAATTTATTTGATTTCAACCTAGTCGTATGCCTATAACAACCAGAAGCATGGCATCCGAAAAACAAATACAGGACTTATTCGCCCAAATGCAAAAGATGATGATGGATCAAGAAAAGAAACGCCTGGAAGAGAAAGAAGAACAGGAAAGAAAGCTCCAGGAAGAGAAAGAGGAACGGGAAAAAAGACGCCAAGAAAAAGAACAGAAACGTCAAGAAGAATTAAGAAAAATTTTTGAGGATCACGAACGAAGACGTCAAGAGGAAAAACAAGAAGAGGAGAAACGACGTCAAAAGGACAATGATAAATTAAGGAAAGCAATAGAGATGCAACAAGATGCCTTTATTTCAGCCACTGAAGAGCTCAAAAATAAGATCGAAGTAAAAACAGACAAGGTTGAAGAGGAAGTAAGCGAAGTGAAAGAAAAAGTAGACAAGGTTGAAGAGAAAATGCACCAGGTAGAAGGAGAAATAGACCAACTTAAACAACAGTTGAGGGATAGAGGAAACCAGCAAGTGGTATCATCAGGCCAGCGATTAAAAATTCCCTCCTTTGATGGTCAAAGTTCCTGGATGACTTACAAGACACAGTTTGAGGCAGCAGCGAGTGCAAACAACTGGAATGATGAAGAGAAGGCTTAGGCATTAATCGTAGTTTTAAGAGGCCAAGCATTGGAATTGGTCCAAACAATTCCGGTAGACCAACAACGGAACTTTAGAGTTTTAGAAGCTGCCTAGATCTACGATATGGCGATCAACACCTTACTCAAGTATACCAGACCCAGCTGAAATTGCGCGTTCAGAAAGCTGGAGAGAGTCTGCAAAAATTTGAAGCTGCGGTGGAAAGACTGGCACATTTAGCATATCCTAATGCGCCAAGAGAATTTAAAGAGCAATTGGCAGTGGAGGCATTCCTAGACGGAATAAGGGACGAGGAGATCAGGCGAGTCCTCAGGCTATCCCGACATAACAGTAGTAGTGAAGCCTTGGTGCGTGCACTAGAAGTAGAAGCCGTCTTTCAGGATACCCCTCACTGAAAGTCATGAACGGGCTGTTGTGGAGAGCATGGGAAAGCCCGGATGGAAAGCAAGTGGTTATACGTCTAGTGATTTCCAGGTGTCGAGTAGCGATAGTGCTTCAGGAAGTGCACGATGGAACATCCGATGGACACTTCGGTGTTAACAAGACCCTGAAGAAAATACGAGAACGATTTTATTGGATAAGAAGTCGTCAGGATGTGGAGGCTTGGTGTCGCAAATGCAAGATTTGTGCAGCCAGTAAGGGACCACAGACTGGAAGTAAGGGTGAAAAGAAGCAGTTCAACGCCGGAGCTCCTTTCAAGAGGTTGGCTAACGATATAGCGGAGCCATCACCAGCCAGTGACCGAATGAAGGCTCGATACGACCGGAAGGGTAATCCAAAGGGGTTCATCAAGGTGGGAGAGCTGGTTTGGCTGTACCACCCACAGCGAAGGAAAGGAAAGTCACCGAAACCACCTTGGGATGGACCGTACACTGTTATTACCTGAATTAATGATGTCATCTATCGGATTTAACGAAGCAAAGAGTTTGAGATGAAGATCGTGCATTTGGATAGACTGGCGAAATACATCGATGATTCTGAGTTGCCTGATCGGGACGATCAGGCTTAAGGAGGGGGCAGTGTTATGAATTACACCCCCTTGGAATTGGAAATTGATACGCCTATGCCTAATAGTGAGTGACTGGAAACTTGTAGAAAGAAATGGACTTTTTCTAGAGTATGGTGAGAAGATTCTTGATTGTTTGTGGATGAATCTAGCTGCAATCTCAGAGTATATAAGGCGCGATTAACGGCGCAGAAGGGGAAGTTTATTAAAGTGACGGTCGGTAAAAAGTGAGGTTTAATATCAAGTAAACAACGTGTAAAGGTTATTTTGAAGTATTGTGTAGTCAGTAAATTATTAAATAAAGTGTTAGCGATTTATCTATTGTTGAAATTATTTTAGAACCCACGGATTCATACAGGGTGTTTCCTGAGGGGTGGAAATACGTAACATTATTATACATATCATCTAATTATGCTAGCAATTAGAAAATTTTAAAATTAATTTATCTATTTCTTATTTGATAATTCTCAGTATAACACTAGAATCCACGTAGCCTCTTACGACCATGAAGAATAAAAAAAGACTAAGCATTTCCAAGAGATAGAATGATAGATAACCAATTCAAATATTTACGAAAATGTAGGTTTATCCCTAGCAAAGCTGTGGTACAATCGCAACATTGACGTTTGTGACAATTAAGGCGAGTACTCATATGCGCTTTGTATCTGTATCATGCGTTGTAACGGATAATGTAACCAATTTTTGTAGTGTATACGTCTTGCGCTCCAGGTTCGCGAACCTTCTTCGAACACAGTCCGCTCCATCGCCACGATCCGAGTGCCTGTCGGTAAATGCAACACAAAGTGGAGTGGAGCTGGTTACGGAGACTATTGACAGAGTTATATGATACAGATACAGAGCTCTTATGAGTACCAGCCTTTGGAGTTTGTAACATATCGTGTATAGTTCTCAAAGAAACATTAAAGATACCGGCGTTCAGGTTAGTTAGGCAAGTGTCGAGGAGGGAGAGGGCTACCTTTAGTTTGTCCTAAACATTGACGATTAACTTTGAACCATACTTGATACTTCAATATTTAATTATTTATAGCAAATAGAGAAATGTTAAAATAAATAACTATTATTTTAATACTGTAGGCGTAAATATTTCTTCTAATTAAGCTTCATCTTTACTGAATTCTCAATATTATAAATTAGTGACAATAAATAAACTATTCGATAAGAAAAGTAAAATAATCAATAAATTGAATTTTAACGAAATACATTAACGGAAAATTATCAAATAACAGTATGATTATTAGTCGACTTCCTTTATTCGGTAAGACAAGTGTACCATGCATTTTTTAGACCCATCCATCCACCCTTTTTTAGGAGTGTCATGGGTGTCTTACCAGGTCTCGTCCAACTAATAAATAGTTATGTTTTCTTCTCTATATTTTGTAATATTTTCCAAGTAGTCCATACGCCATTTCACAATTCTTTCAGTTTTCATGATGCTGGCTCGCTTATTTATCTTTGTAAATTTAAAACCCAATTTTGAAATCCACCTTGCTAATTTTGCCTTGCTAATAGTAACCCTATCATTTTCTCGTAATGCCCTGTATATTGTTTCTAGTGTCGGTATTTCATTTTTTTGGTATTTGATTTTACTCTTGGTCATTGAAGGATCTACCTCATTTGATACTCCCTTGTTTCGTCGTATTTTTCTTTTTCTGCTCAATAAATTCTCAATTGTCGATATCGATACTTCGGCCAAGTAACTCGTTTTTTCTTTTGCTCCTCTTTCTCCTCCACTTGCTACTATATTTTTATAAACAGTTAGTACGATTTCTTGCGCTTTTTCGCATAAATATTTTCTTCTTGGTTGCTTAGGACTTGTAATATTTGTGTCTTCTACATTTTCATCATCTACTCCTCTGAACCATGTATAATACGAATCGAAGCCGATTGTGTACTATGCTAGCATGCGCCTGTTTGTAAACAAGGCCATATATCACATTATGTGACACGCAAGATGGGGGCGACCTGCGCAATACTATTGATAATGACTTGTATTAGAAATATAACATAGAATTCGTCGCGTATAAAGATAACATACAATGTAATTATTTTTTAAACAATAATGTGGCTATTCCGTAATATTTCTTAGTGAAATTAGGGTGCTAACACACTTTTCATATTTCAAATGACATATGCGAATGAGTTCGCTTATCCCTTATTCAGAGCGAGAGGCAGAGTTTCGCTTTCTTTGCATTTTTTTCAACTCATTATGTAGATGAGAAGAACTATACTGAGACTGACAGTAGTATACGAATTTCACCAGACACAGAATTCAGCTCAAATTAAAAATCTGACACTACATAGAGTAAATAGACGTTCCTGATTGGTAAAAAGAAATGTGAGGAATATATTCTTTAAAGAATTGCTCCAGCTTGATCGATAATATTAATGGTTTTACTCAGTATAATTTTATCTTTTGATTATAGATAGGTAGTCTTTCCAATTCAGAAAAATATTAATATTTTATTTTTAGGTGAATATACTTAGCGCTAAGGATGGAAACTGTACTGCTGAAATAAAGATATCTGAGGAGCACTTGAATCTAATGGGTGGACTTCATGGTGGTTTCTCTGCTACTATTGTAGATTATATATCTAGTTTTGCTTTATTTACTCACAAAAACGGTGCAATTCCAGGTGTGTCAGTAGATCTCCATTTAACGTAAGTATGACTTAGCTACGTAAATATTTAGCCAGTGATAATAGGGAGTTGATTGATTGATTGATTTGATTGATTTGCCTACTTAAGGTGGGCATTGCTGCCGATTCCGGTGCAAGGAGATTTGTTTCACCACGCAGCCCGATCGCCCACTGATCATCCCACCGTGTGCCGGAACAAACCCCCGGTGCTTTTATATACCGCCGGACCAGCTGCATACGCTGGATTGGACATTGGACATGCTTGTTGTCAGCAGCGAGAGCCGCATGAAGCATGGGGTAGGAGTATAGGATGGAGCGTGTAGGTGTGTTTGTGAGATGTTTCTTCTTGTTTTCCTTCTGTCTTCATCGAATGGAAAGTGTAGGCGTTTGTGAGATGCTTCTTTTAGGTTTTCGTGCTTCTTTTTACTTTCAGGTTTTTGTGATATGCTTCTTCTTAGTTTCTGTCTGTGATCATCTTCTCTCCTATTCTACTTCTGAATTTTCTGTTTCTGAGTCTGGCATGCAATAAATTCAGCAAGTTCTGCATTAAATGTACTGACGTAAAAAAGAATAATGCTATAATTGACTACACATATTTAATGCACATAAAAAATCCATAAAAACTGACCATAAATCTCTGTCTCGTTAGCATAAGGGATATTCCACAGAGCAGTACTTAAAATTTTTGGGCACAATAAGAGTAATAATTTAGAAGTATTGTGTTTGGTAAATAAATAGTTATTTGGTACAGTGATAAATGAAATAAATTTACGTTGTTTTGCTTGTGTCAAGATAGGATTAATATCTTATACATTTGTGGAGCATTGACGAATTCGATATTCCATCATACACTGACAATATTAAGTTCGACTCTGTCGTGGGTAGGGTTTACATACCTTCTGTAAAGTTACATCTAAAATAATTTCTGTAGGAGGGAGTCCGAGTAATTTTAACAAAATAATTTGAAATTAAAATTTAAACAGGTGTGTTCCGGTAATTTCTTATTTTACTCAGAACATACTTTACATGGGAATAATGTTGTTCTATGTATTAAGTAATACATTATATTTATGATTTACCATTTTCTGCAAAAATATAGCATGCCCCACTCTTCCATCTATACGTAAGCGGCAAAGCTTTGAGGTTTTTTATGTCCTTTATTTGTCGCACGATGTCCGCGACTAATAATCACCTAAAAAATACATCGATATAATGACAATCTGATGTATGTCGCAATGTGTGTAGTACACATCACCTGAGATATGTGTCGTGAGAAAAGGTGATCACGATACCTCCTTGTGATACATATTTTTCTTCCACTTCTTCGCCTCCTTCTTCTTCAGAACATCTTGATCAGTTTTATATATTCCTGTTTTCTATTTATGCGACAAAACGTAGATTGTCTCCTTCTTAATTTAAACAATAACCTAATCGACCATAAAACTTTATTAACGTTTAACATTTGATAGTATATCGTGGTCAATTTGTTGGAATGCGTTTACGATTTTCCACTGCAATTCTTCCAAATTATTAGCTCTACTCTCCTGGAAGCCATATTTGAGATTTTATATGTCCCCATAAAAAGAAGTCATTTGGAACCAAATCAGGAGATCTAGTTTTGCCATAAGATGGTTCCCCATCCACTCAATAAACAACCTGGAAATGTATTATTCAGGTAAACACTTTGCTGCTGCAATACAACTTAGAGCCATTTTGTGTGCCATCGATGAAAAATGAACCGAGCATAAAATTCCCAGCATACCAAGCTATATATTTAATTTTTGGGGATATTAAGTACGTAAGGCGAATAAACTTTCGGGACCAATAACGAACATTGAAGAATTATGTCGATCATGTAAGGCAAAGGACGATTCATCAGTGAAAACAATATTTTCAGTGAAATGTTTATCACTGTTCGCCTTGACCATTACATTTTCAAAAAAGGTCATTGGGTTGCTATTGCCTTTGGGAAATATTTCACTGGTTTTTCTAATTTTGTATGATCGGTAACCATTTTCCAATCTACCGCCTTAGCAATTGCTGTAGCCGAAATCGGATTTTCATTAACGATCGCCAAGACCATTATTTCCCTTATTTTATTATTATTATTTTCTGAGACAGTGAGACAGATTCTTTTTTATGTCTTCTGGGAGAAACACATCCAGGTTTTTCATATTTTTTTATAATTCGCTTAATTGTCTCTCGTCTATTTCAAAATGTAATTTCAAATATGTCCTTAATTCCACATATTGATCAACCACCATAATTCCTCTTAATTATTTGAATTCGGTAGCCTGATAAATACTGATTTTGTTAGATGAACAATGTATTCTGGTATCATGTTATAGCATAAATGTCCATACACTTAGGTTGCTCAAAGCGGAATAACATGTGCGTACGTTACCCGTCGCCCCGTCGTGTTGATTGACACGGCCAGTCCTCACCATTCAGTTGCCTCTTTTCATTGGATATTAATTGTTTGTTAGCTATAATTTCGTTTCTTAGCTGTATTTGACTGCCGAGACCTGTATAAAAATATTTCATTAAATTGATATATATCTAAATTACGGTTTAGAGGGAGTTGTTATAGTTTTTGCTTGCCTAGCACTATTATTAACGTTGTGGCTGTAAGGTCATGATGCAAACATTTTGTTACCTATACATACCTTGTCAAATGATTAAAAGGCATCAATAAAAAAATTACTTTCGAAATAGATTAGAGAAAATTACATAATCTAGTCATGAATTACTGAGTAATAATTTGTAATAAATGTTTAACTAACAATAATTTTTAATTTTCTGCAGGTATCTAAAAGGAGCAAAGTTGGGAGATGAAGTTACAATTGATGCAAGAACTATTAAAGCTGGAAAAAATCTAGCGTTTTTAGAAGTTTTGTTGAAGGATAAGCCCACAGGTGATTTATTGGTGAAAGGAAATCACACCAAATTTCTTTTACACGAGAATGAAGAATTGATATCTAGAATGCGTTAATATTTTCTTTTGTATTTAGAAATGTTAATAATTCTTTAAATAAATGTTTAAGTTATTACAATTATGCAACTACATATAATTACATATTGTATCGGTATTAATAGAGACAGATGTTTTGTTGAAGTCCCTGAGCCCCTCATAGTCTATAGACCATTTTCGGTCACCTGATTTTGACACAGTGTGGAGGGCACACAAACCTCTTCCAATCACAGAAGAATGCGAATGTAAACAATTAGAGATGATTTGCTAGCAGAACCAGTTTAAGCTTGTTATTAAAAAGTAACAGCTTTTACCCATCTCTAAAAAACAAAACAATTAGTTGTGTGCCCCCCACGCCACCAGCGAGACGTCAACCTAAAATGATCAATAGGAAATAGCGTGTAAATTCGATGATGAAAGGTTACCGTTTGGCAGTCTATAATTAATCGAAGACACCATATGAGTATAACTTCTTTCTCTCTGGAAGTTTTTGGTATGGTGGATGGATAGCGAGGGGGGAACATTTTTTTTTAATCGAATGGTTACTGACATCTGTCCGTATAGGTAGTTAGTATATGTTCTTCATATATCCCAATTACGATGGCAGACGAAATTTCCGGTTGGTGCGCAGAAACCGGAAATTTAAAAAAAATTGTTTATTTACTGAACTAAATCTATATCAAAATGTTTATTTTGATGCGTATGATGTGCCCAGCTAGCTTATGGTTCACACGGCATTAATAACTCCTAACCTTGGCTGGCAGACATTATTGCCAAATTTAACTCCCCCCAAACCACCTCTTAAAGGATTAAAAGAAAATTTCAGATTTCTGCGTCTCTATTTTTTTTCTTATAAATATTAAGAAACCTTATTACAGTAGGAAATACGATAAGCTTTGTTTCATCTTGATCCGTTCATTATAATTAGTAATGTTATTAGCAAAAAACCAACTTTTTTTGGTAAGCCTTGAAAATTGAAATTATTCTCTGTATTTTTGTCATAACAAAAATGTTTTGGATAGTTTATATTTCAAAGAAATCCCGTTAAATTCGGGTAAAACAAACATTCTTTACAGGAGTGTCTCTGTTTAAAATATTGCCTACATTATTCTTGTAATAACTCCGTCATTATTAAATATTTTTTGACGAAATTTGGTATTTACTATACAGAGCTGGGTAGTATCCGAATACTTTTGTATTTGGATGCAGTACCTATTAAAATACTTTTGGTGTATCCGAAGCCTTTATTCGGATACTTAAAGAAAAATGTATTTGTTATCCGTATCCGAAAGGTAATCTGGAAAGTATCCGTATTCGAATGCTTTCTTGTTTTCTCGGATACCTTTATTCTCCCCCTCCTAACGTTACAGTAAGTGCTTCGCTCGTAACACATCAAGAACAGACGTGAAGAAAAATGACCACCTGCTGTACATTCTTGTTTGTTATTGGTAGATGGAATCTTGAGTAAATCACAAATCAATAATAGCATGTTTTAGTTTCAGACTGTATTCTCAAGTAACTGGCAAAGGACCACCCATTTCCTACACGTCTTAATATTTTTCGTTATTACCTTTTCGATATTCTTTACGCATTTAAAGATAAACGAACATATATCCACATACTTAATGATTATCCACTGTTGAAGAAACTGTCTATCAAGTACAACACATGGTTGCCGTCCTCGGCACCTGTTGAGAGGTTGTTTTCTTTTACCTCTATGATTGATGCACCCCGACGTAACGCCCTTACCGATGAAAATTTTGAGGTTCTGATTTTGACGAAGGCAAACTCCAACAAGCAAGGTTTAAAATAATGTTAACCAAAAATTGTATATGTCTTGCAAATAACAGTAAGCTGTTTTTCCTAACATCATATGTACTTTTACATTGTTCTTCATTATATGTGTACCTTAGAGTTAAAGAAGCTTTTCTCCAGATTAGTGATAAACGAAGTTGACAATCCCATGAACCTTAAATTTCACAGTGGTCAATGAGGGTTCAGAAAATAAAAATATTTGAAATTTGATACATGTATGTTTTATGACGACATCTGTAATTATATATTGAGATGATTCCGTTGAGCGGTTGGGGGTTAAATAGGGGTAAATTGGGGAACATAAGTAAAACAGGCTGGTAAGAGTACAGAGACTTGGGATTTGTTGTATACAGGGTGGACCATTAATAATAGGCCATAGTGCAGAGTCAAAATATGAGAATATAACCTAATATGCTTTGGTAAAATGTTGACGCGGAAAAAGGTACAAGGTGTCAAAATTCAAATTATATTTTCGTCTTTTTTGCAAACTCAACTGTATCTCTGTATCTCTAATTTGCTAGAGGAACTTTTTTATTCTAAGAAACAATTATTTATGTATTACATCACGTTAGATCATAGAGAGCGCCGCAAGACCTGTATCTGATGATGAATTTTTTTCATACTTTTTTTGGACGAAACGTTGTGGTACTTCTGACCAGAAAATCTGATGAGGGCGTTATTTCTACGTATAAAAGGTATACTTGGTAGAACTTGATAACTCGAACCGTTTTCGAGAAAATTTCCGTTAAAAATTTGAATAATTTTCTTACTTTTTATTGGGTATTTTGCCACTGAAAAAATACTGATACAAAAATTACGAACTTGATAAATGATGGAAATTATTCCAAATTAAATAAAGATCCTACAAATTCTTTAGAAAACAAATATATAGAGTCTTATTTAAACACAAAAACGAATTTACAGATATTGAACGAAAGATGTTTAACTCCACATCACAGCAAGCCTCCTCATTTCTATGGTTTGCCAAAAATTCATAAACTTGACATCCCTTTAAGACCAATTGTGAGTTCAATTAATTCTCCATGTAGTAAACTCTCAAAATATTTATTAAAAATCCTAAATCCTTTATCAGGTTCCTCCGAGTCTTATATTAAAAACAGCAAACATTTTTTGGAAAAGCTGTCAGAAAATCATTTTAACAATAATCATCTAATGGTCAGTTTTGATGTAGTAAGCCTATTTACAAATGTTCCTGTAGATAAAACATTAATAATAATTAAAAACAAATTGCAACAAGATGGGAATTTGGCGAATAGAACTAAGTTAAGCATTGAAACTATAATGGAATTACTTACACTTTGCATTAAAACAACATACTTTCAATTAAATAATGACTTCTATCAACAAGACTTTGGGATGGCCATGGGTTCTTCATTATCTCCAATATTAAGTAACATTTTCATGGAAAATTTCGAGGAAAGTAATATTAATAATCTAGCTTATAAACCCATTGTATGGTGGAGATATGTAGATGACATTTTTGCTATATGGCCTTATAGTAAAGAATGTTTAAGTAATTTTTTGAATCAGATTAACGAAAAAGAACCTTCAATTAAATTTACAATAGAAATAGAGAATAATAATGAATTACCTTTCTTAGATATTTTAATTAAAAAATTAGATAGCACATACCAAACCAGTGTGTATAGAAAACAAACACACACAAACAGATACTTAAATTTCAATTCAAATCAACATATTAGTGTTAAGAAAGGTGTTGTTAAGTGTTTGTATGACAGGGCCAAAATTATTTCTTCAAATGATGTAATATTAAAGAACGAAAAACAATTTATAAAAACTGTGTAATAATCAATATCCTGAGAGTTTTGTTGATAGTCAGTTATTGAACATTGGTAGTAGAGAGAATATACTATCACAACCTGAGGTATTTAGGTCAATGGCAGTAATTCCATATATACATGGTTTATCGGATAAATTACGAAAAATTGGGAATAGGTTTTCCGTACGAACGGTTTTTCAAACGGGCTCCACGCTAAGATCGGTTTTATCAAGAACCAAACCTCCAAATATTGTTCAAAACTCAAAAAATTGTATTTATAGTGTTCCGTGTGAGTGCGGAAAACATTACGTAGGTGAATCATCTAGACCTTTCAACGTAAGGCTTGGTGAACCTAGAAATTACGCTAGAAGGGGAGAATTTGAAAAATCCAAAATTTGTGAACACGCATGGGATAATAATCATAGAATTAAATGGGACTCGGCGAAGATTTTGGAAAAAGAGAGCAACGGAACTAAAAGAAAACTTAAAGAATCCGCGATTATTTTATTAAACGAGGATAGATGCGTTTCTAATTATTCAATAGATTTTTGTACTAGTTGGTTGCCCATCCTTAGAGACGAAGTAAGTAAAAATAAGATAAATATAATTTAATGTCTCACGTGACTATGGAAATACATAAACAAAGAACTGTCATGGTTGACGGCCAAAAAAGTTTTGAGAACGGAAGTAGATTCTCTTCCGAAACGTTAACTTCCTATAGCTTTGATTTTGAGTTTTTAGTTTATAACATTGTTCTAGTTTATATATTTTTAGGTGTGAGACTTTTTGAAACAGTCAAGTATCAAGAACCAACCTCTGTCTGATCCGTTTGGCGCAGAGGTTTTTTCATTAAAATTTTTAAATATTTTTCAGTGACAAAATACCCAATAAAAAGTAAGGAAATCTGAATATGCCACAAATAAACAATTACAGACAATATTTGAATAATTTGTTGAGACAAATTCAAATTTAATGAACCAAAATATATTTATTGAGAAGTGTGCTTTGGTTACGTTTTAGTTCTGTCATGTACGTCATTTAATCATTTTATTTTGTTCTTGTGTTCCTCGAGCTCTTTAACTTCTTTATTTAAAATGCCTCGACATAATAATTTTTCAAATAGGGAAATAAGGGATATGATATGCGTTTACGTACAAAAAAAATTTAGCG
Organism: Stenurella melanura; assembly: GCA_963583905.1. Lineage (NCBI taxonomy): Eukaryota > Metazoa > Arthropoda > Insecta > Coleoptera > Cerambycidae > Stenurella > Stenurella melanura. The sequence continues at coordinate 41,095,668 of OY757316.1, forward strand.
GACGTTCTGCAGCGAGGAGATACTCATTTCAATATCCAAATAAGATACAGCCAGACCATAAGAATTTCAAAGATCTGTTTCGTCGTTTGGGAGAAACGGATTCACATCACCATAAAAATGATGTAGGACGACCGAAACGAATTTTGGAATTTGGAGTTATCAAGTTCTACCAAGTGTACCTTTTATACGTGGAAATGACGTCCTCATCAGATTTTCTGGTCAGAAGTACCACAACGTTTCGTCAAAAAAAAAATGAAAAAAATTCATCATCAGATACAGGTTCTACGGCACCCTCTATGGTGTAATACATAAATTGTTGTTTCTTAGAATGAAAAGAAGTTCCTCTAGCAAATTTGGCGAAGATCAGTCAGGCTGTTGAGTTATTGCAAAAAAAAACAAAAAAATAATTTTAACTTTGACAGCCTGTATCTTTTTCCACAACATTTTACTAAAGCATATTTGGTTATATCCTCATATTTTAGCCCAAAGAACCCAGCAAACATTTTTGTCAAAATTAGCTTCAATTCGACTTGGGACAAGACAAATTTACTTACCAAAGTAATTATAACGTAAAATTGACTGGAAAAATCTCCGATAAAAATTGACCAATTAGTCTTAATTTAGATTTAAGTTTACGTAAATAATACCAATTAATCTACCTCATACACAATTTTCTTTGAAGGTAAATTTAACGAAAACAGCAAGTGGAAAACTACTAAAAAAATTCTACCAAAATTGACCTCAAGGGTAAATTTCCAATAAGGTCGAAATAGGTAATATAATTAGGTAGTATTTACCTTTTTAGCGACTAAAAATATTTCTAATAGTCGAATATCTTTCTAGGTAGATTTTGTTGGAAATCCTACGTAATATATACCTAAATAGCAACTTATTTGGTCACTTTTATTACTCTTCTTTGAAGTAATATTAGGCAGACAACATCGGTAAATTCTACCTGGATTATCTACCTATATAATTTCACCAATTAAGTCAATTACCCTTAAACTGACCTTAAAGTTACTCTAAAAAAATACATTTTAAACCTCTTTGTCGCAGTAACCTGGCAAATCGACCTTAAAGTAAACTTCACTATAAAATAGTAATTCAGAAGCTAACCCCCGTCTAACCTGTTTGTAGAATTCATATTATTTAGGTTATTTCAACCATTAGGTACTTAGGTGGTATAGTTATTATCTAAAAATTATTTTAGTCATTAAAAGAGGTCATTAACGTAGTAACATGGTTGGATAATTCGTGGTGCCAATGTACAAATGAAGTATGCCAAAGGTAAAAAACCACCACTTAAGGAATCACTACTTCCGCATCCAGATTTCCCATCCAAGTCTTTTTAAAGGAGAACATCTTGACTATATTTGCACTCTAGTATGTGGAAATAATTGCCTATAGAATTTCAATACAAGGGTATTGCCGAATGCCAGCCAAGCTTCCAGAACTTTTGGATGCTGTCGAATACCAAGGCAATATCATATGCCTCCATTATGACAACTCATTCGTCAACACAATACACTAGTCGAGTTAAAATTTACACATAATAAGCAGAATTTACCAATAGGTAGTATATTCAAATTAAGGTAATATAAATAGGTTATATTTACCTACAAGTAATGATTTGATATAACAACAGAGTTAATAATACTTTCAATAGGTAAAGTTAACCAAAATGTCGTAAATTTTCGTGTAACTTGACCTGTGATAATTTCCACCTATAAAATACTTAGATTGTCATGGTAATTTTACCTTAGAGGTCTAATTAGCACAAGACGCCATATTTTCTCAGCGCAGTTGAAGTATGATTCCGAATTGTAGTTTGTAAAATGAGTGTATATGGAAACAAACTGACGAAAAGTTTAAGAAAATACATAAGTATACCTGTGTAAACTCATATTTAACAAGTATAGTATATTTTCGGCTCAAAATATTACAATAATTTTTTTATTTGGTAATATAAATTTTCTTATAGATGAATATTTTTGAGGCGCATTAGTATTGATATTGATTTCAATAAGCGAGAACTGCAAATACTTTCCTCATAAATTGTATTTATTTTAGTTACCGGCATTCATCTTTTATGGTTATTGTGAATTAGGTATCTCTTCAGTTTTGTAAGTGACTGACAACCATATGTCGACTACTATACTACTATATATACCAAATAAGTGTAAAAATCTTATTTTATTCCACTTGGTGCCATTTTTAAATTACACATATGTCCGTAAATTCTACCTAAAACTAGTCAACTTGATGTCAAATTGACGTTGAATTCAAGTAAAATTTACCTAAACAGGTAAGTATTAGAAACCAAATGTACTGTGCGACTACAAGTAAGATTTATATGTAATTTTACCTGTTTTAATTGATATAACTTAATTTCGACGTTGTCTTATTATGTCGATTCCACGTAGCATCAACGTAAATTTTACTAAAATATGTTTAATTCTAATTTTGCGACTAAATTTATTATACATAATTTAGGTAGTCTTGACGTCAAATAATACTTAAATGTTTGCTGGGAATCTACCGCTGCACTGACCTATTATTAATGGTCCACCTTGTATAGTTAAGATGTTTCCTTTAAAGAGAGTTGGATGGAAAATCTGGATGTGGAAGTAGTGATTCCTTAGGCAGCGGTTTTGTGTTTTATTGTAGTATAGTCGTACGTGGAGGTAGTAATGTAGAACCGTTTTTACATAATCGCAATCATTCGTCTCATCTCACTGTCATGAGTGGATTTTATGTCTACTAGGTATACAGTATAGTTTATGAACTTGAACTTTGCACAATGATAAGAATTATTTCATTCTTTTTATTCTGCACCAAATATGAAAACGAAAGTCATGATTTTTGCGTATCTTAGTTATTAGTATACTACTATATACCAGTGAAATTATACATCGATAAATTACCTTATATGGAACTATATGTAATTACATTTTAAATAGTCTGGCCATCATTTGTACAGTGCGTTGTCTGTGTTGAGTGAAGTGACGAGAAGATATAAATGTGTTTATAATGCTTGCCATTATGAGATTCTCATACAGTACGGCTGCACAAATAATGAACATTGCCAAGACTACGAGAGGTTATGACAAAGTTTTCGAAAAGGTATTAATTTTGATTTAACGTCTAACCGTCCGTCTGCCCGCCTGTCTGTCTATCTGTCGGACTGTTTGTCTGCTTGTCTGTCTGTTCGTCTGTTACGTTTCTTGCAAGCAAGAACAGAAAATCCGATTGCATTGAAATTCAGACAATAAATTAGTGTTAGCTGGAGGAAGAACCCTAACAAAATCCTTCAATAAATAAAAAGTTATTAATTATTTATATTTAAAAAAAAAATGCGTTTTCTAATTGAACAAAAAATGTCTAAAACTAATATTATTTAGAAAAAAAACTGCGAAAAGTATCCAATAGAATGTGCAACAATAATGTAAAAGATGCATTAAATCGGCGAAGAGTACAATTGTTAGCTTATTTATTAATTATTTAAAATCGCGACATTCAGATGAGTATGTACTCAGACGCTTAAGGCCGGTTTATCATTGCTGATATAACTTATCTCCCAGATAGCGATCATTTAGAGCTTAGTCTGCCAATGTTCGATTAAGCGAAATTATGCGATTCTTTAAAAGTGAATTATTTATTATTTGTTTGCTTATAGTAATGAAACATTTTCTTTATAGGATTTTGCAAACAGTGGAAAGAAAAGCTATCTATGAGAACTAAAGGAAAAACCATATATAAAAACATGACTTCTGGTTATGCTAACAAGTAAAATTCTGATTTGTCATTCTCATTTTAACACTAGCATCCAACCTAGTCCCCTACGGCTAAGCAGGGTAAACTAGTATCTACATGATCCCCTACGATCTGTAAATTCAGTTCAAAATGAGAACAAAGGCCTGAAATTAATTTATTTAGTTTTGCATGGAACATCGTTATGAGTGGCTTTAGGCTTTTCTGATGAGTCCACAATAAGGACGAAAAACATTTCAAAGGCTCAGCATTTCCAAGAAACTGAATGAGATTTTATGAAAATGTAATTCATTAGAATGAAAAAAAAAAAAATTTAAAGACAAGGTACGTAAATAAATTAATTTCAGGCCTTTGTTCTCATTTTTAACTGAATTTACATATCGTAGGGGATCATGTAGATACTAGTTTAGCCTGCTTAGCCGTAGGGGACTAGGTTGGATGCTAGTGTTAAAATGAGAATGGCAAATCAGAATTTTTACTTGTTAGCATAACCAGAAGTCAGGTTATCGAAAGAATGCAAAGATTTCATTAATATTTTTATATATGGTTTTTCCTTTAGTTTTCATAGATAGCTTTTCCTTCCACTGTTTGCAAAATCCTATAAAGAAAATGTTTCATTACTATAAGCAAACAAATAATAAATAATTCACTTTTAAACATGCATAGAGTATATAGGCTCCAATACTAGTTAGCTAATAGATAGGTGAAGATCTGTTGTTTTTTATCAGTCAATGTCAATTATAATTATTTTATACCATTCATGGATAATGTCTTAGTTTTGCATGGAACATCGTTATGAGTGGCTTTAGGCTTTTCTGATGAGTCCACAATAAGGACGAAAAACGTTTCAAAGGCTAAGCATTTCCAAGAAACTGAACGAGATTTTGTGAAAATGTAATTCATTAGAATGAAAACAATTTTTAAAGACAAGGTACGTAAATAAATTAATTGCAGGCCTTTGTTTTCATTTTTAACTGAATTTACATATCGTAGGGGATCATGTAGATACTAGTTTAGCCTGCTTAGCCGTAGGGGACTAGGTTGGATGCTAGTGTTAAAATGAGAATGGCAAATCAGAATTTTTACTTGTTAGCATAACCAGAAGTCAGGTTATCGAAAGAATGCAAAGATTTCATTAATATTTTTATATATGGTTTTTCCTTTAGTTCTCATAGATAGCTTTTCTTTCCACTGTTTGCAAAATCTTATAAAGAAAATGTTTCATTATGCGATTCTGTTATACACTTTGCAACTACGAAAACGAGGAGTATATTGCATTTGATCGGCACATTTCTACAACCGGTAATATCGCTCGTAGAGAACAGATTTTCATATCACTATGTTAGTGATCAACTGTCAAAATGTCCGTTCGTCTGTCTATCCGTCTGTCCCGTCTGTTTGTCCGACCGTCTGTCTATCTGTCCGTCATGTTTCTTGTAAGCACGATAACTTAAGAATGTAAAGTCTGATTGTATTGAAATTTGGACAGTAAGTTAATGTTAGGTAGAGGAAGAATCCTATTATGTTTGAACAAAGTTGATCATTAAATAGAAAAGTTATCAATTATTTAAATTTATAAAAAATAATCTATTTTTTATGTTTTGTATTTAAACAAAAAATATCTGAAACTAATTTCCAGTTATTAATTTCGTTCAGGGTATCCTGGAGGAGGGAAATTTCCGGAAATTTTTTGGGTTGCCATGGTAACGATACAATGACAAACTTCTGATTGGCTAAAAAGATGACGTGTGAAATTTTTATTATAATGTTCAGAATAAAAAGTGTCCTATTTTGTGGTGGTCGCCATATTGGATTTACCACATTGAATATTCTATATTGTATTGTCTCCAGAACCACATATACCGGGTGAGTCACGAATTGCGCTCGCCCCGATATTTCCTAAAATATTTGGAATAGAAAATTGAAATTTGGAGGCCTTATTACACGACTAAAATGCCATCTTTTCAATAAAAAATCAAGTTTGGTGCACATCCGGTTTGACCGGAAATGCCCACACCTTTCGATTTTTAAATGGAACACCCTATATATTTTTACATTTTTGGAATTTAGAGGAAATTTTGAATACAATACATCCATTTTGGTCACTTTTTGATAAACATTAAAAATTTTATTAAAAAATCTATTTCTGAATCCAGAGTGCTGTGGTGCCCAAAATATATTTTAGTTTGTGTGCTACGTTACTATAAAAATAAAAAGAGCAATATGATTGCATTACTTAATTCTCTAGAGGCGTTTAAAATTTTTAAATGTGATTTTTACCCACTAACTCGGTTTTTTTAAATGGGAATTTAATCGTTCACCAACATTTTTAAATACCTCATTTTCATACGAATCTAATGATACCAAAATTTTGAAAATCCGCTCAGAAATATTTGAGATTTCCGCTAAAATACAATGCAACCAAGCTTTTAGAAACATGCGGCTAATAGATAATAGATTAGTGGGCTTTGGAAACTAAAATGGCACATTTCTGTGTAAATCTGGTAACCTAAAAATATCTATAAATGTCAATTTATGGTTTAGTTATGTTAATTATTTTAAAGATACCTACTGTTACCTAGTTTAAATTTAATTGTTCAAACGGAATTGATTTTTATTTATTTATAGGCCCGATATTTATGTTCATTTAAATAAAACTCTGAAAACCGAACGGATGTCGCATTCTATTGCAAATGTCCTTGTGGATGTAATTGTGTTTACCTCCACATACCTATGCTGAACTTAATTGTAACGTTCTTTGCGCTCACAATTATTAAATGTTTGATAGCTCAATTTCGCCTATAACTACACGAGACTGTCTGACAGCTGATATTGTTTTATTACCATCAATGGCTACTATGATTTTTCCAATGTTATTAGGTTACCAGATTTATACAGAAATGTGCCATTTTAGTTTCCAAAGCCCACTAATCTATTATCTATTAGCCGCATGTTTCTAAAAGCTTGGTTGCATTGTATTTTGGCTGAAATCTCAAATATTTCTGAGCGGATTTTTAAAATTTTGGTATCATTAGATTCGTATGAAAATGAGGTATTTAAAAATGTTGGTGAACGATTAAATTCCCATTTAAAAAAACCGAGTTAGTGGGTAAAAATCACACTTAAAAATTTTAAACGCCTCTAGAGAATTAAGTAATGCAATCATATTGCTCTTTTTATTTTTATAGTAACGTAGCACACAAACTAAAATATATTTTGGGCACCACAACACTCTGGATTCAGAAATAGATTTTTTTAATAAAATTTTTAATGTTTATCAAAAAGTGACCAAAATGGATGTATTGTATTCAAAATTTTCCTCTAGACTTCAAAAATGTAAAAATATATAGGGTGTTCCATTTAAAAATCGAAAGTTGTGGGCATTTCCGGTCAAACCGGATGTGCACCAAATTTGATTTTTTATTGAAAAGATGGCATTTCAGTCGTGTAATAAGGCCTCGAAATTTCAATTTTCTATTCCAAATATTTTAGGAAATATCGGGGCGAGCGCAATTCGTGACTCACCCGGTATATCCCATATGCGAATCAGAATTTTAGTACCAGACTGAAGTAGGTAATGGAGGATTTTAATCGTATAAATCGTATAATTATAATATCTGCATCATACAATACATTTACCTACATCGCATAATTCCGTACATTACCTATTTGTATCATTTGTAACGCTTATTTTAAAATAATAGTGAAATTTATGCGTCTTACAAAAATTCAATCTTTTATTGCAGCTAAACTGTTTATGCGTATGAGTCTCGGCTCTTTAACCTGGATATATCTCTGCTAGTGTTGCACAAAATATATCTGTCCTTTTCAGTGTCGCATATGGGATTTATATGTGCCAGAACCAAAGTTGTGTGCAAAATTTCAGCATGATTGAACATCGGGAAGTGGTCAAAAATTCGATCACCAAATGTGAATATACATAGGTACACATACACATATTTCGAGCTAAAGAAAACTATTAAAAAAGTAATTTTTAATAAATTAATTAGATGAAAAAGTCAATGGCGTTTTTTCATAAGCTTGTTTCTGGTTAGATATCCAGGTCACGAATGGCGTTTTACACAGCTCTTATATCCTGCATTATCTCATTTTCAAGAGATCAGTAAGCTGTATCTATGGAATCGGGACAAAATTATACTTTGCTTACGCTGTATTTCGTTGAGATATTCCTCCGGGTTTTCCGGTTATTAATGTACCAATGACGTCAATCAAACAAATAACAAATCGACTTGTCAAAGTGTTCTAATTTTTCTTTCACTTCTGTCGGCTCGAATTTTCAATTCGCCCATGCAATTCACGGTGCCGTGAAATTGCCAGTTTCAGTTTTTCGATATCGACATTAAGGAGCCTTCCTGGTGATATATTTATCTATTTATGAACGTTTAAAAATTTTTGCTATTTCCGACGAGTCCACCCCGACCGTAACACATCGCGACGACTTTCACAGCGGATTTCTCGGTTCGAATCCTACTTTTAATTTTTTTTAACTCTCGCTGATATTTCTCATTCTAAAGTTACATCGCAATTTCTACCCGCTTAACGTTTAAAAACTATAAAAAAATAGAAATAGTCTATGACTAAGGGGAGAGGGGAACACCAATCTGCCTGCTTACCCAGACGCAACATTTACTAAGGAGTATCTCGATGGATATTTTACAGAAATATCAGGTCGCTGTCACTCTTGTATTCGTTACACCGTAACAAATAAGTCTTAAAAAAATTAGCCTGTTGAATTCAAAATTAGCTTGCTCTAAGTAGTACGAAGTTAACGAATTTGTTCATGCGTTCAGGGGCCTATATCACGATTCAGTACTATTAAAAATGTATTCCGGCATTATTTTTCTACTTGCTGAATATAAATGAATCACTAAAAAAATCAGATTGTTACAAATCTGTCATTCACAGTGAAATATCTCGAAAGTGTTAAACTGTTAAGTTTTTGCCTCTGGAAACCAAGCAACCGACACAATATGCCAATCGTATTTTCATAGTCACCAAGTGAAGTATTAATTTTTGACTGAACATGAACGGAAAATACTTATGTGTCGTATACCCTTGAAATCAGAATATCTATTTTCGAACGGCATAAAAAAATGATATGTTGAAAAATAAGAAAGTCTATGTATCAAAAAGGCGCCAAACGCCACCAAATCCGCACCAAAACCATTTCAGCTCATATGTTAGCCTTGTACCAAATGTCATCAAAATTGGTTCAATAATTTCGGTGCCATCGTGTCCACATACACACATACATTGGACATTTTTTAAAATCCCTTCATGTTCTTAAGACCACAAACGTAAAGATTTGGTCTTATCTCCATTTTCGATTTTAGATCAATTAGATTGTTAATGTTAGACACTTCTTTGACACTAAACAATTACTGTGTTAAAAATTATATTAAATTGAAAGATAAATATATGAATGTATTGTGCTTCAAACGTATTAGTCCAATAATTATAAAGATTTCCACACCAAAAAATGTTATATGAGATTTTCCTTCAGTAACTGTTAGTGAAGGGATAATACATCATAAAATTACAAAAATCAGTTCTGGGGGTGCCGCGCAAACCCAGCAAAAAACCACCCCTTCGGTGAAAGATGCCTTATTTTACTGATAACTCGTTAACGGTTGAAAATATGAAAAAATTGCTCATTATAAAAAAGAAAGCTGGACTAATTTCCTGAAAAAAGTGCTCTTGTAATTTTATTGTATATGCCATAATTTTCGAGAAAATTGATATCGAAAAAAATTGCAACATTTGTATTTTTAATGCGTACGAATTTTCGTTTATTTGAATTTTTTTGTGCGCGGCCCATAGAAAACGTTAAATTGCTCGAAAACCAAACAAGCTAGGAAGAAAAATCAAAATGGGTTTTAAAGGGGATATAAAATACTTTCTTGTGTTTCCATTTTTGATGGCTATTGAGATCTATTAGTATATAAAAATAACAATATAATATAGTTAGCTCTTGATTGTTTGAGCTTTTAACTATTCAATCCATAAAAAACAGCTGACTTTAATATAAGTTATAAATGTATTATCTTTTAGTTCAAGGTAGTACTTCAATGCAGAAAAAGTTAGGAATAAAAATATTCACATTTACAACTTTACCAGCATGTTGAAGTTAGCCAAATTTTGGCCATTTTTTTATTGTTTCCTAAAAATAAAAAATGACCCAAACATCTTGAAAATTTAGCTGATTTTTTTTTTTGAGTTTATGTATCATATAATTATTGTTTCTAATCATTTAGTAGTTTAAAAAAATGCATAAAAAATATCATCAAATAATTGAATAGGCCTTTTTGGATTTTTTCTTTTTTGCTAATTTCAACATGCTGGTAAATTTGTAAATGTGAATATTTTTATTCGTAACTTTTTCTGCATTGAAATACTACCTTTAACTAAAAGATAATGCATTTATAACTTATATTAAAATCAGTTATTACTTCCATATCCACGTAGTGGATTGGAAGTATAGTAATCGTAAAAAAAATTTCAAAATTTTTTTTTTCTTGAAATCGGTTTAGAATGTCATGACACGTCGAGATTTCAAATTTGAGCGAAGAAAAAATGTCTGTCTGTCGGTCTGTCTGTAACTTTTTTTTTGTCCGTACGTTTTCTTCGGAACGGTTTAAGATATTGACTTGAAATTTTGTACACGTGTATATTATAATGAGATCTGGAACTGGATTGTTTTTTGAAGATATCCAGTGAAAGGTTGGGGGGTAAATAGGGGTAAATATGGGGAAATATGTAAAGCAAGCTGGTAAGAGTACAGAAACTTGAAATTTGATGCATGTACTACAAGCCAAGGCCTCAGATTTTTTTTAAATATTTTTCAACCCACCCACCACCCCTTCTCCATTATTAAAGGGATTGATACAATAAAATTGAGATATTCATTTGAAATTTGGGACACGTATGTATTATAACGACATCTGGAACTAGATTATATTTTGAGATGATTTCGTTGAAGGGTTGGGGTTAAATAGGGGTAAATAGGGGAAAATAAGTAAAGCAAGCTGGTAAGAGTACGAAAACTTGAAATTCAGTGTATCTACTAGAAGCCAAGATCTCGGATTATTTATAATCATTTTTCAACCCCCACCACCCCTACTCCATTATTAAAGGGCTTGATGAAATAAAATTTAAATATTCACTTGAAATTTGGACTAGAGTGCAAATCTAGTCAAGATGTTTCCTTTAAAGTGACTGATGAAAAATCTGGATGTGGAAGTAGTGATTCCTTAGGCAGCGGTTTTTTTATTGGGCCTGTGAATAGTTAGATTTACAAAATATCAAGAGATAAATATATTATATTGTTATTTTTATATACTAATAAATATCAATAGCCATCAAAAATGGCAACACAAGAGAGTATTTTATATCTCCTTTAAAACTCATTTTGATTTTTCTTCCTAGCTTGGTTGGTTTTCATTCCATTTTTTCTATTGCTCCGCGCGCAAAACATTTCAAATACACGAAAATTCGCGCGCATTAGAAATACAAATTTGGCAATTTTTGTCAATATCGATTTTCTCGAAAACCTTGGCATATACAAGAAAATTACAAGAAGACTTTTTTAGGCAATTAGTCAAGCTTTCTCTTTTATGATGAGCAATGTTTTGTATCTTCAACGGTTAATGAGATATCAGTAAAATAAGGCTTTTTTCACCGAAGGGGTGGTTTTTTGGGGGGGTTGTGCGGCACCTCCAAAACTAATTTTTGTGGTTTTGTGATGTTTAACCCTCCCACTAACAGGTAATGTAGGAAAATCTCAGATAACATTTTTACTTTACCGACTACTATATTCATAAAAAAAAAATGATAAGTTCAGTAAATATAGTTTTATTTGTTGTTGCAAACGTTTTCTTAATTCTCTTGTATAGTATCAGAAGAATATTTAGAAAAGTTTATTTTGACGTCATTGTGTTTTTATCATAGGTAATGTTCTCAATTCATAGGAATGACTATATTTATTTTCAGCTTAATATACTTAGCCTTAAGGATGGAAACTTAGCTGCTGAAATAAAGATATCTGAGGAGCACTTGAATAGCATGGGTGGACTTCATGACGGCTTTTCCGCAACCATAGTAGATACTATGGGTACTGTTGCCTTAGAGTCCCACAAGAACAATGCTGGTCCAAGTGTGTCAGTAGATATCCACGTAACGTAAGTAGAGACAACTGCAGTTGATTCTATATAATATTGGTGGCATTTGGAGGATATACAGCAATATTGTGAAAGGAATGAATAATCTCTATACACATATTACATTTTTTGACTTTCTCTTTGAAGAAACGGGCTATTAATTAAGGATGTTTTTGCTATAATTCAATTGCTTGTACTCAGTAGAGCATATCAGATCAAATGGTACAACTTATGTTGAAGTCGTCGAGCAATTCTGTCAATCAATCAATCAAAACAAAATTAATGTTATATAACATACACATACTCAACATCCATGTCCCCGGAGCCAGCACGATATAAACTTTTGGATGGTATGACAGATTAAGAACAAGGGTGAGGAGAAACAATCGCATTGGTAATTATTGTTATTATTAGGAATATGAGCAGTTGTCTCATCCACACATCCTGCAAATAGGATCGTCTTTCAACTTCAGTGTATGAAGTGATTTTTTCAAAGGATATTGTTCTGTTATAAAGCTTACCATTCATGTCATTCTTGCTCTGTCGATCCCAAGCAATCACTTTACGATTGTCAGTAGAGAACCCCTTTACACGGAGCCCTGATTGTCTCATTCCATGGGTTTAAGCCCAATAATTGTTTGAACTATGCCATGGCCCAGCCTCGTAGTTATTATTAAATCAGACCTCTTGGCAAACCGGAAGCTACTTCATTGTCCTCCATATTACTGCCGACTACCCAAATAGATAGAGATAGATAGATAGAGAAAATACTCATAAATTTCTATGTAAAAATAAATTAATTAACAAAGATTTTAAATTTTCTACAGGTATCTAAAAGGAGCAAAATTAGGAGATGAAGTTACAGTTGATGTAAGAACTGTCAGGACTGGAAAAAACCTTGCGTTTTTGGAAACTTTATTGAAGAATAAGATCAGCGGTGAATTACTGGTAAAAGGAAATCACACCAAATTTTTTTTACGGAACAATGAGAAATTGAAATCGACGTAATATTAATTTTGCATTTGTATAATTTAATAATTTATTTAAATGAATGTCTTAGTTACTGTAACTGTATTTTATTTATTACTTCTGTTATAATGAGATACGGAACTATATATTATTTTGAGCTTATTCCGTTGAAGGGTTGAGATGAAATAGGGGTAAATAAGTGAAGCAAGCTGGTAAGAGTACAGAAACTTAGCATTTGTTGTATACAGTGTGGCTACAATTTCGTGGACACAAGCCTGTATCTATGTTATTACTTGACGGATCGTTTTCTAATTTGGGCAGGCCACATATACCATGGTAGTGCATATTTAGAACCTAATAGACTACATTTTAATCATAGGCGTGCGTTGCAGGAAATAAATAAAGGGACAGAGTTTTACGATTTTTTATTAGCGAATCGGATAGAAAATAAGCGATGTTATATTCTTATTTATCACCCTCGAAAACATATCTAAAACAAGTTTCATCCAAATCCTATACAGGGTTGCTCAGAAAATAAAGAAATATTTCAATTTTCTTTCGTTATTCCCTTTTTAGATAATCTGTTAAAACTAACTAGAAGGACGGTTAAGCATATCGGTGATTAAGAACTCTCGCTGCTTTTTTACTCTAATCATAAGAATTGTCATGAGATTTTTTAGCAACTAATTTACTTAGTACACAATGTAAGAGCAAATTAAAAGGGAATTCTAAAAATAATAAAACAATAATTTATCAATTTTTACTGCTTGCAATTATAATGCAAAATCCAATGGTGCCATGGAATGCCTTTATTTGTCGAAATGTCATATTGTGACATAAGCTGAGTAGTTTATATTTTAGTGGTGAATTTAGACTTCAAATAATTGTGATTTCTAATACAATGCCAGAAAATCGTTTATCAGTTGCTGAAAAAGTTGAGATTATTAGAATTGTAGGAGAAAATATAAAAGCAAGAGAAGCAGCAAGAACTTTTAATGGCCGACATCTTAACCGGCCTCCAGTAAGTTTTAGCACAATAGCTAAGATTAATCGAATTTTTAATCAAACTGGAAACGTTACAATATTAAGACCAACAAATTAGAATCGGAATAATTTAAATGAAAACAGAATTTTGCAAGCATTCCGTAATAATCCAAAATTAAGTATAAGACAAGCTTCTTTGAACTTAAATCTAAACAAAGAAATAATAAGAAGATGTTTAAAAAAAATGACATAAAACCATTTAAGCCTAAAATATTACACACACTCTTAGAAGGGGATATTGAAAAAAGATTGGATTATGCACTTTGGATGCAGGGTGAATTTTTGAACAACAGAGATTTTTTGAAAAATATAATCTATTGTGACGAATCTACTTTTACATCAAATGGTGTAAGATCCACCCAAAATATGAGATACTGGGCGTCAGAAAACCCACATTGGATAATTAACAGCAAAAATCAATACTTATTCACAGTAAATGTTTGGTGTGCTATTCTAAATCAACAAATTATTGGACCTTTTTTTATTCAGAATTTGACTGCTCAAAATTTTCTGAATTTTCTAGAAACAGAAATTATGGATTTTCTTGATAATTTACCGTTAAACGTGACAGAAAACCTTTACTTTTTGTTAGACGGTGCCCCAGCACATAGTTCTCGTATGGTTAGAAATTGGCTTGACACCAATTTTCCTATGAAGTGGATTGGTCCCCGTAGCCCATTACATGAGTTTCATCCAACATCCCCGGATCTCACCTCGATGGATTTCTATGTTTGTGGTAACCATAGATTTAATAAACGAAACCTCTTTGCAAGGCACGAACTGATAAAAGTGATTCGTCAAGTTAGAAAAAGGGTAGAAGCATGCATCACATTGGATGACGGTTGTGTTGAAGTTAGAAGAATTCATTTGTTTAATAATTAATTAATTAAGTTATGATGACAAATGAAAAGAATAAAAATTTCTTTATTTCATATAATTCCTTCAACAATTTATCATTACCACAAATGTATTCTTAATGTCAATTGTTTTTCTGTTAATACATTTATGTGATTTTTCTGTGTGTTATTTTTTTCTGTAGTACGCATGCCATAAAGAAGAAGTAAATGGGACACAATGTTAACATGAAATTACATACGGGAGAAAACATATTTCTTTACTTCCCGAGCAACCCTGTATAGGATTTGGATGAAACTTGTTTTAGATATGTTTTCGAGGGTGATAAATAAGAATATGACATCGCTTTTTTTCTATTCGATTCGCTAATAAAAAATCGTAAAAATCTGTCCCTTTATTTAGTTCCTGCAACGCACGCCTGTAATTAAAATGTAGTCTATTAGGTTCTAAATATGCACTCCCATGGTATATGTGGCCTGCCCAAATTAGAAAACGATCCGTCAAGTAATAAGATAGATACAGGCTTGTGTCCACGAAATTGTAGCCATACTGTATACTAGAAACTTAAGTTTTGCTGTATGTGTATATACTAGAAGAAAAAGTCTCAAATTTTTTAAAGATATTTTCCGTCATCAAAAGAGTTTATATTGACTTGAAATTTGGTACACGTAGGTATATATTATAATGAGATCTAGGTAAAGCTAGATTATATTTTGAGTTTATTCCGTTGAACGAGTTGAACGAAATCTAGAACTAAATTATGTTTTGAGCTTATTCTGTTGAAAGGTTGGGGGGTAAATAAGTAAAGGCAGCTAGTAAGAGTTAAGAATCTTGGGATTTGGTATATATGTATTAAGGGGACGGTAGCTCAGTGGTTTAGCGCGTCTAGCTTGCATACTGGCATAACTAGCGAAGCAGGTTCAATCCCTGCTCACCGCGAAATAATTTTAATTATAAAATTATCCCCAAGATGTGGTTCGGACTCCACTATAAACTGTAGGGCCTCGTTTCTCTTTACCTTACACAAAATCATTCTGGACTTTCAAGGAGTTACCTCGGTGACTTGAGAAGCGGTTAAAAAAACATTAAAAACATTAAAACATAGTAGAAAGCAAGGTTTTACAGCACCCATACTCCATTATTAAAAAGGTTAACTAAATACAATTCTATCAGGTCTATTCTGTAACATTTTTGTTAAGCTTTAACGGCTAGGTCACTGTTAAAATAATTAGCGAAATGAAGTTAACGGTCAGTGGTATTCTGTACACTTTTTTTAAGGTTAAATTTAACCAACATCGTTTAAAATTAGAGGCGACTTTGGACCTGCCATTAAAATTTAACGGTACCGTTAAAGAGGCAAAAACACCGTATTTTATTTTTGGTTCATAAAATTTTGTATAATATCGTACAGTAAATGGCACTTTATTTATGTTTGTCAATGAGTTTGAGATTCTTTTGACGGCCCATTTCCTCATTTATATTCAGTAATTATTTTTCCGCCTTCAAATAATCGTAATCATAACCTCAAATAGAAGCGCGGTCGTTAAAAACTTATGACTTTAACAGGTCCGTTAAATGGTCGCATACAGAATAGAAAAATGAGTTATTATTTTTAGCATTCCGTTAAAATTAAAAATTTAGCAGGGCGTTTATTTTTAACCAAAAAATTACAGAATAGACCTGTATGAGCGATTATTTCCGCATTCTGGAGAGCAAATATAATATCAAGATGTTGACAATTGAATATGTAATTGAATAAGGAACTAATTCGTTAAACTCGGTATTTTGTTGGTTCATATATTCAATGGGGTTATTTCACAATTTATGTTAAATGTACAATCAGGAACTCAATATATTTGAAAAAAAAAAATTTTTTGCAGTTACGTTACATTTTTAAATTAGATTTGTAGTTTGAAAATATTAGTTCCCGCCAACAGTCGTGACGTTCATGTTTTCGCATGCACAGTATAGCGTAGGTGAAATATCTGTGTGGCAGCACTGAGTTTCAAACATCACTAAGAAAAACTAACAGCTAAAGTAACGGTGTTGCAGTTAAGTTAGTTTGTTCTGGAGTTCTGTTTGTTTTGCGGTTTTGTTTTGATTTGTTAATTTTTAAGACGTGATGTATGGAGGTATATAAAATCAGTTGTCTTTTTTTGTATCATTAAGTGATATAATTTTACGAGTATTGCTAAGAACATCAGGTAAGTTTCTACCCCAAGAAAATGTTTATACTCATTTTAATACACTCGACACTGAAATAGTTCATATTTTTCGCAAAGAAATCCTGAATTATAACGTAGTTCACTTCGGGTAAATTTTCAGTGCTAGCTTTAACGAAATTAGGCTCCATAATGTGATAATTAGTAAAAAATTATGAACTAACACAAATTATAAAAATAAACAGAAAGCAAACTGTACTCTTCTTCTGCCTCTTTTATTTTGCCAGTCAGGATGTGAGGAATCTTAACACAAACAAATATTCCTACATTTAGTTGTAAGTCAGAAGTTAATAAAATTCGAAATTATTGACGAAACTTTTTATTGATTTACGAATAATTAATAAATAATAAAGGAACAGTATTTACCAATACATTATTCTTGTATATTCTACTATTCAAATTGATAAATATTTTAAAGTTTTTCTTTAACATGAAAATAACTCTATTGTACCTAAAGGAAATCATAGCGACGTCATTGTATGAATGATTGATACAGAAGCGAACTACTTTTTAAACTTAGATTAATACTGTATGAACTGTGTGAACTAAATTCCTGCCGTAAAGAATTTGAAAATATTTCAGGCTTTTGACCAATGTTTCCTAAAAATGATTCACCTCTATTTGTCTCGAAAATTTCGGTAGTTACACACTATTTTACGATTTGAGTTTAGAGTTTCCGTCTTATTTATATTAGGGAATTACTAGCCAGATTTATTATTTACAATAACTAATAGCGTTTAACTGCCTAGGGGAACTCCTTGCCCGATCCTTTGCTTCGCCCATGGTCATATGTTTATTTATACTTAGACGCCAAGTAGCTGGCGCCCGTTACTACAGGGTCGACAAAAATAACTAGTACTTATCTAAGAGTTCTAATCGAAAAAGAATAAATAAATGCTTTTATTTTGTGCTCAATATATTTACATTATAAATAGGGGTCGTGGAACCCGGAAGCATAGCAGTTCCCACATACGTAAGTAGTGATATGTAAACCGAGTTTACTATATCTGTAAGATAGTGTTTGCTGAAAACTAAATTTTACCAAATCATTATTAGCAATTTCTGGTGTAAAAGTTTTTTATTTTTCTCTGTATCAGTTAAAGAGTGAAGTTAATGAAGGTGGTGTATCTTACTTAAAAAAAATATGTTTTTTGAAGTATTGGACAAAAAATACTAATTTATAACAAATACAAATAGTGCAAAAAAAATATCAAAAGAACAATGAGAGTCTTGTAACAGCAAAATTATGATATCATACCTTCTGGGGTATCACCAGAAGTATATATCTGAGTTTTGGACTTCCAAAGCCTAATGCGTTTTTTTTTTTTTTTAGAAACAATTTTATTATTTAACAGCGTTTTTTAGGTAAAAAGATGAATACCTCCGGTTCTAGAGGTCCGATCAAGACAAACAAAAAATTAAAATCTTCATAATTAAAATTCCAACAAATCTGCGATTTTGGATCATTTGAGTACGTACATAACGTACAAAATGGAATAAACTGGCTAAAAAGTGTTTCTTTTTCATTTTATTGACCAGGGATGTTAAGAGGTCCGATCGGCTTCAAATTCAGAAAATATACCTTTATTGAGAACAAAACACCCTGAAATTTTGGTGCCCAAATATTGAATCCTGTGGACACAAACGAATTTGTTATCTAACATTTGAATTGCCCGCCATTTTATGCCATTAAGTCCATAGATAGATAGATAATTTTAAAAGCTTCAAATTCGGATGAATGATGGGGGTAGTGCAACATTTTAGACATACTGGTGTTTATTTTGTAATTCTCCATTATAATATAACAAATACATACATATTAAGAACTTTTGAGGCTATGTGAGTAATTTAGAAAAATTTATCATAAGAATGCCACTAAATTAATTTTAAACTAATTTTACTAAACGTTAACTTTGTGTGCAGTCGTGAATAATAAAAAACTTTTTAAATCTAGGCTAAATATTTCTCTATTTGAATATGTAGTGACAATCGGAAATAAAGTAAATATGTAAACAATTTAATTTCTTATTTTAAAACGGATATGGTAGTAATAAACAGTTTAATTGATTTGTAATAAATATAATGGATTATTAATTAAAATTAATAGTAACTATGAATATTGTTATTGCACCACTTCTATTAATATCTTTTACTAGTCTGTCTGACATAGAATTAAATAAACTCATGTAATCATCAGTAATATTTTTCCCATACGTTAATATACTCTTCACAAATACAAAACGAATATTTAATAAGGTGTCCAAAGCTTTAACAATTGAAATGCCCCATTCCAACAAGGTAAATGATTTTTGGAAACGAATTCAGGAAGAGGGTCCTTAGGAGCATCAGAAATGGCTTGTTGGACTTTTGTTGACGCTTGCGCACATTTCTACAAGAAAAAACATGGCCGAATGTTACTTCAGGAATTTGTGTTTACCTCTTGCTAAAAAATTAACTACTTGCGATATGGATCTGATTTTTTATATCTATATACTACAGATACGATCGTCTCTATCTGTATTAATAGACCTTCAAAATCACTTACGGTTTTTTTCTAAATAAATCCATAATCACATGAACAAATAATATCTCCATATACTACACCTTCATAAACTATAGATCTAATAAATCCTCTGCCAAATGAGTTTTATTTTACATATTAATATTTTTGTAAAATTATATATAATAATAACACAATATCAAAAATGTATTGTCTTACTATCTTGATGCATTCCAATTAACCAGATAGCAGTACGTCAGATAATACCGCATGCTAATAGGAGTATCACGGATCTAAATTATGGTTTAATCTAAAAAGTTTGTAACTCAAAAATTGTAAAAGATATGGAGCTAATTTTTTTGTAAAAACTTTTTGATCTTTAGACCATATTTCATTCATTATTTAGAAAAAAAACAGTAAGTGATTTTGAAATTATATCGCTCATGTCAGTAATACATAAGTATAAAAAATCAGATCAATATCGCACGTAATTAATTTTCTAGCGAGGTGTAAGTTTAAAAACACAGATTCTTGAAATAACGTTCCTCCATCTTTTTTTCTTGTGGAGAAGTTGTGCAAGCGCCAACAAAAGTCCAACAAGCTAGTTCTGATGCCCATTAGGACCCTCTTTCGATATGCGAGCTCAAAATATATGCTGGAATGGGTTACTTCAATCGGCACATTTCTAAAAGCGGCAATATCGTTCTTAAAGAAAAAAATGTATATCACTATTTTGGTGATCGATTTCTGAATTAACTTTCAAAGTATCCGTCCGTCTGCCTGTCTGTCTGTCTGTCCGTCCGTCACGTTTCTTGTAAGCTTAAGAACGAAAAGTCGGATTGTTGTGAAATGTGGACAGTGAGTTAGTGTTAGCTATAGGAAGAATCCTATTGTTTTTTATCAAAATCGATCAATAAATAAAAAAGTAATTAGTTATTTAAATGTAATTAATTTAATACTTATGTTATATAACATTGTTACATTGCAGAACCAGCTAAATTAGGCAATAGTCCCTAACGTTTTTTTCAACTTAACAGCAATAAGTCTGTCACAAATGCGATAAGATTATGGACCAAGCTTTGGCGGCTTTCACTCATCTCGCAGTTAGACAAGGCTGTCGCTCGTTTATTTAACTGCGAAGAGTATCATATAGAATGTGCAACAATTATATATAAAATGCCGTAAATCGGAGAAGAATATAATGGTTAGCTTGTTTATCATTTCCAATAAATCTTGGATCTTCCGTAGTCTGACATTTCGTTTTTAAATATCTTTTTCAAGAGGTTCTGATAAATCCATAGGGTTAAGTTGTGGACTGTGGCTGGGACAGTTGAGAATATTAATGTTGTTTACTCGAAAGAAACAATTATCTTTACTTTATTCAATTACTTCCACATCCATGTAGTGGATTGGAAGTATAGTAATCGTAAAAAAAAATCATTTTTTTTCTTAAAATAGGTTAGAATGTCATGAAACATCGAAATTTTAAATTTGAGCGAAAAAAAATTCTGTCTATCTGTCGGTCTGTCAGTCTGTCTGTCGGTCTGTCTGTCTGTAACTTTTTTTTTTTTTGTCCGCACGCTTTCTCCGGAACGGTTTAAGATATTGACTTCAAATTTTGTACACGTATATATTATAACGAGATCTAGAATTGGATTGTTTTTTGAAGATATCCGGTGAAGGGTTGGGGTGTAAATAGGGGTAAATATGGGGAAATATGTAAAGCAAGCTGGTAAGAGTACAAGCCAAGCCCTCAGATTTTCTATAATATTTTTCAACCCCCCACTACCCCTAGTCCCTTATTAAAGGAGTTGATAAAATAAAATTGAGATACTCATTTGAAATTTGGTACACGTATGTATTATAACGGCATCTCTAACTGGATTATATTTTGAGATGATTTCGTTGATGGGTTGGGGGTTAAATAGGGGTTAATAAGGGAAAATAAGTAAAGCAAGCTGATACGAATATAGAAACTTCAAATTCGGTGTATATACTAAAAGCCAAAGCCTCAATTGTTCTTATAATATTTTTCAACCCCCCACCACCCCTACTCCATTATTAAAGGGGTTGATAAAATAAAATTGAGATATTCATTTGAAATTTGGTACACGTATGTACTATGACGACATCTGGAAATAGATTATATTTTGAGATGATTCCGTTGAATTGTTGGGGGTTAAATAGGAGTAATTAGGGGAAAATAAGTAAATCAAGCTGGTAAGAGTACAGAAATGTGGGATTTGGTGTATATACTAGAAACCAAGGCCTCAGATTTCTTTCTAGTATTTTTCAAACACCACCATCTCCGCTCCATTATTAATGGGTTTGATGACATAAAATTGAGATATTTACTTGAAAGTTACTACACGTATGTATTGTAATGACATCTGATTGAGATGATTCCATTGAAGGGGTGGGACGTGGTAGGTTGTGAATAGGGGAAAATAAGTAGGGTAAACTAAAAACTTAATTTTTAATGTATATGGTAGAAACCAACGCCTCAAACTTTTCTGGCAGCTGCTCCAAATATTATTAAAATTCTATGACCAATAATTTCCACATACTAGAGTGCAAATCTACTCAAGATGTTTCCTTTAAAGTGACTTGGATGAAAAATCTGGATGTGGAAGTAGTGATTCCTTAGGCAGCTTTTTTTTCTAATAGAATACAGCGACCCAAGAGATCAAATGCCTTGGAAAAATTGGTATATATGATATTCATTTTCTTGTCTGCATCTAATTCTTTAGAAATTAATTGTGTAATAGAAGCATGGTTAGCCTCAGTAGATCCACCAGAAACATACTGATTCTTTAACGGAAGCGATCCTAAAATCAGAAACGGAACAGAAGAAGTTCTAATGCAGGATTACGCCAGACTAAAGACAAACGAAGAATTTAATACCATATTCGACAAAGAATGTCACAAAGCCTGTAGAATTTAGAGATGGTAGAATTAACGCCTGAAGTCATAGGGAAGTCACAAGCTTTGTAAAAAAGTTTGTGAATTCTAGGCAACAACTAATTATAAGGCAATTCTCAGATGATCTTGTAGGTTGAGGTGAAGAACGACTGAAAAGCCGAGTAACCTCTTACACAATCTACAATCTAAAGGTATCTCCAGTCATATGTGGATAATTCAAGGGTGTGTAAAGCTAAGTCCACACTTGTGCACTTTCGTTTTCAACTTCGTTTTCGTTTCAATTCCACTTTAAACATTGTTGCGTATAACGCATGCTTTAGATTGAATGCGTTAGCTGCAAGCCTTTAATTGTCTACACCTGTGCGCCAAAATATCAATTACATTCAATTTTCAGCAGTGAGACGTGTAGTTTTACAATGGAAGCTAATGCTGCTACGTTAGCAGGTATAAGCTCTGCAGTTTTAGTTGTAAAAAAGTAAGAAAAAGACGTATAAATAAAACATTCAGACGATGGATATGG
Source organism: Stenurella melanura (assembly GCA_963583905.1). Taxonomy (NCBI): domain Eukaryota; kingdom Metazoa; phylum Arthropoda; class Insecta; order Coleoptera; family Cerambycidae; genus Stenurella; species Stenurella melanura. The sequence goes on from OY757316.1 coordinate 41,118,648, forward strand.
TCTTCAACGTGGACTTATACGCGAATCAATTAAGAGTCATACTTGTTCTATGCTCCTGCACCGCTCTTTTCTCCTGTAACTTTTTGACGTTCCTTCGAAAAATATGAATGTAGATTCTTTATTTAGTTTTTCACATTCCTTTCAGTTATGTTATATTTCATGGTTAAAACGATATAAGCATCCTTTCTTTTAATCTCATTGGTATATTTCTTACCTGTAATGTCCCATAAAGCATTATGTGATAAATGAAGTACAGTGTCTGTTAAAACGACATTCTGAGTAAAAAACTGAAAATAACAAAAAGTGAACGAAAAAATGCTGAAATTGCATGGTAAATTGAACAGAAATCCACTGATAATGGAAGAACGTGCGCTATGGCATGCCGCACTGAAAACGGCGCTCCTCGACTGACTTAAGACATGCATTCGTGCATGCACGTAAAGTGAACAAGTGTGGACAAAGCTATTCAAATGGATGCCACTGAATTATAACAGCGCGCTAAGTATGTGTCTAATAAAATCATTATTACAGAACATTTATTGACATGATAATTAACCTTTAAGTTGTTAATATGCAGTTGTCTTATTTCAGAGAAAATTGAAATAATAAATGACTGATAATAAACACACTACTGGACAATTTTTTAATTATTAATTTTATTATACTTAATCGTATTTATAGTAAGGCAATAAATGAAACGATTGTTTATTACTTGCAAGATGAATTTATATCTATATATAGCCGTCTGAATAAGGTGGTCTGCAAACTGCTGGTGCCTTGTATTATAGGAAGCACATCTGGTTAAGGGAACCCTATTATTCTCGCTTGACTGTAAGTCCGTCTGTCCATAACGGAGCATCCAGTTTAACAAAACTTTATTAACATTACGAGAAATATAATGTATTCCAGATTCCCGTATCCGAAGCCTGTCGGACATCCACAGCGCACACCGCGGCGCCGTGATAGTTGAAAGACAGGATGGAGCGTGATCTGATCAACTTCGAAATTCTGTACTTAACCTAAACTTTTTTTGCCATAGTGCAAAGTAAACAAACAATTTTCCAAGAAATGGAAGATAAACCTTAATATAAAACAAGGGTAACGAGCACTGTTATTAAATTTTGATATTCCCACACGGGAAAAGAACCAAACCAAAAAACCTGCTTAGGAAATGGTGGTAGGTTACTGCACACATAGCGAATGCCAAGCTGCTTAATGTCTAGTTTAAAATATTATCAAAGGAAGAAGTTAAGGTGGCCATTCCCTAGAAGGAGACATCTGATAGGGAAGTATTTATTATTTTTGGCCATAACTATTTTTTCTTAGTACGTATATTAAAAAAAAACTAGAAGAGTACCTAAACGATAACAAGACTATTGCTATGAATTTTCAGTCAATAATTTCAGTGGTTTGCAGAATAGCTACATTTAAATTTAAAAATTATGTTAATCTTCCTATTTCGTAATTTTAAAATCCAGTTATTTTACAAACCACTGAAATTATTGAGTGAAAATTCATAATAATAATCTTGTGATGGTTCTACTTAGGTACTCTTATACGCTTTTTTAAATATACGTACTAAGACAAACAAGTTATTGGCCAAAGTAATAAATATTTCCCTATCGGATGTCTCTTTCTAGGGAATGGCCACCTTAAGATAAAATAAAGATTATAATTACACAGGTGTACAAAAATAGTTCTGCTCCAAGGACTAAACCTATCATGCTTTAAGTAAAACACAACAAGCTAACCATTATACTCTTCACCGATTTACTGCACTATACATACAATTGTTGCACATTCTATAGGATACTCGTCGCAGCTTCTTTCGTAAATAATATTAGTTTTAGACATTTTTTATTTAATTACAAAATATACAATTTAAAAAAAAATTAAAATAATTAATAAATTTATTAATTATTGATCGATATTGTTCAAAAACAATGGGGTTCTTCCTCTAACTAACACTAACTTACTGTTCAAATTTCAATACAATCGGACTTGTTGTTCTTAAGTTATCGTGCTTACAAGGAACGTGATGGACGGACAGACAGACGGACGGGCGGACAGACAGACAGATAGACAGACATACGGACGGACATTTTGAAAGTTGAATTTGATCACCAACACAGTGATATGAAATTTTTTTCTCTACGAGCAAAATTACTGGTTTTAGAAATGTGCCGACCGAATGTAATATACTCTTCTGACCACAGAAGGGATAAAAACTTCATAGGACCCTTACGAACGGTTAAAATCATTCCAAATGTTTACCACATGCTTGAGAATATTTGGCCCTTTTTAGCCCTTTTGTAACGGTCAGGTTTTGAAATAACATTCAGTAAATTAAATGGAATAAAAATATGTCTAAAATTTGTGTACTGGTACAATTGTTTTGCATGATAGTAAAACTTTAACGTGTGCTCAGGTATAAAGACCGTTTGACCTTTAACGCGTTGCAGAAATGGAACGTGAAGAGGGGATTGTTTGTTTCAAAGAAGGTATATGTTTTTGGCTTAAGGAGTCGAGTTCTGGCTTCGGGCCGATACACCACGGGAGAAGGTGAATTTGACCTCCCCGAATTAATTAGGTGTAGTTATATAATTTGAACTGTGACTGTGTTGAGACACGGTCGAGCTGTCGTTTGAGTCTGCAAATTTGAAGTCTTTTTATGGTGATGATTGGTGTTCTTGTATTGCAGCTACGTTTTGTTAACTTGTGCATCAGAGTAATGTGTAAATCACAAAGTGCAAATATTCATTAGTCAATTAAAGGACAGCATGAATCTGTAGTAAATAGCAGCAAATTGATTAATCTGAATTATTTTCTTTGAATGCAATCAACGATAATTTGTGATTTTAAGTAACTTGTCTGAGTTTGTACGTTCAGTTCTCGGAGTGATATCCGTCAATTGACCTTCATGTGTCCAGGAATGAAACTGTAAGTTTTTTTAAATTTTATGTACTATATTTTGGTAGCTCAAGCTACACGCGTGGAAAAACAATATGTTTTAGTGCCGTTAAAGAACTTGTTTCGTGATTGATTTTTTATTTCCAGAGTGAGATCGGTAGACAATTTAACCGCTTTCATGTTAGCCGCGGACACGGGCCGCATTGACTTGATTTGTTGGCAATTTAGATGCCCCAATAGGCACAATTAGTGGCCTATTTAGTGTGTAATCACCAGCAACATTTAAGTCTGCCCATCAGGAACAACAGAAAAACCGTTACGCACAGAAAGCCTTTTGTCTGTCTCCCCAATTTGTGTAGTCGGTTTTGAAACCTCTTGATGGTCAAACTCGAAACCTACGCGGTAGAAAGTTTCTTAAATTGAAAAGTCAGTTTCGGCGCACAATAATACGTAAGGTATGATAGGCTTAGTCCTTGGAGCAATTTTTTTTGTAGACCAAGATCTCAGAGCCTACGTCATTTTAGCAAAGCTAATATTTTGGCAATAAATAGTGTGATATGTGCTTAAGAACGTATGCATACTTGCTGGCTTGGAAAAGGGACCCTTTTACAGACAACAAGTGCAAAAGGTACATAAAAACCCTACTAACCTACGCCATAATATGATGGCTGGTTTTCATACATGTTTGACAGAATACTTTTAAAGACCAACATTCATTATTGCCAGACCCTTCACGTGGCCCCAAACTTCCACCAGACGCTTTAAAGCTCGAAGAAACCCAACCATATCTAACATAACAAATTTTTTGTTCTGTTTCGTTTCAAAATAACTGTGGAATCATATCTACTACCATGTGAAAGACGAAACAAAACAAAGAATTTATTAGGTTAGGTTGGGTCTTTTTCGAGTTCTAAAGCGTCTGGAGGAAGTTAGGGCCCATGGATGTCGGTTTTTAAGAGTATTCTGTCAAACATATATGATAAACAGCCATCGTACTATGACGTAAGTTAGTAGGGTTTTTATGTACCTCTTGTACTTATTACCTGTAAAATGGCCCCGCTTCCAAGCTAGCAAGTATGCATACGTTCTTAAGCACATATCACACTATTTATTGTCAAAATATTAGCTTTGCCACTATAGTTCCTGTCTTCTGTGACTGTGACGTAGGTCTGGGGGCTCTGGGATCTTACTCTATTAGGAAGAATGATTTAGAGCAATAACAAAGAGATACAAAGAGAGGACAGAAAAGAAAATGAGGTGTAAATGTTATTATTAATGAAGGTTTACAAAGAGGACAAGGTCAAGGGCAAGATGGGTTGCCTAAAGATGGGCAACGCCTCGTATGGTACCCTGCCATACGAGGCCTTTTTATGCGTGTTTAATGCGAAAGGGGGTATTATGCTGTCTGATATAGGGGTGTACCGCCAAGCTATAATCTACAGTCTGCAAAGAATCTCCATTGATTTCACTTAAACCAAGTGATGATTGAACAAACAAAAAAATATACATTCGGGTTGAATTAAAAATCTCCCCATTTATTTTTTTTAAATCGGATTATAACAACAGCAATAAAGTGAAAGGATGTAATTCTTCTGCTAAATAAATATTGGGGAACTTTCAAGTATAACTGGTAGTAATAAACAAATAAAAGTGCATATGAAAATTCAACTGTGTTGGTTTATTTACTAATTTTGCAGAGAACTGACTCAGCTATAATAAAACTAAATTTGCACCTCATTGCCGTTGATACTCTTTTTGTTGGCACCTATACATACATACACTGAGGCAATTAATAACTCGTTAAAAGGATACTTATTGAAAATTTCATTTTACATAAACATATTTTAGAAATATTATCCAAACAAAAAATACATATGCATCATTGCAGATAATATAAACAATATGTAATTTATTTTCGACCTTGATATTGATAATATAAACTGTAAGATCTAGACCCACAGACTCCACTCAAGCACCTGGACCGACGCGCACAATATAATAAGCTACATAGTGATTCAAGCCGACGAAAGAAGAAAACATGCTGTTTAAGAAATGTTTCAAAAATGGAAATTTTTTACCCAAATAAAAATTATTAGCGTTGTGGGGAGTAACATCAAAATCTGGCCCACAAAGAGTCCAACTGCTTGCCGTTACTTTTCTGTTCTATTGTACATACAGGGCGGAACAAAAAACAAAAACTTAAATTCGATGTTTTAACTTAAAATATTGCTTTAAAGGTATCCTTCAACTTGTAAATGAATAATGTGTCAATGAAAAGTTCTTCGCTTATATCATTTTTTAAATTAATTAACTAAACACTACGGATAATCTGAGCCCCTTCATCCCTGAAGGGTACATGTGTTCGAGAAAATGGATTAAATTTTAATTTAGAAAAAAATCTCAGTTTCCGGCCGGGATTCGAACCTGGGCCCTTACCAACCAATCAATAAATCAGTCATATTAATTGCATTAATATAATTTGTATATGGCATGGCGATGAATTACTTAAGAGATATAATATATATTCCAACCCATGAAATGCCGTTATTTGTGAATTTAATTATTTGAAATGAAAACCCAGCTATATGGAAAATATTAGGCAAAAGGATGGTGCTATAATGATAGAGAAAGTAAAGGTGACTGGATATTGTTAACGATTGCCTTGGTAGTTCATGCTTTATATTACGAGGTGCAGTATGTTCTATAATGTATCTGAATTTGCTCTTAACAACTTTTAGCTATTTGAGTGTTGTGTCCGACGCACTGCACCACGCAAGTTTTATATAAATGAGGGCTAGCAGGAATTATTTTTTTGTTTCGTCTGCTTAGTTTGCTGTCTCTTACCATACCTAGGTACAGACTCCAGGACAGGGAAAAACTCTTCCAACGATTTCATTTATATTCTTATTAAAAGTGAACCTCGTTTCAAGACATACACCCAAGTATTCACACAGTATTTTGTTTGCATCAGGGTACCACATTCTGTTGCTGGTGTATTTCTGGGTAAATACTATTGCTTACAACTTTGTCTCTTTGACCTTAATCTTCCACCGGTCATATTACTTCATAACACGTGTCATATGTTCCCTTGGTAACATATTTTCGGCTAGCACACTGTGACCGCGGACATAAAGGGCCACATCAAATAATAGGGTATCTAATCCTAGTTTAATATTAAATTTCTTAACCTCGTTAACAAAAATTAATCTTTATTTAAATTAAAATTTCACTTAATAATTTAAATTTATAAATCTACTTTTAATAATTAATTATAACTTAACAAAAAAAATTATATTACTTGTGTAACCGCGACTGCGGGCACAGGTTTAGTCGATATTTTTAATTATACCCTAATTCTAATTTTCATTAATTAATTAAAATTATTACAAGGAATACTTAGAAATTTATAGGTTGAATAGTTTTTGTGAAAGTGCCGAACCTTGCAAGACACCCTCACAAATGTACTCTATAGCGGAAAACCTTGAACTTGTTAGTCAGGTACTAGATTGATGATGTGTCTAAGAAAGTGATAGGTTTCATCTGTGTAATATATCTAGAAGTATAATAGCAGTACTATTTCCAAGATTGTATATCATCCAACCGCATTAACATCTGACATTGTTCTGACAACTTGGTGCGTCGTTCTTAAGAAAAACTGCTTGTAAATATATTCAGAGATCAAAGACTGATTATTATGCATGCTGGTGATAAAATAAAATTCTTGCCTGAACGCTTGTTAATATTTAAATCTGGGTCTAAAGTTGGGGTTATCGCATAGAAAGGAATTCTAAAATCTGTGAAAAACGGTTGGAGCAAATCTTGATCTCCAATTTGACGAAAAATTCTGTAATCGTCGTTAATAATGCACCCTGATATAATCTGTAGACATCTAGTAACGTTATCAAATTCAAAAAAAGCAGGCACGATAAGATAGTCAGCTGACAAACATTAGTTTTTAACCGAATATCTTGAAGGCACAATTTTACGGAATTGTCAAATAATATCCTATAATTTTCATACCTTATTTCAAAGCCATGGATATACCATTACAGATCTATCATCATATCACCCAGATTTAAATCCTATTGAATTGATATAGACTACAGTTAAGAATAAGGTTGCAAACAGTACTACATCCAAACTAGAAGATGCACGTAAGGTAAGAGAATATGAATTTAATCAAATAATACCAGAAGATTGGACCAAATATGATCAAAGCAAAGGAAAATTATTTCGAAAATGTTTTTATTTTATTATTTATTTACTTTTTAGTTACTATCTACACAAGAATCATTTCTAACTTAGTTATAGAATACTATTAGTTATATGTATATGTGCAAGCATTTATCGAATATTGTGTGATATTTGAATACCTCTTCTTTCTTCTATTGTTTTGCTCCCCTGGTATTAAAATAATTTGCATTTTATTAATAACAGATTCATTAAGAAAGTAGCAATCTCCGAGACGACTGAACTTCATGTTTACAGAAACTTTTTTAGATGATTTTATATAAATATTTATATACTTCCGTTTGACGCGACTTGAAATTAATTACCACAATTCCTATAAATTAATAGTCATAATATTTTAAACAGATTAATAATTTACGATTTTTAAATTTAATTAGATTAGATTGTTTTTCTCCATCTGTATTTAACGTCACCGCTACTATTTTTCTAATACGACGGTGAGGCTCGGACGGATGTTGGGTCCTTCGCTAACTGGTTCTATCGGTTTTTCTGAAGGAAAAATTCATCTCATCCCAGAGAACCTAGGAACTTCCTGACAATGTGGCAAGTTTGCAGTACTGCGGCCTTTTGTATTGTGTGTATTAAAATTACAGGAATCTCTAATTTTTTCAAATTTTTTAGTAGGTGGCAGAAATTACTATGGGTATGATCCGAACTTCACCTACACCCCACATGTGTTTAAGTTCAATGGCCAAGTTTTCATATTTATTGACCTTTTCTATTTCTGCTTTTATCATGTTGCGCGTTAGTGGGCATCCTATATCTACTATAACAGCCTTCTTATTTTGTTTATCTATCAATACAATATCTGGCCTGTTATAGTCGATAGTGCGATCCGTTATCATTGGCCTATCCCAATATATGGCTTGTAGATTCTAATACTGGTTCAGGATTATATTTGTAGTACGGTGGAGGATCCTTGACAAGGTTAAATTTCTGAGCAAACTGAATATAGACAATTGTCGCAATTTGATTATGCCTTCCTAGATATGCAGTATTGGATAACGTTGGACATCCTGCTATAACATGTTCTATAGTTTCGTGTGGTATGCGGCACTTTCAGCATATATCTTCTACGTCTTTTTTCATTACGTGTTTTTTGTTCGAATGGTTATTATTGTTATTATTATTTTAATTTTTTTGTTTGTTAAAAACCAGTCACCCTTCTCTGTGGCTCGGGCCCTCACCGAGGAGAGCTGGTAGTACCGGTAGCCACTCCCCACACCGTGGGGTAAGGGACTACTGGGTCCGGGAATCGTGTGCCCTGAGTAGACGTAGCGAACCGAGGATGACGGTTTTCTGCATCCTACCGGCTAAGATCTCTGCCGAGTTTCGGCATGACGGTATGATCTTCAGTTCCGTAAGCAGTGTGTGCCTTGTTCCATCTAGGGCTCCTATTATCAGTACCACCAACTTGACAGTATGGTCTTATTATTATTATTATTATTATTATTATTATTCAAAAATGTCACAACTCTCTTTTCAGTTGGTTGCATTCACACTAGGGAAAGAATTCACTTTATCCTATGGTGAAGAATTTTCGGACCAGATGGCAGGTCTGTAATATAGTTGCTTTCTGCATAATCTTACTGATGTGTTGGGGTAACTGTAATTTTTCCAAGTAACTTGGGAGCCTAGTCGAAACTACTCCTTCCACTGAGATGACTAATGGGATTATGCTGATATTTTTTAGCTTCCAATTACACTTAATTTCGACGGCCAGGTTTTGGTATTTATCAATCTTTCGATATTCCGTTGTTATTAAATTAGTAGTGAGAGGTGTAGCAATGTCGATGATGTAACCTTTCTTCTGCTCTTTATCTATAAGGACTATATCAGGTCTATTAAAATCTACGCTCTTGTCCGTTGTTATAGGTCTGTCCCAGTATAATACCGCTGATTCATTTTCAAGCACGGGGTTGGGTGTGTATTTGTAGTAAGGGGCTGCTTTTTTAATTAAATTTTGTTTTATGGCCAGCTGCTGGTGGATAATCTTGGCTACTTGATTGTGGCGTGCTAGATAGGCGCTGTTGGCTAGAAGACTACATCCTGCGGTTACGTGCTCTATGGTTTCACCCGGTTTCTGACATTTCCTGCAGATATCGCTCACATTGAGATGTAAGATGTGCTTCTCGTAATTGCGGGTTCTTACCACTTTGTCTTGAATGGCGAATATGAAGCCCTCGGTTTCAGGATGCAGATATTATTATTATTGTTATTATTATTATTATTATATGCATTGTTATTGTAGTAGGTATTTCAGAATTGTGTTGTAGCTCAATTTTGCTTTTATTCTTCTTTACCTACCTTACAATATACAGAGACAACCTCTAGAGAACATTCGACACTCATATAGTAACACCAATATATAAACAAGATTGAGTGATTATTTCTATAATAGCTGCAATATAAGAAAGTGAGAATGTCAGTGGTGTAATTGTAGATGTACCTAGTATCGTAGGGTCTGATGGACCCGACAAGGATTTTATATAATTTAGGCCGGAGCCGTGTCGCCGCTACGATACCTATCAACTCTATTCACAAGGGGGATTTAAGTCACCCTTCAGACTCCCCAAGACGAAACTAAACAAAATTATACTTACTGTGATTGCTACAGTCTGCTCTTTTCGTCGAAATCTTATGTAAGGCGGTGCACTTTTAATGAATATATCTTATAATTAGCACTTTCTTAGAAACACTTCTTAATAATTAAGACCGTCGATGGATTCTATGAGTACTCGAACAAGTACACAAACGTGACTGGATCAAGGGTGACCCGTAGTAAGTAGTTGTCCGACTTACGCCACAGAATTGCACGTCGGTCACAAATCTTATAATTAGTGGATCAATAAGAAATCGAATTTAAAATATATTTTCATTTATTGAAATAACTCATAAAATATAAAAAATATAAATATTCAATACTTAGCTAATGCACATAAGACAAACATCAACGAGCACCACCACCACTCGGCAAGCCGTTACCACCCGTAGGAGTGTACTCATCCAACGTAGAGAGAACTATGACAATCGACTGTACAAAAAGATTCAGACTCCCAGTTAGTAATATCGTAAAATGCATGCGGAACTTTTTGAAAATTATTCACTTTTAATTTTGCACTGAAATTATCGAAATGCTTGAAATCCTTGTCAAGATGCTTAAAGAAGCTATCTATATGAGTTCGATGGTTTTCCTGCTTTTATAAACGTACTAACGGCATCGAACCCAAATAAACTTTTTTCCGTCGACTCGCATTCGAGCGACTACTATGGCTGAATTAAAAGTATTTTGGGTTCGTCGGAATCGACTCTCTGACTTCGAATTTTTTTACTAATTTCTTGTGCGTTCTAGTGGTTTGGACAAGCATTATGCTCTCCCACTTTGAGGATAATTAAATGTGGATTTTGGTTTTTATTGGAAAAACCGTCCCATTGATTTTTTCCTAAATCTTGACGTTTAAAATAGCTACTCGCTACATCCTGACTGAGGATTTCGACCTGTGCACCACCAAATTCGTGGTACTTTCGAAAAACCAAATTCGTGGTACTTTCGAAAAATTTGTCTAGATGAGCGGTTTTCCGCGTATTTATTTGATCCGATACTTTTATCTTTGTAGTCATCACGATTTAAACGCTTAGAAAATGAAAGGGGGGTACTAAATTTTTTGAAGTAATATGGATAAAACTTTTTGGAATTAGTTCCTTAGATGTCCCTGACAATGTTCATGAAAAATGTTTTTGATTAATTGTTATAAACAATTAATTTGTTCACTAAAAAAATTAATTTTAGTGACTAAAAATAATTTTTTTGCTGAAATCGGCCAAAATAAACACTTTTTATTCGTTATGATTTTTCATAAAAATCCTTCCTAAAAAAGTTATGGCCAATTTTATGTAGAAAATTCGCGAAATTCTCCGACTTTCAAGAATTTTTCCCTCGCTCATTTTTACGCGTACAAAAAACAATAAAAAAACAGAATTGTAGAGAATCTCCCATAGAATAACGCAATATTTTTTTGTTTTTTGATTCCATTAATGGAAGCATAAAAAAATTTCATTCAAATAACGCGATTTTTTTACAGTGAATACTAAGTATTTTATTCAAGAGAGGTACCATTTTTCTAGCGTGGCATGGACTATCATTTTACATTTTTTCGATTTTTTTAATTATTGAATATTGCTAAATAATTTTAATCGAGGGGTGCGAAAAAATCACATTACATTCCATAAGAACTGTGTGACAAATTTTCAAGTAATAAATAGCAAAAATTCCGAACGTGTGCAAAAAGTAAAGCAGCTGAGCGTGTTGTCAGGAACATCTAAGGAACACATTTCACAAGGTTTTATCCATATTACTTTTTTAATTTAGTCACCCAATGAACGCAAAATTGCGATGAACCGCAGGCCTATTGTTAACATTTATTCGTCCGCACTGCGTCCACTTATTGGTCTAAGGCCCGACACCAATAAAATCACATAATATTCATTTTCTACGATTTAGTACATTTTAATAAATGCTTATTTTTAAAAAGTTTTTTTTACTTATATTTTATTAGATTACGATTTTATATTAATGATACATTAAATCACAGCATTTTTCGACAAAACGTTTTCATTGAAATAAGAAAAACCGCTGCCTAAGGAATCACTACTTCCACATCCAGATTTGAAAAATATTTCAAATAATCTGAGACCTTGGCTTCTAGTACATACACCGAATTTCAAGTTTCTGTATTCTTACAAGCTTGCTTTACTTATTTTCCCCTATTTACCCCTATTTAACCCCCAGCCCTTCAATGGAATCATCTCAAAATATACACCAGTTCCAGATGGCGTTATTATACACAGGTGTACCAAATTTCAAATGAATATCTCAATTTTATTTTATCAACCCCTTTAATACTGGAGAAGGGGTGGTGGGGGATTGAAAAATCTTATAAAAAAATTTGGGGCCTTGGCCTGTATTACATATATCACATTTCAAGTTTCTTACCAACTTGCCAGTTCCAGATCTCGTTATAATATATACGTGTACGAAATTTCAAGTCAATATCTTAAACCGTTCTGGAGAAAACGTGCGAGCAAAAAAAAGTTACAGACAGAAAATTTTTTCCCTCTCAAATTTAAAATCTCGAGGTTTCATGACATTCTAAACCTATTTCAAGAAAAAAAAATATTTGAAAATTTTTTTGCGACTACTGTACTTCCGTGGATGTGGAAGTAAAATATGTTATTCTCGATTTTGATGAAATTTGGTTGTTTAATTAAAATTTGTCAAGAATGTCAAAAACAGTGTTGATCTTATGTAGGTATGTGTGTAGATTCATAATTTGGTAACAAAATTTGAAAGCACAGTGAACTTTTCATAGGAGCCCTAAAAATAGAAATTACTTAATCCGGCTCCCCAATTTTCTATATTTGATTATGCAAGCAAATGGACAGCAAACATTTACTACATAAGAATAATAGCAAATAGCTTAAAAGATACGATCTGAACATTTTGGACAGAAACTAGATTATTTTGCAGTTCACTGAAAAAGCAAAGTGTGATATTTTTAACTGAATTTGATTTAAAAGCCAATAATTATTACACGATTGTAATAGAAACTGTAACTTTGAATTTTGATTTTTAATCAAGCTGATTTTGGTATAAATTTGATCGATACAACCCACCTTAACCGAACTCTTATCTACCATAATAGTATCCCAAGTAACAATTGTAGTTTTAAAATAATCTATAAGTTATCCCAAAAACTTTTTTCCAAGACTACTTATAAACGAAAATAGTTTGGAAGGACTCTATGAAGCTGATTTAAAGCCTTTCTAAGAGTACAGGGGCCCATCTACAGACGGGCCTGCATGCCTCTTTTTAAAACTATTATTAAAACTTTCAAGTTTTAATGAATTATCACAGCCCCGCAAAAAAAAAATCTGACTTAGCAACGAGACGAGTATATCCATATGTATTTTTATCGCTGATTCCGAATTCGGGTTCAAAAAAGTCGTACAACCCCCAAAAAAAAATTTTAGAGCCAAAAAACACCTCCTGAATATGGTATATATGAGATAACGCTCTGAAAATGATGTTATCATTTTAATCAATCGTGTTGTTCAATATTTTCGGGAAAAATTGAATACGACAAAAATAAAGGCAAATTATAGAGTTCACCCTATCGGTATGAAACGCGCCCCCATAGAGGGTGAGAACCATCCTCATCTGCCATCAAACCAGTTGATAACGACAATGACTGAAAAACATCTAAAAATGTTTAAGTTTCGTTAGGTTTGCAATAAACTGACGTAGAATTCACGTAATACCCCAAAACTACCCCTATAGCGTTATGATTACAACCCTTAACTTCAATTACAGAAAATAGAAAGGAAAAAACATGAAATTTGATAACAATTTCGTTAGGTTTGCAAAGAATCATACCATAAAAAAAAAGATTAAAAAAAGAAGAATTAAAAGCTACTAACGTAAGAGTACTTCTCACCCCCTTCAGGGATGCGTTTTATACCCAAACGGTGTTAAGATTGGTGACAAATGACTGCTAATATCCTAGCCATAAGGATCTCTGCAAATAAGAACATCCATATAATGAAATCGTGATTGTGAAATGTGATTTTTTTTTGTTTGGCTGTGTTATCTATCTAGAGTATTATAAAACTAAATGGGCAAAATTTTTCAACGAGGCCAAGTTTACTGTGTGGCATGTATTAGCTAGTTCTTAAAAATTCGTGCGCTTCCTAAAAACACAATTTTTGAAAAATATGTAAATAATTAATTTTTTTTGTGACTTAAAAAGCAAAGAGAGCTTTAGCATCTGTCCATAATATGGTTTAGTATATGCAAATTGTTTTTATAAAACATTTCTATTAGATACAAAATACATTTTTTTGTTCAATTTGGGACATTTCCCATATGGTTGACCGTTATATTCCTGAACGGCTGTATGTATAAAACCTATAAGCTGTGAATTATTCTACTTCGAACATGTTTTGTCTAAAAATCAGGGCCGGATTAACCCAGAGGCAGTGAGGCATTGCCTCGGGGCCCCCACCACATTGTCTTGAATTTTTTTTTGAGAATTATGAAATGAAAATAAAATCTATATCTCATGCAAAATGTAAAAAAATCTACCTACATTATCCTGCGATTACAGAAAACCATAAACATAAAACCGTGTCAAAACCATTGATAAATATAAATGTGTTACGTTATAATAAAAGATCTTGATTATTTGCACCCCAGATTTAAAAAGCCAGTAATTTGTAAGTGTTATGTAGTAATAATAAACGTTTTTATTAAACAGCATATATTTAAAAAAGCATCATTGATTGAATTCATTGGAAACCCTCTTGCCTTGAATTCCCGAAACCGCTGCCCTTAAGTAGGCCTCCACCATAACTCTGCCTCTGCTTACAGACCCCCCACCATAACTTTGCCTACAGGCCCCCATTAAAGTTAATCCGGCCCTGCTTAAAATGCCTATTACATTACCAATTGCTATATAAGTATGTCGATTTATTCTTGTAAAAGTATATTTTAAGCCTCATTGGTCGTAATGTATTTTTTTAAACTTGAAGGCTTGTCTTAAAACCAATTTTAAATCATTTGAGCACATAACACAACCACTTTAAAACCTATAGAATTTATGATGCTTGGATAATATGACATAAAAAGTCAGTTTGCAGAGACGCTATTTGATATGTATTTCACTACAACTTGCCACTATTATAAAGTCACCCACAGGTACGTCATACATACAGTACCGAATTTCCCAATAGGCAATGTAAGTAGCTGCCTGGAGCGGCAAATTCTTTAGGGCGGCATGCCGCCAAAAGATTTTATGTCTTTTAAGGAATAATGACAAATTAATAATTATTATCCATTTTATAGTTTATAATGAAAAATACACACATACACAGGCCCAATGAGAGGAGGGGGGGGTCAGGGGTGTTCCCCGGGCCCGGCGGTTTTTGAGGGGGCCAGGGTTTCAATATCACCCCCCGCTCTCTTTAAATTTTGATGGAGATAAATATTGTAATCTAGGGAGTAGTAGCACCCCTTGCTTTTCAAAATTTTGGCCGAGACATTATTCCTCAAAGATGAATACCATCCCCCCCCCCACATCCCAAAATGTTGACTGAGATGAATATTTAATTTTAAGGAATGTTACCCACTGCTCTTCAAAATTTCGACCGAGAGAAATATTCAATCCTAATGAATACTCCCCCGCTCTTCAAAATTTTGATAGATAATGTCACCCCCCGCTCTTCGAAATTCATGTTAGTGTTGAATGTTACAACCCCCTGGGCCCCGATTTTCTCTCGACGGCCCTGCACATACACGTTTAAATACCCACTTAGGTTTTTGTCTAAAAAAGGGCGTCAGATTCAAATCTGCCTACGGGCGGAAAATTCCAAAATCCGGCCCTGCATACACAAACAAAATGCCGATGAATATGTATATAATTCATCAAAGTTTTAAAACTACCTATTTTAAAATATTATAGTCTGAGTAAAGGTAAACGAAATCCTTTTATGTTTAAAACTGATTTATTGCAGATGTTTGTTTCATCAAAACTCTAGCAAGCAGTTGGTTTTATGAAGATTCGACCTGAAACTTCATGATTTCAAAGCATACTAGATTTATAGCCCAGCATTAACAACTACCTCAAATTAATTTCTTAAAGCAATGATAAAACCACAACATTTGTTTAATCTCTATAAAACTTGTTCCTCCTAACTTAACCTTAACAGCTGTAAAGTTTTATTGAAGGCTTGACAAATACCTTCTTGATAAGTCAATCATAAGCCAATAAAGACTAAAAAATAATTTAGTTTTAAAGTAAGCTCTTGATGGCCTTTTTAAAATTTTCTTTAAGTCAAAACAGCATTTGGCATTTAATAAATTTGACATAAATCAGTGGCTTACGAGGTGGCCATAATAAACCACTGATAAAACCTAAATAAATCTAAAAAACATTTAAATTGTTACTTGGGAGGTCTCTTTCCTTGTGACTTTACCCTGTATCCATGTGTTTGCTGAATTGACTAACTTTTGGTATATGATAAAATGAAACTAACAATAATGTAAGGTTTAATGAGTATATTTTTCGATTATTAACTTTTAGCGATATACTGGCACAAAATACAATCAATAACAAAAATAATTCATACAATAAATACAATAAACATTATATAATCTTCAATTTTTTGACTAAATTTTAATGTGGTACGTTCTACAACTATTTATAATCGACTATACAATTTGTACATAATAAGATAGTTACAAACTAGTGTTATTCCGGTTAATTATCTCTTAAATTTCACATAAAAACATTACACGTAATGACACAAAGCATGAAAACATTTTTGACACTGATTTGAGTACTTAAAGACACGTATACATCAATCATTAAGTGGATAATACTGTCCCTGTTTCGTTTACACTTTTCGTTTTTGTTCTTAAATATAACACCTTAATACATATTTCAAAAATTTGGTAATGATGTGATGTTGGGATATATACTATTAATATTTAAACACTATGCATAGCAGTTAAATATTAAATCTAGGAATAGGAACTGAATTTGGCGAAACTTTTAAGCTTAATACTTTATATGTTACAGCTACATATTGATCGATGTTTTGATTTTCGTTTTTATGTATTTATATTAACTTATTTTCAAAGCTATAGAATATTTGTTGCTAATTTGACTAAAGTGTTCTTTAGCGGTTTTAAGCAACATTTTGATTGTGAAAATTCTACATGAACTTCTAATATTCACAATGAATAATATTAGGCATTAGTTGTAATGTATTGAAGAGCTGACCTTCTGCCTAGTGAATTTAAATAATTTCAGTATACCTTTTTTTAAGGAATATTTTTTTCTTATTAAAAGTTGTTCAAATTATAGTAATAAAAATAACCTTTTACTAAACAAAGTTTTGCCAAACTTTAAAAAATGCATAGACGGAAATACGGAATAGTTATATGTATATTAATCCCTGTCTATATATTATAAATATGGTTATTTAAGATGTATATGTACAATAAATATAAACATACTAATAATACTATTTTTGTGTGATGCATTGGTATGTATAAAATGTGCAAATCATTTGAAAACGAACTCCAAGTCTTAAGAACGAAATTAGGTATAAAACTGAAAAGCGATATCCTTACCACCACAATAATAATCTGCATTTTTTTAGATAAATATCAGACTATTTTTTTATGCCTAATGTGAAAACAAATTAATTTTTATTCTAAAAATGCGAGCCACCTGCAATTTCCAAGTACTCTCTTCTTTGATGAAGCACAAAGGGTACATCACGTGTTTCACTAAAAGTTAAAGTAAAGAAGTAAACAGATGAGACGAGGATTTAAGTAGGAACGATGAAATTTAACTATCACGATGATTCATCTTTTTTTAGCCTTAATTGGTCATATCCAAGAGAAAGAAGAGGGAAGAAGAGAGCAGAAAGGAGAAAGAGAGAGTAAGATTTTATAGGGAAATATTTGGTATTTTTTTAAATTGATTTTTAAATCTACAGGGTGTTTCACATAGTGAAAAAATTTGACCGTCGTTTCACTTTGAGTATTAGCCAACACCTTGTAGCAATATTCAGGCCTCTCCAAGTTTATTCAAATTTTTACATTTTTAAACCGTCATAACTTAATTTTTCAAATGGAACACTCTGTATAATTTTATTTAGAATGGTTTGGCAATCAATTACCTATATATTATTACCCCATAGTGATTACTTTGTTCAACAGTTTTTAGAGAATTTAAGCTTATTCAAAAATATGGACGATTTAACACGATTATTAAATGAGATAAATGAGAAATAATCATTGAAAATAATAAATTTGATTTATTTTGTTAACAAAATTAAATATGGACAAAAATTATTGAAACACTTAAACACTTATATACATCTTATGTTGACAGTTTAAAAATGTAAAAATTTAAATCATCATGGGGAACATCCTGTAGAATTAGATTCGACCCTCAGAGGACTGGATATTAACATAAGGTTTTGACTAATATCCAAAATAAAATTTATGAAAATATATTTTCTGCAGATTTTACTCATGGCTTCTGCAAATGAATTTTTATCAGAAAAGTGGAATAATCCGACAACGCCGCAGTGTACATTCAAAAATAATACACGCCTGATTAGAGGATTAAGAATCAAAGAAAAATTAAAAACTTTGGATTTTAACAAAAAAAAATCTCCCACAATTTTTAACTCGGACATTTTTTTAGTTTCAAAGGATTCAGGAGATATTGACTGTCCATGACTCACACTGTATATTGCGAAGCAGCTAGAAGAAAACCTAAGTAGAACTACAAGAAGTGTAGCGATAAGAATTTTAACTCAATAATTTCAGTCTTTTGCAAAATCATTGCATTTAAAATTACTAAATAAGATTGGCGTGATACCTAAAATGATTGAAATTGTTGAGTGAAAATTCATAACACTATTCTTGTTGATTGTTCTACTCAAGCAGTTTTACAGTATTTTTGTAATATATGTATTAAGCCGATATGATATATCCTCCACGGATTGAATTTGGAAGGAAACCTTTGTAAGTTTATGAGGAAAATTCAATCTTTATAAAAACATGTGCTTTTATGAAAAGTTCTAAAATGATACTAATTTCCAAAATGTATATGCAGGGTGCAATCTTTGCAAACATGTGAAAAGCTATAATAGTCAACGGAGCTAAAATGACCAAAATCTCTAATTTGAGTGCTAATTAATGTATTTTGATGAAACCATTGCAATGCGTGTGTAATGACGTTAATAAGAAAGTTGAAAAAAAAATGAGAGTAGGAAATGATCGATAGGGGTAAAAAACACCCCTTTTATCACGGATCCCGTAACTTGTAGAAAAAAAAATTTAAAAAAACAATATATTTTAGCCTAAAATAAGATTTACTCTTGTGAATTTTTTTGAAGAATGCATATTTTTCGAGATATGGCCACTCGAAACTTCCTAAAAGTGGGGAGGGGAATGTAAAAGCTGAAAGGAAAAACTGAAAAAACTCAGGTGAATGTATCGTAAATACGAACAATGTTCTATTTGCAACTTTTCTATAAATTGCATTTTCACTGAGTTCTTCCGGAATAACATGAAAAGCTACTCATTTCTTTGAAATTGCAGCGCTTTAGAAACATGTAATTTAAAAATTTGAAAAAATTCAGACGTATGCATTGAGGCCTTATAAACATTTTTTTCTTTTATAATGTTTTTGCAACTTTCTCGTTATCCGAGTTACAGGTAGATCTTCTCGATATATAATGTACTATATTTTTTTTCACATTTCCAATTTAAAAATCATATTGAACCTCTAAAAATTGTTTAACGATATAGGTTTCATATTTTTTTATAATAATATATAGAAATCACGCTCATTTTTTGAATTTTCATGTATTTTTTGTGCAAAAAATGTAGTACATTATTTATCGTGAAAAGCTACCTGTAACTCGAAAAATTAGCAAGTTATAAAAAAATTTCAAGAGAAAAAAAATGCTTAGGTCTCAATTCATACGAATGAATATTTTGAAATTTTTAAATGACATATTTTTAAATCGCTACAATTTCAAAGAAAGGGGTAGTTTCTCGTGCTTTTCCGAAAAAACTTCGTGAAAACGCACTTTACAGAAACGTTGCGAATTAAAAAAAAGTCTCGTATTTCGGTGATACATTAGTTACGAAACCCATGATAAAAATTGTATTTTCTACCCCCTCCGATCATTCCTTACTCTAATCTTTTTTCAACTTTTTTATTAACGTCATTACAAACACATTGCATACGGTTCTATCAAAATCCAATAATTAGCACTCAAATTAGAAGTTGACCGGTCAATAAGTGAAGTACCTCTATTTGTAAAAATATGGTGGAATGGTATTTAAAAAAAAATTGGATTAAAAGTTATATTCAATTATCAAATTTTGATTTCTTAGTGCGAATTTATTTCTCCATTCTTTTTCAATCATTAATGCTTTTCCAGTTTTTAACCATCTTACTAAAATCTGATCTAGTATACCAAAAATATATCAAAAATGTTTATTGTTATGTTAGTGCCGTCATTATATTTGACGTAGCAAAATACTGCCTTAGAAATGTTAAGGAAGAAACAAAAAGTGTTTGTTGTTAAATATTATGGTGTTTAGAGAGAATATTTCCTATAGTGAAGCCACAACAAAATTTCGTAGTCCAATTCCTTGGTCACCTGGAATATTAGAGGTGTATGCAACAGTTCTTAACAATAATTTAGACAGCTTGAAAATATGCATCAGGGAAAATCGTTTCAGAAACATAAATCTTTGAAAAAACAACAGAAAAATTATTTTGCAATATAATATCCAGCTTTTGAACTACAGCTTTTTCATAAAAGGAGCAATTTCCACAAAAACTTTCCTAATGAGTTTCTGTTATTGTTTATATCATTTTCCATAACTTTTGATTGCGCGGTATTACCGGACAGTAATGTTATAAATAATGTTTTTGTTAATTTGTTAACTTATTAAATTTCGGCCACAGTTAAATAGAAAAAAGATTTTTACATAATTTGATGGAAAACAACTTTTCACTCGTGTTAATTTTTTTTAAAAATAGGTGTTTCTCGAGATACAGATGTTCGAAATTATCCAAAGAGAGAGAAAAGGAAATCAAAATTGTTAAGAAAAAATCTGACAAAAACAAGTGTTTATCTGTTTAATACAAATCTTTTTTTCCTTACCAACTTTACCATGAAATGCAAATTTGCAAAGTTTTCTCGGAAAAACCTATAAAAATAGGAAAATCTTTGAGGGGGAAACTCACCGATAAAAAATATCTCAAAAAATCTAAAGAAAAATCGGACCAGGAGAACAAAGTTTTCTTAACATTTAAATATGCTTGTTATGTTCCATGGAAATGCCTATTTTTCCAGTTATGAGGGTTTGATTTTCAAAAAAGTCATAATTTTTTTTTGAGAAAGAAACCCTTACAGCTTGGAAAATATGTATTTTTATGGAACATAACAAGTTTATTAAAATGTTAAGAAAACTTTGTCCCCTTGTCCGATTTACTTCAGATATTTAAAAATGTCTTTTATCAATGATTTTCCCTCTCAATGATTTTCCTATTTTTACAGGTTTCTTCGAGAAAACTTGCAGATTTACATAGCATGGAAAAGTTGATGAGAAAAGAAGGTTTGTATTAAAAAGATAAACTTTCCTGATTTTTTTCAGATCTTTTCTTAACAATTTAGATTTTCCCTCTCCTCTTTTTGGAACATTTCAAACATCTGTATCTCGAAAACTACATAAAAATATTTTTTTATTTAACTTTGGCCGGAGATCAAGATTTCATAACTGACTATAACTTTTAATCCACAACATTTTTTTAACACCACTTTTTTAAATATCGCAAATGGAGGCGCTTGATTTTGTGTACTTTTTCACATTTTAGTAAATATATCACATCCTACACATACATTTTGAAAAAAGTATAATTTTTTGAACTTTTCATAAAAAGCAGGCGTTTTATACAGAATAACTTTCTTGTCAAATGACAAATAAAAAAATACCTCCTCTTCCGAATACAATCAATCATAATTGGAAACTTTATTATAGTCTATAATATAATATAATATATTGACTACCTGCGTGCTATTAGCATTGTTCATAAATAAAACCATATTTTTAAGAGATTATAGATACCATTGTAATTGTGAATAAATCATTGTTTCATTGAAATTTCCTTTATTCAATATGGACACGCTTGATCCACCCCCAGATTTATGCTCAGTGCTAATATGGCAGATTGTCAATATATTGTACCTACGAATAGACTACCTAATTTTTTCCTTGAAACTTTTAGAATGGTTCGTTCTCAAATGGTAGCGCTGTATCTGCTTATGCACATTACTAAATTAAAGAAAAGAATGTTAATAGATTTATAATGAATGAGGAAATTACCTATTTCGACATAATTGTCGTATTACATGCCACTAAGAAAGTCAATTTTCCGTTACTTATATAAATAAATTACATTTAATAAATTAATTTTAAATTTAGACACAAAAACAATTTTGAAAAAACACATATTAAGGCTGTCAAGGCGTCTCAAGAACTCTTCATGTAATTGCCGTTAGGAAGCGATCAATGTAAGATTTAAATCTAGCCCTTATTTTTGAAAACATTTGGCTGTAGTTGTAACATTTTCATTCACAAATCTTATTCAATGCTCAACATTTCTGGTTATTTTCAAATAAAGTAATATATTTACTGGACAAAAATGAAGAAAAAATTTAAAATAAGAAATAGCATGATCTGTTACAGCAAACATGGGTTATTGTTTACAGAGTAGATTATCAATAGACGTCAAAAATAAAAACTGAATAGAGGACATCAATACCTATCCTGCCCTTATCATTGATTTTTTTCAAATTAATACTTTTAAGTCTTTTATTTAACAATATTCATTGCCCTTATCATTGATTTTTTTCAAATTAATACTTTTAAGTCTTTTATTTAACAATATTCATTGATAAATGAGTTATTACTAAATAACTGTTTACTTTAGCAACAGTTAATGAAAATTAAAGACAAACTACTAACTTATGACCACTCATGACATTTAAGACTGGTATATCAAAAACTTCTAAACACAATTAACAGGTCTTTAGAAGCATAAAATTAAATAAGACAACTTAAGGTGGCCATTCCCTAGAAAGAGACATCCGATAGCGAAATATTTATTATTTTTGGCCATAACTTTTTCTTCTTAGTACGTATATTTTAAAAAACTATAAGAGTACCTAAGTAGAACCATAACAAAGCTATTTACTTTGAATTTTCACTCAATAATTTCAGTGTATTGCAAAATGGCTAGAGTTAAATTTAAAAATTATGTTAATCTTCCTATTTCGTAGTTTCAAATCTAGCTATTTTGCAAACCACTGAAATTATTGAGTGAAAATTCATATTAATAATTCTACTTAGGTACAAATAATAAATATTTCCCTACCGGATGTCTCTTTCTGGGGAATGGCCACCTTAAAAGAAAAAGGGAACTTGTCAATGTAGTAACTTATCATTTTCAATTAAATAGATGTTTTATCTTTTGTTATCATTGTGCGTAAAAGTTCTTAATATATCTGTCAGACTTGATAAACTGTTCCTTAAAACTAAACGCCATTGCTGAAATTTGAAAAAAATCATGAGAGATCACAAATTGTTTTCGTATTTAATTTTCACTAACTCTTTCTAAAGTAAACAGATTATATCTTTTAATAATAACTCACGAATTAATGAACATTAATAAAAGAAAAAAAACGTTGAAAATAATAAATAAAAAAATCAGCGATAATGGTAGAAGCTATTGAACAAATCAGAAAAACGTCAATATTTCGAAAACGATAAATAATGCATGGAAGATATTTTGATAGGTATTGATGCGCTTTATTGCGTTTTTTATTTTTGATATCTACAGTTGGGTCATCCAGTATAATTATGTATGTATATTTGTATTTTCTTACTTTTTATAGCGTATTTTGCCACCCACTGTTCTGCAAAAATGTTTAAAAATTTTAATGAAGGAAACCACTGGGCCAAAAAGATCAGACAGGTTGGTTTTTGAATATTTCTGCCTACTGTAAAATGCCTTACACCGAAAAATGATTGACATATTTATTAAATAATTTTGTTTTAGTTTTTATATTTTAAATGTAAGACATTTTGCAGTTCTTGCAAAAATATAAATTATTTTTGCAGAACAGTGCAAGAACACCAAAAAAAAGTATTGGTTGACCGATAACAACTATAACCCATGATTATCTTTGTTTTTATTTACTGGTAATGACTCATACCAATACCAACACTAGACGCGATTTTATCCAATCACGTTGTCATCATCGGGAGGTGATTAAAATTATTTTTAATATTCTCCTGACGATGCCAACGTGATTGACGAAAGGCACGTCGAGTGAATTGATGCGTGTTCAAGAATTTTGGTATTTCTAGAAACTATCTCAACGTCACGGAGAAGGTTTCCAGCCTCCTATGGGACTAAGTAAGTGCATGTATTATGTCGAAATAGGTATTTTAAAAAGCTTACTAAAACGAAGCATAAGAAAAAACATACGTTACATCGCATTTATCACTAAAAAAATAAATAAGGCCTACTACAAAAATAAATCCTATGAACATAAAAAATACTTAATTAAATATTACTTGTACTGACTTGTTACGCGCGTTATTTCCGCTACATTAAAACACAAAATATATCCAATTCTATATATACAACAATAACTAACTATATTACAACAAAAATCACATACGAGAAAATACAGCATTACCTATGACTCAACTGTTTGTGTTTGAATTTAAATAAGTACGCAAAGTCATCAGATGGAACTGACTTGTAGTATTCGGGATTTTTGAACTGACTTTCATCAAGATAGGCATGCTTCCTGGAAAACCTCAGAACTAGAGGTTTCTGAAAGTTGGGTTCACTCCACCGCGGAGGCAACAGAAACATGTTATTGTGTTTGTCGCGATTTCGTCGATTAAAATTTCGATGGGTTGTGGTGGGTGTGAGTTGTTGATGAATGCCGTTACTATAGTCTAAATTAGCTACTTCCAAATTAGGTTCATCTCTGAACACCACTTTTGAGTCACTGGCAGGGCTGTCCGTCAACCTAGGAAAATCAAAGTTGGGAAAATGTTTATTAGCATCCCGAGTACTTGGCGTTTGTTCTATCGATGAGGGTATTTGTGTTTGAAATGAAATCTCGCTATCGGGAAATTTTACGAAGGAAGCATCCAATAGTGTTTGTGCTTTTGGTTCATCCGGAAACCGGACTAGATTAGGTGTAGACGTTTGGACTTGTGTTACCTGTAACTTCGGGGCTAACGTTGTCAATTCCCTAAAGGATGTGGTGGCAGCATCAGTGGTAGTTGCAGGTAACTCCTCAGTAGAAGTAGTACTAACGTCGTCTAAGTCAGTGGTGCTTCTTTTGACAGTTTGGGAATCAGTGGAAGTAAAAAAATCTTCCGTGGTGGTGATTGGTTCTGTAATAGCGGATAAGTCTTCAGTCACTGTGGAGGTTGCCTCACTATTCATCAACGTAGACTGTTCTGTAACAGTTGTCGTGTCATAGTTTTTTTTAGTTGTCGTTTCTGCCAGTTTTTTTAAAAAAACCTCTTGGGTATTTTCATCATCTATACTATCTCTTTTATCTAAATTGATTCCCTTTTTTTCGAAAAGTGTTTTTGTTGGTGACACTATTATAGCAACATCGGTCTCTTCTTCGCTATCTTCGTTATCAATTTCCAATGGTATATTAATCTGAAAGGGGCCTGGTGTGGGCAGTTCCTCCTCCAATTCATCCTCGTAGTCCACGGGACCGAATTTTTCCTTCAGTTTTTCAAACAAAAATGCATAATTAGCATCTTGGTCTAGTTTTATTATTTTTATGCACCTCCCCATTTGATCTGAACTATACCCTTCAGCACAGGGAGGTAATGATTCAGGACTAAATGTTGGGGCGATAAACACTGATTTTGGCGTTATCCTCCTTCGTAAAACTCCATCAGAATTAGTTTGTTGCTTGTTCTGATTCTGGTTTTGATCGTCCACTAAGAGCCAAGCTTGCCATGTCAACTCCGGTGACCTCTCATTTAAAGGCTTTGCTGGATAACAATAAGCCGTACACGCACAATATAACAACAAAATAGTAATAAATTTGCACGTTTCCATCATTAAATTGTTCACTTTTAACATTTCAAGTCATTGTATTCGAAGCACTGAAGTCAAGGCGTACTTTCACTGCGCTCGCACTTGTTTTCGATAATGTTTTGTTTTGGTGGTGTCAGCGTGGCTACTGCGATTGATATGAGCGGTGCTGCTGTACTGAACAAATGAACATCTGGAGCGGGCTCGGCTATTACGATGTTCACGCGGTGAAATCTGCAAATAAAATAATAAATTAAATTACTGAATTACTAAAACAACAATTAATTTTTTTTGTTTGAAGTGTAAATTTCCATGTGGTGTTTGGCAAAAGGCCACCGCGTTTGACCATTCTGACCTGTGTGGGTCATTATCACAGGCATTTATATTTTATTATTTTTTAAATGTATTTCAGATTCATAATAATTGGAAACACATATTTAATTACACCACAATATTGACAGTGGGTAAGATGATTCTTCTTTCGACAATTTATGTCATATTTCATAACAATATTAACTTTAGAATTCCAAGCTTATACAGGGTGATTCGTGAGGAGAGGGTCGTACTTTACCAAAAGATAGAAAACATTGAGGTGATCTTAAATCCCCAAACAGTAATGGCTAAAGCGGCCCCGTTTTCGAAATACAGGGTGTTTTATATTTTTTGGAAGAATATTATTTTCGCCATATATCTGTAATGTGTAAGCGGAATCCAATGAAATTTTGTATTTTGATTACAGTAGTCATTCACCATCTAATGCCTGAGATATCATCAAACATCATTTTTTTCTGAAATAGGTTTATAATGTGATGAAACCTGGAAATTTTAAATTTGAGCAAAACACATTTCCATCATACATTTATAGTAAAAAAAATTTAGAAAAATGTTTCTGACAAAATTTTCAATTTTTTTTCTTTTTATTCTTTTTTTTATGAAATGGATTTAGAATGTCATGAAACCCGAACATTTTAAATTTGAGCAAAAAATTGCCATCTTTCTACTGATAAAAAATTTTCAGTTTTGAATTTTTTTTCTGGGGTAGGTTTAGAATGTCATGAAACGCACAAATTTTAAATTAGAGCAAAGAAAGATTTTTCCAAAAAATTTTAGAAAATTCTTTGACAAAACTTTCAAACGATTTTTTAATTTTTTTTTTTATGAAGTGGATTTAGAATGTCATGAAACGTGAAAATTTTAAATTTGAGCAAAAAAATGTTTTCCGCCTTTCATTCTAGGTACTTAGCAAGAAAAAATTGAAAGACATTTTTCCATATGAAATTTTTTTTAGAAATAGATTAGAATGTGATGGAAATTTAAAATTTGAGCAAAAAAAATCCATCATAAAAAAATTTCCCATCTTTCTGATAAAAAAATTTTCAAAAAGTTTTGAGGTAGGTTTAGATCGTCGCGCGTGTCTTTGCCTATGATACTCAATATCTGTGTAGATAGCTATAAAATGTCGGCGGTCTTTACCGGTGCGGTAACTAAGATGAAAGACGTCGACGTTTTCTGAGTGTTTAGTAGATCTGATCTGAAGAAAACTATACTCTGACTCTCCCTTGTGCAATATTTTAGTTTCTGTGGGTGTTTCGTTATGTACACACGTCCAACCCGCCGTTCGTTATTTTTGTTATTTTTCAATTTCGGGTCGCTGTGTATTTATAGTGAAGATTTATTTTATTGACTTTATCGTTCAAGTCGTTAAATTCTTGATTACGTACAGACACAACATGTTCGTTCTTTTTGTATTCCGTTTTGGATTTTGGACCAAGCTTTTCTTTTCTTTTTTTTTATTGACACGTTAGTTGATAGTTTATTGTTTAGTGTTGAACGAAGTGCGTATGTCCTTAATTTGACGTACCGAACTGTGGACTGATGCAGATGCAGAGATTTTGAATCATTTAGGTAGGTAGTAAGCTTTTAACCCAGGACACTCATTTATGTTACAAACGTTAATAAATCACATTTATATATTCTAAATTATAAACATTAATCCAATATTTTGTTCCAAATTAAAAGACACACATGTAAAGAAATGCTCTGTTTAAACTTCTACGGCCATTATTTGCTTGCAGTTGTGCAGGACAAGATAACGAATTATTTACCTCTTTATAATTGCCTCAGTTCGGTTGAGGCGGTCCATCAAAGGCGGTCGATGATCCAAGGCCTTTGCACTTTTTTATGACAATTTAAAAGTTGTAAAATTGGGAACTACAAGTTCATAGACCAAGAAAAGCAATGATTCTCAATTATTTTCTACATTAATATTTAAAAAAATATATATCTAAAAGGTTGACCTAGGTCAGTTTTTTCAAAGTGCCCCTAGGGGGAAAAGTCATAAAGGTTTTTTGTTTGTCTAGTCGGTCCCCATTACCAGCTTTTTTTAATGACATGAAACTGATTACACCCTGTATAAAGCATAAGTACAGAGTTAACACTACTTTCCATTGAAAATCACCATCATGAGTTGGTGAAAACTACCCGTCACACAACAGAAAATTAAAAAAAACTGCAGTGATTGAAAAATAAGCCCAGTTATTTTAGAAAGAGTATGTAACTGCATTAGTTTCGATGCGATGCTCAAAAACTACCCCCATAGAGTGGCGGAAACCACCCCTAAATTTAAATTGATAAAATTATTAAAAATTTCAAATCTTTAGGGTGCAATATGAGCATGAAACTTCATTTTCTCCATTCCCATCTTGATTATTTCCCAGAAAATTGCGAGTACAGTGGAGCAGGGTGAATGCTTTCACCAAGATATATCAGAAATGGAAAAAAAGATACCAAGGAAGATGAGACGAACACATGATGGCAGATTACTGTTGGTCCTTAAAAAGAGAGACGCCTGAAAAGCATAAACGGCAGTCGGTCAGAAAACAAATCCCAATGATATTACAAAAAGAAAGAATGAATTTAATTGAATTGAGACTACGGGTAAATTTTTGCTACTTCATAATATGGGTACTTTTCAAGTACGTTGTCAAAGATTCTTCTTAAATAAGAACATGCAGATGTTTTGAGCCTTTCTAAAAAATACTGCAAGTATTTTTTGAATTTTTTGTTACGTAAGGAGTAAATTTCACCCTCTCATAGAGATGTCATTGAATAACTTTGGTGCAATGCAAGTATTCACCTCCAAACTGCAGTGCTGCATATATTTAGTCAATTTAAGCATCGATTAAAATAGAAATCACGAAGACAAAATTTTTTCCCCAATCTAGGGGTGGTTTCCGCCACTCTATGGGGGTAGATTTTGAGGATCACATCGAGACTAATGCAGTTACGTACTGTTTCTAAAATAACTGGGAATCGGAAGCTTATTTTGCAATCACTGCAGTTTCTTAAAATTTCCTGTTGTGTGAGGGGTAGTTTTCACCCATTCATGGGGGTGATTTTCAATGGAAAGTAGTATTAACTCTGTATTTATGCGTTATATACTTGAATGTTTATATTTAATTCGATTTATTGAGACTTAAGACTATTCGTGGTGCGTTAAGTCATTTTCACCCTGTTCAGGGAGTGTTTTCTAGCGCTAGGGGTTTATTTTGGGGGTGTACGGTTTTTTGACCTCGGATTCGGATTCAGCGTCGAAAATTACATAGGAATACACTTGTCTTGGTAGCAGTTCCAATTTTTTTTTTTTGTGGGGCTGTGTAATCTTAGATCGAAAATTTTATATGTTATCGACTGGTAGGAGGCATGGTAAGGTTGTGGGTAGGACGTTTGAGGGTTTTTTGATTTTGCGGGGTTTATGTCATGTGTGGCGTTTACGCCTTGGCATTGCGCCACCGCGCCGAGCCGATACTCCAGTGCGTTAGAACCTATAAGGACGGCGTTACTAGAAAAGGATCCAACCACCCTTTTGAAGTTTCCAGTAAAATTAGTCTAAAGTTTCGATTTCTTCAAAAATTGCATATTTTATTTCCAATATTTTATTACGAATTTCGAAATATTGTTTTTATTTAGTTGTCATCTAAGTATTAAAAGTTAATATATTTCTTTTATTAGTAATTTTGGCTTTCGTTCCTTTTCATTTAATATAAGAAATAAATGTGGAGCTTTTCATAAAAATGTTTTAGGTGTTTGGTTCTTATGAAATAAATGACATTGCAGATCTTTGGATCGCATGGATCTTTGTAAAGAAATTTTTATTAAGAGACATAAAACATTAAAGTTTTAAAGAACGAAATTTTACATTTTAAGCAACAAATATTGAAAGATATATTTCATTAACTGCTCAAAATTTTTCATAATTTTGAAACCGTCATTTCTTTGTTTACCGATATTCAGCACACACATAGGTAGGTATTTCAAAAATATTTTAAAAGAAATGAGCAACCAACATAAGCCACTGTAAAATATAAAAAGAACCAAAAGCGGCCACCTGTTGCTTGGGCTCAAGAAAGAAAAATTACTTACACTCGAAAAATACCTCCAGTAAAGATTTTTTTGTCTATCATTCTATTTCTTGGGAATACTTAGCCTTTAAAACGTTTTTCGCTTTATTCTGGAGCTCTTCAGAAAGACATACAGCCACTCTTGGGACGTTTCATGCAAAAACCAAGACAAAAGTTTAAATTTTAAAGTTGGCTTTATGTCTTTGTAGTTCAGGGGAGGTGAACGTGGTAGGTACTAATTTCATGCTAAAAATGGCAATTTTAAGTTGAAATTTTCAGGATTTTTCCTGAAGAAGATCATAGTTACGCTTATTCCATACATAATATGTATGTAAAAGACATGGTAGAATACAGGGAGTATTAAAGTCGGGCCATATCCATTGCACAAAGTGACCGCAAAAGACGTAAACTATCATAATTTATATAAACTGTGTTTTATTATAATTCTACAGCAAAATGTTACTAAAGTGGAAAATATGAAAATGGACGAAATATTTATATCAGTAGACTTAATCCCATTGGCACCCCGTAAAAGTTAATTGAGTCGCAGTCTACCACGCCGACTGCAACTTCTACTCGATTTTATACCGGCTGAGTCACGAATTGCGCGCGCCCCGATATTTCCTAAAATATTTGGAATAGAAAATTGAAATTTGGAGGCCTTATTACACGACTAAAATGCCATCTTTTCAATAAAAAATCAAGTTTGGTGCACATCCGGTTTGACCGGAAATGCCCACAACTTTCGATTTTTAAATGGAACACCCTATATATTTTTACATTTTTGGAATCTAGAGGAAATTTTGAATACAATACATCCATTTTGGTCACTTTTTGATAAACATTAAAAATTTTATTAAAAAATCTATTTCTGAATCCAGAGTGCTGTGGTGCCCAAAATATATTTTAGTTTGTGTGCTACGTTACTAAAAAAATAAAAAGAGCAATATGATTGCATTACTTAATTCTCTAGAGGCGTTTAAAATTTTTAAATGTGATTTTTACCCACTAACTCGGTTTTTTTTAATGGGAATTTAATCGTTCACCAACATTTTTAAATACCTCATTTTCATACGAATCTAATGATACCAAATTTTGAAAATCCGCTCAGAAATATTTGAGATTTCAGCCAAAATACAATGCAACCAAGCTTTTAGAAACATGCGGCTAATAGATAATAGATTAGTGGGCTTTGGAAACTAAAATGGCACATTTCTGTGTAAATTTGGTAATCTAATAACATTGGAAAAATCATTGTAGCCATTGAATGTAATAAAACAATATCAGCTGTCAGACAGACTCGTGTAGTTATAGGCAATCTTGAGCTATCAAACATTTAATAATTGTGAGCGCAAAGAACGTTACAATTAAGTTTAGCATAGGTATGTGGAGGTAAACACAATTACATCCACAAGGACATTTGCAATAGAATGCGACATCTGTTCGGTTTTCAGAGTTTTATTTAAATGAACATAAATATCGGGCCTATAAATAAAAATCAATTCCGTTTGAACAATTAAACTTAAACTAGGTAACAGTAGGTATCCTTAAAGTAATTAATATAACTAAACCATAAATTGACATTTATAGATATTGTTCAAAATGTCCACCATTTTTTTCTATACACAATTCGGCTTTGCGTACAGTTGCTTGAATAGCTCTACGCAATTCAGCCGGCGTTATTTCATTAAGAGCCCGTACAACTTTATTTTGCAGCTCTTCACGGGTATTTGAAGAAGTTTTATAAACTTTATTTTTGAGAGTGCCCCACACATAATAGTCGAGGGGTGTTGTCAGGTGACCTAGGAGGCCACCTGATATGACCTTGATTTGCGATAAGGCGTTCACCATGCAAGCTGTTTAAATATTCCATCACTCTTCTGGAATTATGTGGGGGAGCACCATCTTGTTGGAAAAACAGATTTTGTAAATAGGCAAGAGGAAGTAAGTCAATAAATTCTGCTGTCTGGTTTTGTAAAAAGAATAAATATCGTTCGCCAGTAAGTGTTCCATCAAAAAATATGGGTCCAATTATTCGATCTCCAAGTACTCCAAGCCAACAGTTAAACCCAAATCTTTCCTGAATATTTCCCCGCCCTACCAACCTCGGATTTTCTTGAGCCCAGTACCTAGTATTATTTCTGTTAAACATACCTTTTGGTTCGTAAATCTACTTTCATCTGAATATAAAATATGAAAAGGAAAACCTGGGTTTTGTTGTACTGCATTTAAGAACCAGTTGCAATATACTAGCCTCCTGTCGTTATCATCTCCATAAAGATGTTGGTGTATTTGGTATTAGACCGAAACTTATGTTTCTTTAAAATTCTGCAAACCGAAGACTGACTAATGTCGCATTCCATTGACAATTCCCTTGTTGATGTTGTTGGGTGTACCATCACAAATCCTAATACATCAATTTCTTTGTCCTCACAATAAATGTTTGATGGTCATCTTGTTGATTGGGTTCGTTTCTTAATTCTTGTTCCACTCTGGCAAACAAGTGTCTGCTTGGATGACGTCTGTTGGGATATCGTTGCTGATACAGTTCTGCAGTTGAATTTTTGAGACGCTCTCCATATATCAGTAACATATCGACCTTTTCATTTCTACTAAAATTATTCATTTTCTTTAATTTTTACTCAAAGAGATTTCCGCAACGCTTTATTTTGTATCTGTCTGACAGCTGATATTGTTTTATTATATTCAATGGCTACTATGATTTTTCCAATGTTATTAGGTTACCAGATTTACACAGAAATGTGCCATTTTAGTTTCCAAAGCCCACTAATCTATTATCTATTAGCCGCATGTTTCTAAAAGCTTGATTGCATTGTATTTCGGCTGAAATCTCAAATATTTTTGAGCGGATTTTCAAAATTTTGGTATCATTAGATTCGTACGAAAATGAGGTATTTAAAAATGTTGGTGAACGATTAAATTCCCATTAAAAAAGACCGAGTTAGTGGGTAAAAATCACATTTAAAAATTTTAAACGCCTCTAGAGAATTAAGTAATGCAATCATATTGCTCTTTTTATTTTTATAGTAACGTAGCACACAAACTAAAATATATTTTGGGCACCACAGCACTCTGGATTCAGAAATAGATTTTTTAATAAAATTTTTAATGTTTATCAAAAAGTGACCAAAATAGATGTATTGTATTCAAAATTTCCTCTAGATTCCAAAAATGTAAAAATATATAGGGTGTTCCATTTAAAAATCGAAAGTTGTAGGCATATCCGGTCAAACCAGATGTGCACCAAACTTGATTTTTTATTGAAAAGATGGCATTTTAGTCGTGTAATAAGGCCTCCTAATTTCAATTTTCTATTCCAAATATTTTAGGAAATATCGGTATATTGCTCGATGTAAGGATTGTTAATAAAATGTAAATAGGATAAGAAATTTAAACTCTGTGTTGAAAATTGACGGAAAAGATTCTCTTAATGAATTCATAGATAAAAGCCATCGTTTCCGAGAAATACAATTTTATCAGTGGAATTTGCCCAGTATTCTATTTAATTTCATCCCAGTGGAAAGTTCTTATAAACATAATTTTTCTGGTCATTCAAATAAAGTTGTTATCATTAATCATAATATATTTACGCCAAAAGATCACTCAAATATATAACACGTTTCTTAAGCCTTATTTACATTAACACCTGACGCAATATAGCTATAGCTATTCCTCCAATCAACCAAGACACAACACAACAACTACTCTCTGTGTCATTGCCATCTGCCGCAGTTGAAACTGAATCTCATAACAGATTACAGTGACTAGTCGTATTGTGCCACTCAACCGAGGTCTAGTCCACTTATGAAGTCTCGGTAATGCAATAAAAATATTGCTAAAGATTTACCCTAGCCACCCTTCGAACTTAGGACTCTCAAGCCTAACACATATAGTTAATTTAAAGCCAGTTTGAAAATCATAAAAAAATACCGACAAAAGAACAGTTGATAATACGAGCGGTGTCATGAACGTCCACCGACAATTTTTAGAACACTTTTTAACTATTGCAAATATTGTTTTACTACTTTATATTAATTGATAGGCATGGCGTAAATTATTGATTTATAATAAATAATTTTAGTTTAAGGAACAACTGCATAAACGATTCAATAAAAGTAAATAAGTATCATTTAACCTACGGCTATGCTACCGGCAATATTAAGAATGAACCAAGAGCTGGTAAATTTTATACAATATTGCGGAGCATGTTGGGTTGATTTGGTTGATTTTAATTTTAATTACATGTATACACAACCTGTACAGTGTGAACCTAAAGAAACGCACGAAATTCATATCTTTGGTGTGTCATTTTTCAAGAAAATCCTCGAGCAAGTCGATTTTAGGTAAATGCTACATTTTGTCACTATACCAACATTTATGACGTCATTGGTTTTTGAGTTATGACGTCATCATACATTTTTTTTAATGGAAATAGACATTTTTGTTTACTGTTTTTGGTGGTATATTCCTTTAGCTTTCTGGTGATATAGCCATTCTTTTGGAAAAAAATATTTTTATTGATTAATACCTTACATAAGTAATTGTGAGAAAAAAATCATCTCCATTGCTCAAATTGCGACTCACCAACAATTTGGCATTGACCAAGACGGGTGTAGACACTTTGCATGCTGCTCTGAGTCATCACATGGGCAATTCGTCTCATCTCCAAGCCAATTCTGTCTTTCAATTCTTCTATGGTATGTTAAAATACCTTTAAGTAACCCCAAAGAAAAAAGTCTAAGGGGGTTAAATCCGGTGAACGCGGGGGCCACTCAATCGGACCTCGACGCCCTATCTATTTCCAGTCAAAGTGTCATCTAAGAACTAACATACTGCTATCCCAAAATGAGGTGAGGCCCCGTCTTTCTAAAACCAGACGTTTTCAGCAGGAATATCTTCATCTTCATTGTTCGGAAACATAACTGCTAAGGCTGGCACTAACTCAACTCGCAACTCGTCCTCATTCAATTCGTGGATTAAGTGCACTTTGTATGGATGGTATTTTTCTTTTTTCAATAGACGTACAACAGAAGTTTGACTCGCGTTATGATTTAAAACCAGCTGCCTTGTCGAAAGATGGTGGTTTTCCTCACTTTCTAAAAGAATATTTAATTTGGTTTCGTTGCTGCCAGATTCGTCATATCTAGCCACCAATCTACTTACAGTCGATCTAAAAATTTGCTTTTCGGGATACTTGGCATTGAAAACGTCACATTCTTCCTGATGAGTTCTCAGTCTATCACCATCTCCAACCATCATCAAAAGTTCTGCGCGTTCTCTGTGACTTAAACGTTGCATTGCATTCACTAGTTTTACACTGTCTCAGAAGTGTCACAAAACTGAGGTTCCACACGTGCCAGGAATAAAAAAGTTATCGATACTTTACACAAAAAAGCCTGTATCTCTCTGTTGTTAAGGTGATTGTTTTTTTTATTATTTTCTTTGTTTCTTTTTTATGTCAAATGTCAAATGTTTTCATGCTAGTTAAAACAAAAATGTAGGCAACAAGATTTATTAGTCCATAAGAAAGTGGAACATTTTTTTAATTTTTTTTATTTATTTATTTATTTATTGCATTGTAAGTTACAATTCATTTTTTTATATGCTTATAATTATAATTACAATTAGCATAACTTACAACTACAATTACCTGGCGCCTAAGTCACGGGGACTTGTTTTGCGCTTTGAATGTAATTACATTTTCTAGCTATAGACTATAAACTAAAAACTATTTCTATTCTTATGTAACTAGCAGTACTAATAACAGTAGAACTGTCTTAAACTTCGTTGTTTGTGCTAATTGTAAGTAAGAATTTAAATATTTTATTGTTGTATGTATAATAGATTAACAATTTAACCATTTCTGTATTGTTTCAATGATTCAATGATTGAGAACTGCATTAAATATAACTATATTATCTATCGTATAATTCTCTACGGTTTTATTAAATTTTTTAATGTTATCATATTTTCTAAGTATCGTGGGTAATAAGTTATATAGTTTTTTACCAGAAAAATTTACGAACTTTTGACAAACATTTTTGTTGTATTTTGGTACTTTCAATAATTCTTTGCTTTGTGATTGTGTCTGATGGTGCGTGTTTCTGTTATTTGTTGAGGTTTCTTTGGATTTTTTATGCGTGAATATTATTGCTGCTAATATATAAAGGCCTTTTATATTTAAGATTTTATTTTGTTTTGTTTGTATAATTGCTCTGTACTATATAGTCTATCTTTCTTTAATATGACTTTTAATAAAAAAATTTGCGAGCTTTGAATAGTTGTGTAAGCATTACTGTACGTTCCGCCCCAACAACTTATTGAGTATCTTAAGATGGACTCAACTAGAGAGTTATATGCGACCAATAGGGTTTGCTGGGTTAATATGTCACGTAGCATATAGAATTGTGGTATTATCCGCCTAATTCGTTTGGTTATATGTTCCGAATGTTTATGCCACTTTAGATGATCACCACAATTACTCCTAGATATTTTAAGTCTCTAACTCTTTCTATACACGTATTTTCGTATTTTATATTGGTTATATTAGGTGTATCAGCGGCTGTGGGGGCAAATGTTAGAAATTTTGTTTTCTCTTTATTCAGTGTTAAATAGTTAATATTGAGCCATTCCGATACTTTCTGAAGTGTGTGTCTTGAATTTTCCAGCGTGTCTTCCCAATTATCACCTTCACATATCAGAACAGTATCATCCGCATAGGATAGTACTTGCCCTTTTATGTCGATGTTGCATAGATCGTTAATATATATTAAGAATAAAATGGGGCCTAGTACGGTGCCTTGGGAAATGCCGATTCGTACTATTTTGTTGTCACTCACGCAAATATTAATTTTTACGCGTTGCTTTCTTTCTGCGAGGTAATTCTTGAAAAGCGTCAGTACATTTCCTCTAATGCCTATTTTCTCACATTTTTCTAATAATTCTTCATGTGGGACAGTGTCGAATGCTTTCCTTAAATCTAGAAAAGTATCGTTTTTTTGCTTTTGTTGAAATTTTCTACAATTTTATTAATTAGTGAGTATATGGCGTCTTCCGTTCCTTTACTTTCGATAAACCCAAATTGGTTAGTAGATAGTATTTCATATTTATTAATAAATTCCATTAATTTTATTTTGAGGACATTACTCGTGAATTTGCGAAAGGTAAGCTATTTTTACATAAAATGTCATTTTTCCAAAATAATGGCTCAGGTAATATTTTTTTTATATCACCAGAAAGCTAAAGGAATATACCACCAAAAACAGTAAACAAAATTGTCTGTTTCCATTAAAAAAAAATTATGATGGCGTCATAACTAAAAAAATCAATGACGTCATAAATTTTGGTATAGTGACAAAATGTAGCATTACACAAAACTCGACCTGTTCGAGGATTTTTTTGAAAAATGACACACCAAAGATATGAATTTTGTGCGTTTCTTTAGGTTCCACTGTATTTAGAATACTTAAGAAATGAAACAACAATAATGCAAAGTTCAATTAGTATATTTTTCAATTATATGTTTTTAGAGGATATACTAAAACAAAATACAATCAATATAAAAAACTATTCATACAGTAAATACAATAATTTTTACAGAATTCTAGATTTTAGGGAATATTGCTGTATGTTCTTACAACTATCATCGACTATATTTACAATTTCTACTATAAGATACTATTATATGTTAGTCAGGTTTTACCTCTCATTATATGATACATTAATCATAATGACGTACAAACGCATTAAATCTAATGCGTAAGTGAAAGATTGTGCTTTGTCAGTTTACTTACACATGAATTTGAGTACAAAAAAATACATTTTTACATCAAACATCAAGATAACAAGAAAGTAATACTGTACATTATTTAGGTTACACTGTTGGTTCTTGCTTTTAAATGCAGTTTATAAAATGTTAGCAAATTATTGCATTTTTGTAAAACTTATCCAAATGTGGATTATTCGACATTTCACTAATATTTAAGATAATGATGTCCTAATTGAATTGGGAGCAGTCAACAAATACTTTGACAAAATGGGCTATTTTACCCCCTGACACGAATGTTCGTTCGCCAACTGCCTCGCCTTTCTATATTTAAGGATGAAAAAATCAGACTTTTGAAAAAAGTATTCTGTTTATTAGTTTACCATGGGAGAACGAACTTAAATTGTTGAATGTAGCCATTTTCCAATTATTATTTTTTGACAGTGTTCACTTTTTGTGAACCCCCCTCACACTCCAACATTAACTTTGTCGTATTTTTGGTGACTCCCCTCCTAAACGCGAACGTATTTGTTGAATACATTTTAGGTATATACTTAAACATGAGTATAACACGAGACATTTTATTATAATAATAAAGGTTTTTATTACAAAGATATACCAATTACAAATAGTAATATAAATAAATAACAACTTAATTTAAGATTAAATTGTGAACGTTAAAATTTCTCATTTTAAGCGATTTCCTACAAAGGACCCGGCACACTTTAGATGGGAAATTACTTTCGATCAAATTGGATGAAACCAAATGTATATTGAAGCTCAATCCGTCCGAACAAAAGTTCTGATGAGCACAAGGTCGGAAAGTGGACAGTTTTCCAGATATCGTGGCTGCCAAGGTTGGTGCTCATTTCCTATGGGAAGTGGCCCCCGCCCTAGTGCAATTCGCTGGAATCGATATATGTTATTACCCCAAGCTCCTGAGCTCATGGATTCATGGTCGAAGAATGCAAAGTTGACTTTGCAACCCATGATATCTTGAAAACTATTCATTTTTCGACCTTGTGTCCATGAGAATTTTTAATCACGAGCTCGAAGGAATAATATATCCAGCGAATTTCACTGGGGCGGGGGCCACTTTCCACAAGGAACGAGCACCCCCGATATCTGGAAAACTGTCCACTTTTCGACCATGTGCCCACGAGAACTTTTGTTCGAGACGGATTGAGCCTCAATATGCATTTGGGTTCATCCAATTTGACCGAAGGTAATTTCCCATCTAAAGTGTGCCAGGTCCTTTAAAATTGAACGTAAGTAAATTGTGGGACAGCTCGACCCCCGGTACTCATGCATCTCTGGAAAAGGGGCTACCTGCCTGTAAAATTTCAGCTTCTTAGATTTAGAAGTTAACTCGATGGATATTAACGGACGTTGTTTAACAAAACACAATATCAAAATCATTAACCACATGTTTGAAGTCCCTAGAGTAAAGTCGGTCTCAACTCGGATTTTGCTATTTTTTTTTGTGGATTTTGTTGTTTGTGTGAGTGTTGTCATGTTCAATTATTAGCATCTAGAAGTTGCCAGTTAAAAAAAAAAGTTTATTTAACAGCCACATATTGTCTATAATTGTTTATCTGTGGCCTGTTCAGATTTTCTTACTTTTTATTGGGTATTTTGCCACTGAAAAATGTTTAAAAATTTTAATGAAAATACCTCTGTGCCAAATGGATCAGACAGAGGTTCGTTCTTGAATACATGATTGTTACAAAATGCATCACACCTATAAATATATAAACTAGAACAATGTTATAAACTGAAAATGAAAACTAAAGACAGTTTCTGTACGAACAGTTTTTTAAATGAGCTCCACGCTAAAATCAGTTTTATCAAAAACAAAACCTCTAATATCAAATATTATCACTTTCTCAAAATTTTGACATTTTGGAAGTGTAGGTAAGTACATCTTCAAAAATAAATCTTCGATTTTTTTTTCACTCCTCGGATCTTTTTATACATTGCTTCAAGAGTAATATAGGGAAAGTTCCAGGTTTATCTCTTAAGAATCGTACTAATGGTAGAGCTTTTACCGATTTGATCGAAAATCTCTACGTTCCGACTTCATAAATATATACTATTTCTACATGCATTCATTTTTATATTTGAAAATATAATAATCCAATAGTTACATGTTTCTTCTTTCACTGAAGCTTTGTTGAGCTTAATTTCATTAATTAGTTCAAACGTTACAACAAATTCAGTGTATCGCGCCCGAGACCGCGCACGCTTCGCGCGCCGTGCACATATACCGCCACGTTCCATTCTCGTGCGAAATCTGGAGCCTACATTTTTTATCGTACAAAAAAACTTCATATACGTTCTTAATGTAAAATTTCCCCCTCTATCGTTTAATACTATTAGTTTTTTGATATATTTTTTTAATTTTTCCAGTTATTGTCCAAAAACCGAATTTCGGCCAATATTTTCGATTTTTGCTTCCCTCGCATATCGAAAAAAAATCACCCTCCGAGATGTTTTCGGATTTTGACGTTTCAGAACAT
Source organism: Stenurella melanura (assembly GCA_963583905.1). NCBI lineage: Eukaryota > Metazoa > Arthropoda > Insecta > Coleoptera > Cerambycidae > Stenurella > Stenurella melanura. Next base: position 41,159,260 of record OY757316.1, read on the forward strand.
GTAGATTACGATATAGATTTTTTTTAATTCCGTCAGTCTGTCTGTCTGTCGGTGCATTAACTAAAAAACTACTTGACGGAGAGCAATCAAATTTAGTAGGTAGTTGACGCTGCGGAGAAATGGTTAACTTTTACTGGAAAATATACAGGGTGGACCGTCCTAAGGGAACAAATAATGAAAAAATTTTTTTGCTCAAATTTAAAATTTCCACGTTTCATGACGCGCTAAACCTATTTCAGAAAAAAAAAAATTGAAAATTTTTTTACTACTAAAATAGATGAAACATTTTTTTTCCTTGTTCAAATTTAAAATTTCTACGTTTCATGACATTCTAAACCTATTAAAAAATAAAGACATTTTTTTTATCAACATTTTTGGAAAAAATTTTACCATTATAACAGACCGAATTTTTTTTTCTTTGTTCAAATTTAAAGTTTCCACGTTTAATAGCGTTCTAAACCTATTAAAAAAAAATAGAATTTTTTTTTTACCATTTTTGAAAAAATCTTACCACTAAAATAGATGGAAATTATTATTTTTTGTTCAGATTTAAAATTTCCACGTTTCCATGGCATTCTAAACCCATTCAAACAAATTTTCTTACTTTTTATTGGGTATTTTGCCACTGAAAAATATTTAAAAATTTTAATGAAAAAACCTCTGCGCCAAACTGATCCGTTTGGCGCAGAGGTTTTTTCATTAAAATTTTTAAATATTTTTCAGTGGCAAAATACCCAATAAAAAGTAAGAAAATCTGAATATGCCACAAATAAACAATTACAGACAATATCTATTCAAACAAATTTAAAAATGTTTTTGAAAATTTTTTGATCACTACTATAATAGAATAGATGAAAAAATTTTTTTGCTCAAATTTAAAATTTCCACGTTTCATGACATTCCAAATCTACTTCGGAAAAAAAGTTGCGACATATCTTAATCATTTTGGAAAAAATTTTACCACTACAATAGACGGAAAAAAATTTGTTTGCTCAAATTTCACATTTTCACGTTTCAAGACATTCTAAACCTATTTCAGAAAATAAAATTTTGAAAATTTTTTTCACCAACATTTTTGAAAATTTTTTTATCATTAGTGGAATTTTTTTTTCTTTGCTCAAATTTAAAATTCTCACGTTTCATTGCATTCTAAACCTATTAAAAAAAAAAAAAATTGTAATATTTTTTTACCACTACTATAGAATAGCAGGAAACTTGCCTTTTTGCTCAAATTTAAAATTTCCACGTTTCATGACATTCTAAACCTATTTCAGAAAAAAAATTTTTTTTTACCTACATGTTTGAAATATTTAAAAAAAAATTAAATTTTTTAACCACCACTACTTACTTCCAGTCCACTAGGTAAATGTGGAATTGAAAATGTGACAGATGGCAATAATATTTGGCATATGCACCTATTATACTTTTATTGAAAAATGTACAGGGTGGTAATCCCAAGAAATAATTTAGTCATGGTGGACATTTGTAAAGGTATTTGGGCAAGCCTTTCATATTTGGCATCTGTCATTTAGTATTGAACTTTTGCTGTTGGATGAGCACTCTGTATATTTTTTTGACCAAAACTTATCAGGTTTTGTTTGTAATAATAGTGACAACTATATTCCGATTATTATTTTCAATGTCATTTCGTAATTATTAATTTTTTAGAGCGACCGCCATGCACAAATAAAGAGGGAAGTTCTGTGTAAATACCTTTACTGATTTTTTTAGGGGTCGCCGGCACCTTACAGCTGTAAACTGTTTTATCGTATTTTACACCAAAAAAACGTATCCTGAAAAATTCAGCCATATAACATTTAGTGACGCCTTAAAACCCCTGACGACTGGACTATGTCTTTAGTTTTCATTTTCAGATTTTGGTTTATAATATTGTTTTAATTTATATTTTTTCGTGTGAGACATTTTGTAACAATCAAGTATTCAAGAACCAACCTTTGTCTGGTCTATTTGGTGCAGGGGTTTTTCCATTAAAATTTTTAAATAATTTTCAGTGGCAAAACACCCAATAAAAAGTAAGAAAATTTAACAGCTACCTTAAGGTGGCCATTCCCTAGAAAGAGATATCCGATAGGGAAATATTTATTATTTTTCGCTATAACTTTTTTTTCTTAGTACTTACGTATATTTAAAAAAACTATAATAGTACCTAACAAAACTAATACAATGAATTTTTACTCAATAATATCAGTGGTTTGCAAAATAGCTAGATTTAAATTTAAAAATTATGCTAATCTTCCTATTTCGTAGTTTTAAATCTAGCTATTTTACAAACCACTGAAGTTATTGAGTGAAAATTCATAGTGATAGTCTTGTTATGGTTCCATTTAGGTACTCTTACATTTTTTTAAATATACGTACTAAGAAAAAAAATTTTTTTGGGTAAAAATAATAAATATTTCCCTATCGGATGTCTCTTTCTAGAGAATGGAGACCTTAAGAATTGCATGTTTTGTTTTTTTAATGAAACTACATACATAGTTATGAACATTACCACATTCGTTATAGTATAGTATAATTTCGCGGTAAACAGAAATGTTCGTTTTCTTGAAGCGAGTAAAAGGTACAGTCGCCTTAAGTAACGAATCATATTTGAATGTGTCCTTTTTTTCTTAATTAATTATTAAAGTAATTTTATCTGGTTTACTTCATGGAATGTAAAGGATATGGGGAACTAACGTCGACTTGTTTTAGGTGATTTCTACCACTTCGATTCATCTGAGGCTCTTTAGTGTGTATTACTAAAGTATTGAAGTGCCTGTAGTTATTCTCAACTACAACATAAGAACATATTTTTTCAAAATTACAAAAAAAATATTTTTGCCTCGATTTTTGCTTTATTATATAGAGTAAACGTGGCTTCTGTAAAATATTACTTTACATGCACTATTTCAACGTCTACCATATACCACACTTTGAAGCTAATTCAAGAATATTTGATTTTTAAATAAAAGAAAAAAAAACCAATTGAACTTCTAGACAATAATAATTGAGCATGAGTACTTCACACAACGAGCAACATCTTTTAAAAAAATTGCAAAATCCGAGGTGAGGCCGATTTTAAATCGCTTTATCCTGCTAGTCTTTATTCTATTCTTTAGCACCTAACATAATAATAACTTACAATATAGACATAAATATCTAGTTTACAAAATCGTGAAAACAGGATCCATTTCTACGAATATCTATAACGGGACAGCGTATAAAAACTAAACATAGGAAAAAATACGTCGCATTTACCACTAAAAAAACAAATAGGACTTACTGCAAAAACAGATCCTATAAAAATACTAAATTACTTGTACTGATTTTGTTACGCTTGTTATTTTCACTACATAGAAAACACGCTAAATTTCAATATTCGGTCTGTAAAAATACATACTATTTTCCCAAGAAACAACCATTTACAGATTGAAACACGGCTTGCATCGTTTTTGAGATATTAGCTCTGAAAATATTAAAGATTGAATTTGTACCGTGTTATTAAATTTGATATCGTGCTGCTTGCACTGTAACCAAAGAAGTGGGTAGGTAAGGCTCATCTTTGGCCCGAAAATTTATTTTTTCTAAAATATTTTGACTGGTTTGACAGAATTTTGGATGTAAATTTACTGGTTTTATTATTGTTTTTGGTTTAAAGACTTGTTATAATATGTTCTGCAAGATCTGAAACATATGTTATTTAGCCAATGTATTTCGATATTGTTTTAATCAATTTGATTTTTCTTTATAGGAATCGCTCATGGAAACATTATAGTTCTTATATATGTTAATATCTGAATAATAGAGTAAAACATACGGAGTGGCCCATTTAAAAGCGGGGCACCTTTCTAAAATTTTGATTTGTAGACCGATTTAATTTTTTTTTTTAAATCATAGAGCTTCAATAACTCTACTGTGGTGCAAAATTTTAGATCGGAATTAAATATTTCGGGCCTATTTCGATTTTCTTTTCAAGGCCAAAAATCCAAAAAGAGTTTTAGAAATTTTTTATCTCAAATCTGACTAAGTCACTGGATTTAGAATACCTTCTAGTGGGTATGACCGAAATTTAACAAAAAAATATTGGTTTCTAACAAAAATATAGCATAATTAAGATTTATATTATGTTCTCGAAATATTTCGAATATTCGTCATGTAATTCACAAATGTTTAAATAATATCGTTTGCAATGCTCCATTAGATCGTTATCAGTTAAATTTAAAAGTTTATAACCATCAGTTATTCTATATTAGCAATTTTTTTTTCTTTAAATATGCTCCGCAAGAATAATTATTTTTATTAGCAAGCTTTGCAAATTCTTAAGTTGCCATGGCAAGCCAGCAAAACAAACGATGAAATCTGTCAAATTTTTTCGGATCAATAGTGAAGTTTATTGTTCCGCAAGTACACTATCGATATAAAGTATGGCTGATAATTTAACTTTACTTGAAAAAATTGAAATTATAAGACCGTGGTCCGAAAAGGAAGTACGTAGAATTTTTAATAATAGACACCCGGAGCGTCGGATTAGCACAGGTACCGTTGGTCGAGTAAACAAAATTTTTAGTCAGTATGGAGCTGTATCGAAACACATTTTAAAGAATCGTAATTTACAACGACAAACACTAAATAATGAACGTTAGAAATTACTTTACTGATAATCCGAGAAGCAATTTAAGAATGGCAAGTTTAGACTTAGATTTACCACGTGAAACAATAAGAAGAAATCTTAAAAAGTATAATAATATGAAGCCCTTCAAACCAAAGTTTATTCACGCCTTAGAGGAAAGCGATACTGAGAAAAGAATTGAATATTGTTTATGGGCTCAAGGAGAATATGAGAATGACAGGAATTTTATAAATATTTTTTTTTTCCCTAATAGGTGGATAGGGCGAAATAGTGGGTTAGTAGAGTTTCCTCCCAGGTTCCCCGACTTAACCCCACTAGATTTTTTCTATGGGGGTTTCTTAACGAAAAAGTCTACAAGACCCGCCCAATCAACACAGCAGAACTGCGTGAAAGGACAAAACAGGCTGTGCGGAAATTATACCAAACCAATTATGTAATGTTATGGCAAACATTAAAAGACGATACAATAAATGTATTGAATTGAATGGAGATTTAGTTGATTCATCCAAAATTGGAAGTGTATGGCACTGTCGTGTCAATTCATTCTATTTATTTAAATTTTGTTTATGGTCCCTTATGTTATTTTAGTACAAAAATAGTAATTTTTGAAACTGTTGTTAAATTGGTAAATTTTTAATTGTAATTACAATTTGTTGTTTGATGTAATAATAGATATTAATTTCTAAAATTGTAAAATTGGGACATTTTTAATTATAATGTACATGTTAACTGATCTTAAAAAATGATGTGCAGTTTATTTATTAAATACCAATTTATTATTCTCTTCTCAATGTCGCCTCCTTCTATGGAATGACAGTTTTTGGTTTAAAGGGCTTTATTATTATTTACATAATTCTCCAATGCCAACTTTGATAATAAAAATAATTGCAAGGCTTGCTAATAGAAATAATTATTCTTAATACGGAGCATGTTTAAAGAAAACAAATATTGCCAATATTGAATAACTGATGGTTATAAATTTTTAAATACTGATAACGATCTAATGGAGCATTGCAAATGATATTATTTAAACAATTGTGAATTACATGACGAAATATTTCAAGAACATAATATAAATTTTAATTATGCTATATTTCTGTTAGAAACCAATATCTTTTTGTTAAATTTCAGTCAAATTCAAGATAAAAAAATTGCTAACACTTTTTTTGGATCTTTGGTCTTGAAAAAAAAATCGAAATAGGCCTTGACATTTTTAATTTCGATCTGAAATTTTGCACCACAGTAGAGTTATTGAAGCTCTATAATTAAAAAAAAAACATTTAAATCGGTCTACAAATAAAAATTTTAGAAAGATGCCCCGCTTTTAAATGGGTCACTCTGTATATAAAAATTAGGCTAGTGTTATGAGCGCTTCTTATCGAAAAAAATCAAATTGATATGAGCCTTTGATGATGCTTAAACTAAAACGGAATTGTCGGAACCATCCTATTAAAATCAAACAGTTCCAAATCATCATTAATTGGTTGTTGGAGTAATTTCAAGTACTGAGCTTCAGTCAAATTTCCTTCTTAGAAGAAAGGTCTAATTATATTTTCTTCAAATATTTCCTCCTTACACTAAATTAACTTTTTGGGGATATTGTGTTCGGAGAATAAAAAACCTATGTAGAAAGCACCCAAAATTGACATTAGATCAAACCTTATTTTTCCTGGAAACGAATTTTGAGTTTGTAGAACTCACCTGTGCTGCTTCTCTAAAACTCGTTATTTGTCGCACGTCGGAAATCGCCGTATCTTATATTGACTCCTGCCAGTGGATGTAAATCAACCGGGTATATTGTATGTTCTTATTTGGATGGTGCGATCTGACTAATTGACTAACATAAATTTAAATTACGTAACTGTATCACCATGATATTCAAAATTATTGCTTTTTGCCATGTTAATACATAAAGACCCAATTTAGAGTTGCGCATCATGCGTTCTATTTAAAAATGCGTTAGGGGTTAGATTAGGTTAATGGTGTAAGACTACTTACTCTATATCTAAATATATTCATATGTTTATGCATTCTGCATAAAAATGCATCAGGGATTAAGTACTATTACTTTTATAGCTGCGTATACGTCCCGTTTAAAACTACGTTAAGGGTTAGGTTAGGTTGGTAGTGTAGTCAAGGAGTAGGGCGAATATGTTACAAATGAGTAATGTAACCAGCCCCCCCCCGTTTTCGAGGGTGCTGAACACAAATATGAGGGTAAGAAAAGTTTTCATTCAGGCTAAAAACCACTCCTTTTATCGATTCTCGTGCACAGACGCGCGACAGCAATGTGAGAGACATGACCGTGACCACCCTTGGGGTTAAATTTACCCTCCAAGGTGGTGTATGCTCTCATTAGTGCCCTTACTTAGTTAGAAGGGAATGGATGGAAATTTAATAGTAGTTGAACTATACAGGAAGGGTGACGTCCAGTGAAGTTTGGGGCAACTCTTAAGGGTGGATTCTACCCTTCCAGGGGGTGGGAAAATTATTTTACTCCTCTTCTCAGCATCCTCGAAAACAGGGGGAGGGGTAAAAGTTTCAACGTGAAGGGATATATTTAATCATTTTCCCATCCACTGGGAAGATATATTCAACCCCCAAGGGTGGTCAGGGTCATGCCTTTGACAATATCCTTTACCCTTTATCATGTTCCGGCCAAATCCGCAGAAATTCGCGTGCACCGTGCACGAAAACCGATCAAAAGGGTGGTTTTTGGCCGTTTGAAGGGGTTGCCCCGAATACAAACTTTTTTTACCCTCATATTCGTATTCAGCACCCACGAAAAGGGCGGAGAGGTGGTCTGGTTCGTTCCTCATTTGTAACATATACGATATACGTCCGACTTCTTGACTCCACTGTGTATTAAATTAGTAGTATTATAATACTGTTAATTTTATTAACAAGTAGACTGACATGTTTAAAAATATGCTAGGGGTAACGTTAGATTAGATTATGTTAGGTTATGTTACTGTAGTGTAGTTACTCAACTATTTCCTTTATCATTATGTGTAATGTTTGCACAAGCTGGATACCCGGGAAAAATAGCAACAAAATATTTATTTTTCCCGGGTATCTAGCTTGTGCAAACAGTAAAAACATAATAATAAAGGAAATAGTTAGGTAACTGCACTACAGTTACCTTTATATACTCTTGCCTTTATAGACAAATTATGTGTTTAATGTTTGCACAAGCTGGATACCCGGGAAAAATAGCAACAAAATATTTACTTTTCCCGGGTATCTAGCTTATGCAAACAGTAAAAACATAATAATAAAGGAAATAGTTAGGTAACTGCACTAACTTTATATACTCTTGCCTTTATAGACAAATAATGATATGTTTCTGCTTCTTGTTTACAAATACGTTAGAGGTTAGGTTAGTGAAGTAATGTTGTTACTTTTACTGTCTTTTTTTACCAATGACTTATCTCGAGCATATTTTCCTAAAAGAATTAACATCGTATAATACCAGTTAGTGGTACTTAATTCACTAAAGACATGTGTTAAATCTAATGAAGTTTACCGTATTTTAGGCTCGGATTGTTCTGTAGCAGCTTATGGTTTCAACACTGAACGCCCCCCCCCCAACGTAGAAGTATCTCTAAAAATTCTGGCGGCGCAAACTCCTTTGCCTTGCAATTTCAACTTCTGTGTTATGTTGTGAGGATCACCAACACTTTGTGATGGTTTCCACTAGGAGCAAATTAGCTCCGGACCATTATCTATCCTGACTGATCTATATGTACAACAATAACTAACTATATGACACAATTGTGTTTAAAACAAACCCGTAAAGCCATCAGCTGGAACCTAATACATGCTTTTTAAACTGACTGCCATGTAAAATTTCTGGAACACTTAAACTTCTAACGAAATTTAACTAATACCACTAAAGGTGGATGGAATGTTTTCTTGTTCTTATACCAACGTCTCCGATTAAAATTAAGATGGTTCCTAGTAGGAGTAAATTGTCGTTGTCGAACACTGCCATATTCTAAATTAGTCACTTTTGAACTTTCAACTTTTTGGCCATTATTCGGCATTTCCCTGAAACTAGGAAAGTCAAATTTGGGGAAATGTTTATGATCGTTATAAGCAATCGGCACTTTTTCTGTTGAAGATGACGTCTGCAACTGAAATGAAAAGTCACTATCAGGAAGCTGCACATTGGAAGAAAATAATGAAGTTTGAACTGGATCTTCTGGAATTTGGATTACATCAGGTGTAGAAGATTCTGTTTGTGTTACCTGTACATTCATTTCTCTATAGGATGGAGTCGTTAGGTCAACGGTGGATGAAAGGGATTCCTCAATAGAAGACAGGACATCGAAGTTAATGCTACCTGATCTGACGATTTGGAAGTCAGTAGCAGAATCTCCTTCTGTCGTTGTAAATAATTCTTCCTCGTCCGTATCAACTTCATCTTTGAATTTATTCCTTAATTGATTTTCATGAAATTCAGCCATGGAATCCGTATTTATATGTATTACTGCCGTGCTTCTCTCTGGTTTATCAGTAACTTTTTCAGTATTTCGAGTAAAATTATTAGTGACAAATATATCTTTTGGTACTATCTTCTTGTGTAAACCTTTATCAGAATTGGTTTGCTGCATATTCTGACTGTGGTCATCCACTAAAAGCCAAGCTTGCCACATAAGTTCCGGAATTCTTTCATTTAGGGGCAATAACGGATAATAATAGGTCGACAACTTTTTTAGAAAAATCTCTTGTGCATTTTCGTCATCTATACTATCTCTTTTATCAACGTTCTTTTTAAGCGACGTTTTGGTTGGTGACATTGTGACAGCTTCTTCTTCATTTTCCTTGTTAACAATGTCTAATGGTATGTCAATATGAAAAGGACCTGGTGTCGTTAGTTGTTGCACTATACCATCCACATAACCCAAGGGATTATTTTTTTCCTTCAATTTGCCAACCAAAGGGGCATAATGTGCAGGTTGAGGAGTTAGTGGATAACAGTAAGCCGTATACTCACAATATAGCAACAAAATAGTTACAAATTTGGTCGCTGCCATCATGAAACTATTCATTTTGAAAGTTTCAAGTTATTTAGAACACTAAAGTTAAGCGTACTTTCAATTAGATGTTCACGCGGAGAAATCTGCAAATAAAATAATAAATTAAGTTTATGACTATCTAAATAAATATTAATTTCTAATAAATACAACATGTATTAAAAACAGGCATTTGGTCATTGCAAACCATGCGGGTCAACATATATTTATATTTTTAAATTGTTTCAGATTAGTAACGATTGAAAACACAAGTTGGAAGAAGAATTCATAATTTTTAAAGTTCCATAATCATTGTTACGAGCTTTCTTAAACAGTTTGTTGTAAAACTGATAATAGATCGGCAAATACAAAGAAAATGGCATTTTGTATGTTTCCCATAATATGTTTACAGTTCAAATTGTTAAGTATCAAGATGTATAATTTTTACTAATACCAATTTTGTATTGTATATTAGAAGAATTTGACTCGTATTATAGGAATACCAACACAAATAAGAGAAAAAATAATGTTATTATAAGAAAAAAAACGAGTGTTCTTCTACTACTGTCTGACAATAATCATGCCTATCTACAAAATCTCTTGTTAAATTTAACAAAAACTGTTCTGAAATTTGTATCAATTCCTTAATTATCTGTACTTTGTCAGATTATTGGATTATTTGAGGCAGATGGTGATTGGCAAAAAGACTATGACCTTTGGTAATGAAATCAAAACTGGAGGCCGTCATACAGAAACTAAAAATAAGCAAAACAGCTGGTATGGACAAAATATAACTCAATAATTAACTATGTACCAGTTGTTTATCTTACGAAGACACGCTTATGGCCAAAACAAGGGCCTCAAAATGGGTCCCTGTGGAACTCTAGGATTGGCAATAAATTCAATCGATTTGAACTCACAGAAGTTTACATATTGAATCCAATTCAATAAATCAGATTGGAATAAAACAAATAAAGAAGAAAACATGTCTTAGAGTCATGTTTCATATTTTTTTCAAAATTGTGTTTCATATCTGACAATTTTATGGTCGCCTTATCTAGAGAACTGACAGGGATCAGCTTTTCTAAACTGTTTCCCAACAGGATCTCTCTTTTTTATAATATAACCACTGATCTAGAAGATTTAGACTAGATCGGTGGTATTTTGTACTATGCAAGATCGATTGTTTTTTTTTTTTTTGGTACACAAAGAGTGAAAAAAAGATGCATTATTCCATTATTTTATTTGTAATAGTGTACATTAAAATATATCTGGAGTTCTTTGGTATTATTTCTTTTTCAAGTTAGGTTATGTATGTTACCATCCACCCACTTATCTGATCGCCTTTTGTTGATCATCATCTTATCCGATTATGCCTGTATTTTATATAATAAAAATATTTTCTTATATTAGTAGCAGTTATGTTGCCTATAAAAGTTCCGAAGGTTCTGTAGCCTAATGGAGGACAATTCGTGATTTACACCCATAAAGTTGAAAACGTTTTGAGCGAGTACAAATTTCCATAAGAAGTTTGTGGAGCCCTTTAGTGCATACGTTATAGGTATCATTAAAAGAAGAAAGAAAGGACTAGTCGAAAATAAAAAGGTTTATTATTCCTCTCACTCTCTCTCTCACTCTCTCTCTCTCTCACTCTCTCTCTCTATCTATCTTTCTCTACCCCCCCCTCTATTTTTCCCACCTACAATATCCCTTTTCTTCTTTTCTGAACCCCCCCCTCTACCCGCACTTCGCCTCTGAACCTCCAATGAGAAATAGACTGGTAAAATATTACTCAAACAAGTATGCGGCTATGCTTGACTGCAACTTTTATTCATTAGTGAGTAATCTTGGAATATTTATAAATTACGCTTATACGCTTCATTTGATTTAGACTAGACCCGTCCAATTTTGATGTAAATCTACTCAATTAAGGTCGACTACCACTTCTAATGAGTATTTATTGATAACATTTAGACAGTGTGTCTGTTTGGATACACAATGTGTCGATCTAATTGAATTAAACTGCCTTTTTTAATTATGATTAATTTAATCTCAATATGAAATATGAGTTTAAACGTGCCTGATAAATATTTAAACGCAAACGAGTCTCACAATAAGTAACGTATTACCAGAGTGTAATGAGTATGGACATGGGCGTCGATGTAAGATTTTTAAATGCAACGAAAATATGTAAAATTTACAATGAGCGTAAACAGACTTATGAACGAAAAACACCAAATAATAAATAATTTATATAATAAATGGAAGCTCGAAACTTTCCAATTCGTATTAAGTTTCAACCGAATGACAGCGACTTTTATTAAATTTTTTCAAACAAATTTCATGTAAATATGCAAAAGTTACGTAATTATAGTAGCTGTATTAGATCACCATTTTGAATGTTCAACTTTTGGCATTAGATTCAACATCAACTGAAGTTACATTTTAGCATTCCAGGGCCGCACCAACCGGATGTGTGAGGTGTGAGGGCGGCCGCAGAAGCATAATTAACACAGATTCAATTAGACTCTCAAAGTTATTTATTTTATTCTGGATTTCACTTCTGATATTAGACATACAGAACAATAGTGGTATTGAGATTTTTTAACTTAAATACTGCCACAAAGTGAAAATTAGAGAACATTTTATAGAAAGAATTTTGTGCAGTAGCAGATCAAACTGGATTAGGATTATTTGAATTTGTTCAAAATTTGTTTTGAAACCTACATTTAAATTTATATATGCGCGGACAGGGTTATAACAACGGCGCAAGTATGCGTGATAAACACAATGGGCTGTAAAAGAAAATCTTGGAAATAAATCCCGGAGCATTTTTTGTACCATGTTCTGCGCACAGTTTCACTTTAGGTAAATAATGGTGCACTTTTTTTTACAGGCACTGTTTGATTTTGTTTACAATTCTGTGACATCATTGGATGGGAGTTCTAGTTGGGGTGCGGTCGAGAGCGCACGTGTGTGTTAATGCTGCCGGGGACAACACTAAAAGAACCGGTTAAAACTCAATTAAACTCGGCGAATTTAAGTCAGCGGTAGATTTAAAAAATTTTGCGTAAAATGTGGTGTAGTGGTGGAGGAGCAAAACATGCATCGAATTTATAATAATAATTGAAAATTAATGAAACGCGTTTGCTAATGGTCCCTAAAAATAAAAGTAAACAGAAACTGTGTCTGATTCGTGCACTATAGCTGAAAGGTCGTAGAATGTATACTACCTGCGACCCGTGTCTTCTTCAAGTGTATGGTGTATGGAGAGCAACATGGGCGATATAAACAGCCAGTCAACCAGATGTGAATGAAGGGAGATAATTTTTCTTGTTTGTTCATTGTAGCATTAGCATTGGTTTATTTATTTATCTCTTTATTAAAATTTAAATAAGAAATGGAGATTAAAATTGAAAAGGCATTAAACATAATATATAGGCGATGAAATGGAAAAACTGCCCGGATTTGGAGGGCGGAAATTGAAACCGATTGTTTCAGAGAAACGATATACCTACAGGGTGGGCCAACTATCCCAAAGGGACTCTTCCCAGCAACTCCACCGTGAATGGATATTTACCTGTGAAACGGTTAATAAATAAAAACAAAAAAATAAAAAATATAATCTGCCAGATTCAGAAACAGAAAACTTAGAAGAAGAAAAATAAGGAGATGACGATAGATGGAAACTAAAAAGAAGCATGGAAACTGAAAAGAAGGATCTCACAAACACCTACACTTTCCATCCTGTATTCCCACCCCATGCATCGTGCGGCTCTCACTGCTGACAACAAGCATGTCCAATGTCCAACCCGGCGTATGCAGCTGGCCCGGCGGTATATAAAACATCCGAGATTTGGTTGGATGACCGAAATCGGCAGCCCACCTTACGCTGGCAAATCAATCAATCAATCAATTTTGTGACATCGTTGGATGGTGGACAGATTCTGAATCCAAACTGGTGTTCAGGGATTTAATTATTAATGGGCACTGTCTCTTATATTCTGTTGAGGATGAGTCGTTCGAATACTTTGGACATAATCGGTAAGAGGCTGATTGGTCTGTATGAGTTGGTTTCTGTTGGGGGCTTTCCAGGCTTTGCGATAATGATAATTTGTGCATATTTCCACTGAATGGGAAAGTAACATAAGCGCAGCATGCTGTTATATACGTTTGTTATTAGTACAACTACTTTTCTTGGAGAATACCTTGCCAGTGTATACACCACACCCCAACATATTTATTAATTAACGTATCAAACACTTCCTCTTGGTATAGGTACATCAGAAATATCAGGATTTGGTGTGACTATTTTTCGGTACTTTTCGAAAGCTATTAATTCTAAAAATAAAAACCTAAATAACTTATAAATATAATGATTTAAACTTTATTCTTATATACGCGTTCTGTAAAATACGGGGGTAGTTTACCCCGTTATATATAATAGGGGAGGTTGCCCCTAAACAAAAAAAGGTTTATAGTATCAGACATAGATGACGAAAATGTTGAGACCTTTTGCATTCAATCTGATTAATAGGGTCGTTGCACTATATCGATATTGAGACTGATTTTGTATGGGAAATGTAACTGTGGGTTTGTTAATGCCCTGTGTTACATGAATTGACCAAAGTATTGCCCAAAATTTAAACTACCCCGCTTTAAAATAAAGGGCGCTGTCAGCAGAATTCCTTTGCCCCTGCTACGTCATAAATTGAAAACGCTGATGCGCTTGAGCCGGTTTATTGATCGACACGTAGGCTTATGTCATGGTCCACGTTCGGCCGCCATTTGTGTTTGCGTATTTTGTGTTTTGTGGTGTTCCAGATAGATCGGTTAGTTCCGACTATTTTCGGAGGCATTCGGCGTTGCCCGCTCTACGTCATCATTTAAAGGGTTTAAAGAGCCACATACCGAACTTTGATGCTAATTTACACCCTTAAAACGCATGCAACAAAAAAAAAAACAATAAAAAACACGCGTCTAATACATTTCATTATATTTTCAGAATATGCAATAAATAAAATACGTCCAACCACCCCATTTCATGCAAAATTACGGATCTTGCAAAAAAGAGCCGAAAAACGGCTTATTTAGCGGTCACTCGTTAAAGTATTAATTGGCATTTGTTTCTACATATTTTCTTTTTTTCAAATTTAAACGGAATCTCTTAATTAGAAAAAGTTAACTAATAGCTATAGCTACCTAATTGTAGTTTGTTTTCCAAAGCTCCACGCCATTTTAAAACCTGTTTAAAACCTAATACAAGAAATAGTGTTTCTGCAATAAATGAATAGTATTTTCTTACTTTTTATTGGGTATGTCACCCACCACACATCATAATTGAGCTTCTGCTGGAAGAGACAGTAGGAGTAATATTGAATTATTTATTTTGTTCTCCTGGACACAGAAATACTCTTTCCCTACCATCAATCGGCATCAGCCGGTGCCATATCACCCATTATGGACTGTTTTACACACAAGGTGACGATAATAAAAACAAAATAAATTTACTCATAAAACAACAACAACAACTAACAAATCTTTCACGTTGATATCAAGATATTCAAATTTCCTAGGAGAAAAAAATTAAAGTTATTTCCGTTCCATTAAATTTACCGTTGTGATTTTTTTCCGCTCCGTTAGCCCTCCAAACACGGGAGAATTACGATGAAAGCTCTGAATGTAAAGGTGTTTAAATAGTTTATATTCCTTATTACTAAAATTTATCTTCATTATTTTTCAGTTCAAAATTTTTTAAATATTTTCCGAATTATATATTAAGTAGGTGCTTATATTTTTTCATCTTCAATTTTAGACCCTTTAAATTTTCAATATCCTCATAGTTCAAAATGTGGAGATGAACATATGAACAATCCTTAATACTATGACGGCGATTTATTTATAGCAAGATATGTTAAGTAGTTGAGATTGGGTTTGTGTTATTGTTTATTTTCACTACACCCACTAGCCACCTGTTGGTTTATAGGCTTACTCGGTAAAGTTGTAAATAAAATAGTTTATGATTACGAGAGTAAAATAAATAAATAGATACAATGAAAAGAAGTGGTTAATAGAACGTTAAATTTAGAAAAGCAAAACAGACAGGGTGGTCAACAGTATCATTTCTTCAAGTCTTTTAACCCCAAATTACCATTTGCTGTAACTATTTTTTTAATTACACAAGAACCATGTACGAAATCTAAGTGTATTGAATTTCATTAGACAATCCTCAGCAGTTCTCAGGAAATTGAATACTTCACGTCTTGAACCCTCAAATTTGGAGGGTTGTACCTGCAAGGGTGGATTATTTGAAAAAATCCTACTTTAGTGTAGCTATCGTTTATCTACGCAATAGGGATACCCTGTATATGTCCAAAATCTAAATTCAAAATTTTGAACCTAAACAAACGTATTTAAAGGAAAATACAGACAGACAGGTACTTTTTCCAGCTACGCAGACCCTTACTCGATTTATCTGTTTCCGATAGCAAACATATGTTGCTAGAGGAAGAACTAGTTGGCTGTCAGTGAAATATTGAATCTTTTGCTAAAAGTAATGGTTACAACGGTATGTATGGATCTCAGCATGCAAGTGTCACTGAGATACAAAAAAAAGAAAGGACGCACAAATCGAAACGCAAAGTCATTTGCCGAATTTGTTTCCAAGAAGTTGGAAGAGGAAAGGTTCATCCCTGCGTATGTATCAGACATTCCATTTCTAAAACACGAGCGAGGGAAAATTTACAAAGAGTGAGAAGCGTTCTTCCGGAAACAGAGCAGGAGCATCTGTGCACCGCTTTGCTCTCTGAAAAAATTAAAAAGATAACTTCCTAGAGCACTGTGAGCCTGAATACAAGAAGCCGCAGAAAAAGAGTAGTGTTTCTGAAGGAGGTTAATAAGCTAAATATATTCTTAGCTGAAAACTGGAATAGTTATTAAGTAGAGTCTGGTGCTCCAAGCAAAAAAAAATAATTTGAGCCATTTTATCAGAAGAAATGTTGGAAAAAAGTACATGCCTAAAGAGGTTTCAAAAAGGGCCACGCTACTGAAAGATTTATAATTACCACGATATCTTGTACTTTGATGTTGAAAAAAATCTTGTCAAACAGCAGAGGCCTGTGGTCTGAAGCAAACATTAAAAATTATGCCATGGGAAAATTATTGATTGATTGATTGATTATCCAGCGTATGGTGGGCATTGCTACCCCCTACTGATATTGAATCTGAATATTTTTATATACCACCGGACCAGCTGCATACGCCGGATTGGATATGGGACATGTTTGTTGGCGGCAGCGACAGCCATATGACGTATGGGTTAAGAATATAGATTGGGATGGGAAGTGTAGGTGAGATGCTTCTTTTAAGTTTCCATCTATCATCATCATTCCCTTATTTATTCTTCTTCTGAGTCTTTTGTTTCTTCTGTGTCTGAATCTATGGTTTCATGTTTTGAGAAATTCAATATGGTTTAATAATCAATAAGGATTAAGAATTAATAAACTAATACTACTAATAGAATAATATATTTTTCATTCATGTGTATATGTTGGCAGCTTCCCACTCTGTTCTGTAGGATTCCTATACTCTACTTTCCAAAAACAGTTCTAATTGAAGTTTTATTACTCCCAAGTCACTACACCGCCAATATGTTTATATTGCCTTATAAACACATGTCGCTCACTTGACACTAAACAGCATTCAGCCTTATTTACTAATAACTAATCACTTGAGAGAGTCCCAGGTATAAATCGGTCTGTTTCCTTCGACGCGTGACGGCCAAAACTAGACACTGCACGTGTTTACTGTATTGGTACTATTAACAAAGACTTTACTAGTAATTTGCAATTATTAATTGTTTTTTCTATTATGACCCTTCACTTTACGCAGAATGTTTTGACCTACCGATGTCTTAAATTTTAGCGAGTTTAACGGAGTTCTCATCGATTCTTTTTGCGTTGTCTTCGGGAGCGTCTCCTCTGCGCCAGTCATACGACATGGGAAAATTTATTCAAAAAAATTCCAAAATCACGAATCATTACATACAAATAAACCGTTATGATTTGGGAACCATCTAATCTATCACTCTGCACGCTTGTTTTCGTCGGTATCGTACCGAAACTTTTCTGGTTTTCCTGACACCTGTGTGTACAGATCATAGTGATATTTCGCTCTAAAATTATAGTGAAAGAATTTATGTAAAATATGACAGTATTCCTTCAGCCTTCATGGTGAATATGGTCCGATTTCAATTGTTTTTCCAGCTTCATTTCATTATTATACTAAGTAAGTCTAGATGCTTAAAAAAAATCTAAACATTACAAAATGTATGATGACATAAGAAAGCTATAATTCAACAATTCAAAGGTAAAAATATATTCTAGAGTTTACCGATAAGAAATGACCTCAAATTTATTCGACCTACACCACTGAACACCAAATAAATCGCATAGTAATAAATTATATGGTTGTTTTTACTGAGCATACTGGCATTGGTAAGTTTTAATCGGCTATCTGGCATAATTTATGAGTTTTTATAATAAATCATGTGAATGATACAGTTTATCTTTCTGTTATTATTTACTGTTTGTTCTTGTACACTCGTTTACACGATGAAGTTAATGATTTAGCAGTATCGGTTTCCGGAAAATTGGTATTACAAAAGTTATGTTATGAAATATCAGGTCGTATTTGTCACTTTCTGAAAATAATACGAAATATATATGAAATGTGAGGAAACGATATGGATTGTATGCTTAGTCATTAAAAATATAATTGATTCTAAGAGCGTGCAATTAATAATTTTAAATACACAAAACGTCTGAATTTATAATATAATCGCTAAATTAATAATATTAATAGAGGGATAGTAATATATACTATGAAAACCCTATATCTATCCGAACGGGTGTATAAAATTCCTAATTTCAAGTAGTCCCGTGGGTAGTGGATAATAATTTTTACCCACAATCACATTATAATTGGAGTTTTATCCACACTTATGAAGCAGCTTTACAAGTTCATTGATATCCAGCTGTTTTTTTTTCAAGATTGCTTAATAGTAAAATGTGGAATCCAATTTTCTAATTATCCGACAAAACAGATTTCTCGATTTTCCTGTACGACATGTGGAAATCTTTCAGGAGCAGTGGAGGGGGAACGCCGCGTTTTCGAAAATTTTCACGGAGAGAAAAAGTTATAGATTAGGCGCAATTAAGCCATTCAAGAAGTTACAAGAGGATATGTATAAATAAATTTTTTGTACGTGGGCACCTAGACTATTTTGTTGTAACTTTTGAACTAAGAGCTCAACAAAGCTTAAATGAAACGAGAAACATGTGGCTTTTGGAATATCATATTTTCAAATATAAAATGATTGTGTGTAGGAATAGTACATTTATATAAAGCATAAAGATATTTCCGATGAAATCGATAAAAGCTCTACCATTTTTACAATTTTTAAGATAAAAATCTGAAACTTTCACATATTACTCTTGAAATAATGTATAAAAAGATCCGATGGATAGGTAAGCCAAATAATTTTTTAATAAAAGTTACTAGCGTTTATTTTACCCCTAGGTTCACGAATTTTGAAGCAAAGAAAAATGTTTCTTTTATTTTCGTTAAATAAAAAGTGTTAATTTAATTTTTCAGGTAAATTCCTTTGAAGCATACATTTCAAGCTTTAAAAATTGCACATACAGAAATCTAATAACGCGATTTAAACCAGAGTAATAGGGGATTAAAGTTAGTTATACATATCAAATTTTATTACTTTCCCAATATTTTGAAATTTTGGAAGTATACATCTTCAAAAATAAATTTTTCAGATTTGTTTCACTCATCGGATCTTTTTATACAGTACTTCAAGAGTAGTGTATGAAAGTTTCAGGATTTTATCTTAAAAATTGTAGAAATGGTAGATCTTTTACCGATTTCATCGGAAATCTCTTTATGCTCCGACTTGATACAGTGTGTCCCAGGATAGATGTAACAAGAGGTGCAATGGACCAAAAATTTTGGAATTTTGGAATGGTATTTGGGGATTGAGTCCTGCTTGTTGTAAAACTGAAGTATACCAAAAATGACTTGATTTGGTGTTCTACAATGTGTTTTAGAAGCAAAGTTGTAAAAATCACTACGATAAAGTACCTTTATTTTTCAAAATATGAAAAAATTCCACTAAGAAAAGTTACTTAGAATGCAATTTTATACCTCTGTATCAAATTTCAGGAATATAAAATTGTTTTTCTGAAACTTTCCATTATTTCAATAAATTTGTATTTTATTTTGAACCACTCAATTAAAACTGCATAGAAATAATTTTTTGTGAAATAATATTTAAAGTTATGTAGAAGCTAAAAGTAGACTATGAGAAAAGCAGTGGATACATATTTATCATTTATTATTGACATATCTGTCAAACGTAGTCAATATTATCCTTAATTTCTGTTTCAAATTAACGAACCAAGCATAAAAAATTATGTGAAAATGGTACTCACAGTGCGTAAAAAAAATTATATTGTGCAATGCTACGGAATTGGTGGCGAAAACTCGCTAAAAGAAGTGGTAAGCCAATTTAATTTGAAATTTCCAAACACTGCTTTGTCACGTACTCAGGCTATGAGAATAATTAAAAAGTTTCTGGCTACTGGTAGTGTTCTTAACATGAAAAGAAAAATAAAAGCATATGATGAAGACAATGTTGGTGCTATTATAGCTCATGCCTCTGTTATAGAAAATCCTAGGATGCCACTAAGAGAGAGGTCAGCTCTTATTAATATTAGCAAGTCTGAACTCCAAAGAATTTACAAGGCAAAGAAAATTAGGGCATATAAAGCAAATTATAAACATACGCTTGAAGAGGGAGATGACGGCCGTAGGTTGGATTTTTGTTTGACCATTGGAGAAAAAGCATGGAAGAGAAACTTTTTCATAATTTCATAATTTTCTCAGATTAATCCACATTCACAACCGATGGTGTTGTTTCATCTCAGAATTGTCGGTTTTGGGCTTCTGAAAATCCAAATTTTAGAATTCATTGTAGAAGTTAATATTATAAAAAAGTGAATGTGTGGTGTGCCGTTTCTTATCACGTTGGGAGTTATTGGACCTTATATCATTGAGGGAAGGTTAAACCAGAACACCTATTTACAGCTTCTGGAAAGATTTTCTGAAGAAAATTTGAATATTTTAAGAGATATGCCTTTAGTTCATTTCAACATGATGGTTGCCCTGGCCACTCCACAGAAATGGTTAATCGGTGGTTGAATTTAAATTTTGGAGAAAATTGGATTGCCAGGAATGGACCGATCAAGTAGCCGGCGAGACCCCAGACCCATCAATATTGAATTTCTTTTCATGGGGTCGCCACAAGCAGTTGGTTTACGCTGAACCACCTCCTAACGATGTAGCAGTATTGAAGCAGAGAATTACAAATGCCGTAAACTCCATACCGTTAGATCATATTCGAAACAGTTTTAAGGACTTCAGGCGAAGGATCGAAATGTGTGTGGATGTGGGTGGTAGCTACGTCGAATAATAAAAAAATTGTAAACATTGTTTTGAATTGGTCAATAATTAATTTGTTTGTGAATCTGTTATGTTTTTGACATTTACTACTTGTTATAATTTTTAAACCTCATTAATCTTCTGTTAGTAATTGTTTCTTGTTTTACAATTAGTTCGAGCCTACATACCTTCTTACATCTCGTATATTCAATTTTTTATTTACCAATAGCCTACCTTTTGGGACGATTAACATTTGCCCCTACACAACTTTAAATATGAATTCAACTCTTAATTAGCAAAAAATGGGAAGTTTCAAAAAAATAATTTTATATTCCTGAAATTTGGTACAGAGGTATAAAATTGGATTCTAAATAACTTTTCTTAGTGGAATTTTTTCATATTTTGAAAAATAAAGGTACTTTATTAGTGGTGATTTTTACAACTTTGCTTACAAAACACCCTGTAGAACACCAAATCATTTTTGGTATACTTTAGTTTTAGAACAAACAGGACTCAATCCCCAAATACCATTCCAAAATTCCAAAATCTTTGGTCCATTACACCTCTTGTTACATCTATCCTGGGACACACTGTATGTACTATTCCTACATACAATCATTTTATATTTGAAAATATGAGAATCCAATAGTCACATGTTTCTCGTTTCAGTTAAGGTGTGTTGAGCTCAATTTCATTAATTAGTTCAAAAGTTACAACGAATTTAGTGCGGCGCGTCCGAGACCGCGCACGCTTCGCGAGCCGTACTTATGTGTCGCCACGTTCCATTCACGTGCGTTAAGCGAAAAAATCTGGAGCCTACATATTTGATCGTACAAAAAAACTTCATATACGTTTTTGATGTAACATTTCCCCCTCTATCGCCTAGTGCTATTAGTTTTTTTTACATATTTTTTTCGAGTTATTCGCCAAAAACGGAATATCGGCCAATATTTCAGATTCTTTTAGGGGTCGCCGGCACGTTAGAGCTGTAAACGCTTTTTTATTGCATTCTACACAAAAAAAAAAATCGGTAAAGGTATTTACACAGAACTTCCCTCGTTATTTGTGCATGGCGGTCACTCTAAAAAATTAATAATTACGAAATGACATTGAGAATAATAATCGGAATATAGTTATTGCTATTATTACAAAGAATCAACGTTTGAAAATGGTACGTTAAAGTACCGAAACTGCAGTAACGTGTATGTTACAATAAATTTTAGTGGTAGAAAACAAAGTAGTTTTCCTTCTCATATCGTCATGATTAACTATCACAAAGTAACGGCTTCCACAATCGATTTTTTGAAAACTTGATAAGTTTTGGTCAAAAAAATATACATATTGCTCATCCATCAACAAAAGTTCAATACTAAATAGCAGGTGCCACATATGGCATGCTTGCGCAAATACCTTTACAAATGTCCACCATGACTGAATTATTTCTTGGGATGACCACCCCGTACATTTTTCAATAAAAGTATAATAGGTGCATATGCCAGATATTATTGCCATCTGTCACATTTTCAATCCAACATTTACGTAATGGAGTGGAAGTATAGTGGTGGTTAAAATATTTAATTTTTTTTGAAATTTTTCAAAAATGTTGGTAAAAAAATTTTCAATTTTTTTCTTCTGAAATAGGGTTAAAATGTCAAACGTAGACATTTTAAATTTGAGCAAAAAGGAAAGTTTCTTTCTATTCTACACTAGTGATAAAAAAGTTTAAAATTTAAAAATTATATATATTTTTTAAATAGGTTTAGAATGCTATGAAACGTGAACATTTTAAATTTGAGCAAGTAAAAAAAAATCGATCTATTTTAGTGGTAAAAACTTTTTGAAAAATGCTGGTGAAAAAAATGTACAATTTTTTTTTTCTGAAATAGGTTTAGAGTCATGAAACGTGACACTTTAAAATTTTAGCAAAAAAAAGTTTCCATCTATTCTAGTGTTAAATTTTTTTCCAAACTGGTAAAATGTTGCAAAAATTTTTTTCCCGCAATTGGTTTGGAATGTCATGAAACGTGGAAATTTTAAATTTGAGCAAAAAAAAATTTTTCGTCAATTCTATAGTAGTGATAAATAGATTAAACATGTTTTAAATTTCTTTTTTAATTTTTCAGAAACATTTTTAAATTTGTTTGAATAGTTTTAGAATGCCATGGAAACGTGGATAGTTTAAATCTGAACAAAGAAAAAAAAATCTTGGTGGTAAAATTTTTTTAAAATAGTAAAAAAAAATTCTAATTTTTCTTCTAAATAAAAAGAAATAAAAAAATTTCCATCTATTTTGGTGGTAAAAAAATTTTCAAAAATGTTGGCAAAAAAATTTCATTTTTTTTTAATTAGGCTTAGAATGCCATGAAACGTGAAAATTTTAAATTTTAAGAAAGAAAAATTTTTTTCATGGTAAAAAAAATTTCAAAAATATTGGTGAAAAAAATTTTCAAATTTTTTAATCCTGAAATAGGTTAAGCGTGTCTGAAACGTAGAAATTTTAAATTTGAGCAAAAAAAATTTTTTTCATCTTGGTAAAAATTTTTTCAAAAATGGTGAAAAAAATTTTCAAATTTTTTTTTCTGAAATAGGTTAAGCGTGTCATGAAACGTGGAAATTTTAAATTTGAGCAAAAAAAAATATTTTCAAAATTGTTTTTTCTGAAATAGGTTAAGCGTGTGGTGAAACGTGGAAATTTTAAATTTGAGCAAAAAAATTATTTTTCATCGTTTATTCCCTTTATTAGGTCCACCCTGTATATTTTCCAGTGAAATTTCTACCATTTCTTCGCTGACAGTAGCGTCAACTACCTACCAAATTTGACTGCTCTCCGTCAAGTAGTTTTTTAGTAAATGCACCAACAGACAGACAGACAGATAGACAGACGGAATTGAAAAACCTATATTTTCGTAATCTACGTGTTCTGAAACGTCAAAATCCGAAAAAATCTCGGAGGGTGATTTTTTCTCGAATACAATACTTCCCTTTGGTATGCGAGGGAAGTAAAAATCCTGAAAAACTCAGCCTTATAACATTTAGTGACACCTTAACACCCCTGACGACTGAGCTAAAATATGAATCATCCAAATCAAATTGTTGATTCCCGTACAAAGAATGGGTACATTTGCTAATTTCTCATCTCAAATTATTCAATTATTTATTCAGTCTTTAGTCACATGTCATCCAAGGATGTTTGTGAAGCTCAAAGAAAATCCCTTCTCATGGTGATAAGTACAACAATATTTATAGAATGCTAATAATAAATAAAAATTGAATGTTTATGTACTCTAGAATATGCTTTGGAATTCGTTATTAAATTACTGTATAGCATCTTATGATTTCACCTTAGTTAACTTATTAAGGAAGAAACCGCTATTTAATGAGATTGTACTATTATCATGCCCCCAAAGAGCTAGAAGAAAAAAAATCTAAATGTGTCAAAATATACCATTAATCGTGACTAAATATAAGTATGATTTAAGCACACTTATATAAAATAATCTAAATACATAAACATAATTGATAATAACTAAAAAAATTAATAAACAGCTTATTAGTGTGTAATTTAAAATCGGACGCCTAAAATGAATATTAAATTTTTCCAGTATATGATTGTTTTTGATAATACGTACATCTGGACATAAGAGAGGATTTCTTGAAGATCTACAACAAATAATATAAATACATATATTAATGTTTTGCTGAATCGTTTATTTTGTTATTGAAATCTTAAAACTGAGGAAATTCATCTTTATGATCTGTTTTTTTAATAAACTAATCCTCAATGAAAGGTAGTACACCTCTTGTGCAGGGCCGGATATAGGGGGGGTATTGGGGGGTGTCACACCCCCCCCAAGTTTGAAGCCAATTCGGCAAATCGTTTACCATTCGGCACTTTCGGCGTTCGGCAATTATGTACATAAGATCATAGAAAAACTCAAAACAATAGAAACTCAATGTCATAAATAATTATTACTTGTCGAGCAACCCCTATCTTGTATCTTGTATTTGACTTAAAATCATCTTCTAAACACAGCAGCTCGCAAGAGCGAGGCCAAATCTGCTTGTTCTAGCCTCTAGCGTTGATCACGAGTATATGTCCATCTATAGTACCCTGTCATAATTGCTGGAAATGTAATAATATAATAAACAGGAGAACAGGACACTTCGATTCATCAAAAGTACTACACCGCGAGTTTCCGCGGAAATAAGTCGACACAATTGCAGTTTAGAACTTGTAAAGGCAGCAGTAAAGTTACTTCCAGATAACCATGTAGACTTAGAGGACCTTCAGGTTGAATTAGAAATATTTAGCGACCAATGTCGAGAACTTACATCTCTAGATAAAATTGTTGAAAAGGCTTATGAACCAAAGATCATTCTACCATTGTGTTACAAATTATGTACCTACTTTAATTCAAACGGTGCCGGTAAGTGTGGCTTGAAATGAAAGGAGTTTCAGCAAACTAAAACTCATAAAAAAATTTGTTAGGACAATGACCGATTCACGTTTAGACTCATTATTAATCTTATCATTAGAGAGGGATATTCTGGAGCAAATACCTTTCAATATTTTAGTTGCACGATGGGCCGCTTTAAAAGAATGAAGAGTTAAAGTTGCTTAAAAAAAATTAAGTTGTATAATAATATATCCGTTTTATTTATAATTAATTCGTGGCAATATTCATTTATTATGTTTGTTGGGTATGTTGCCACTGTAAAAATGTGTAAAAATTTTGATGAAAAAAACCTCTGCGCCAAAAAGATCAGACAGAGAGAGGCTGGTTTTTAATCATTCTAGCACAAAATGTCACACAAGTAAAAGTTTTGATAACGGAAAAAGAAATGGTTTCCGAAACGTTAACAGCCTTCCATTTAATTTACTTCATTATCATTTAACAATTTTCTTTCAATTTATATATTTTTAGGTGTGACTGGTGTGAGATATTTTGTACTAAAAATATTAAGAACCATCCACTCCCTGCCTGATCCTTTTGACGTAGAGGTTTTTTTCATCAATATTTTTACATATTTTCACAGTGGTAAAATACCCAACAAACATAAGGAATAACCGTTTTGTATCTTTTATATTTTGCATTTTACTTTAAAATCAAGGTTTTTTCTTCAATTAGATTTACTTTTTTTTGTATCCCAAAAATTAAATGACCGTCATATGTAAATAAAACAGAGGACCAGATGAGAAGAAGTCATTCGGCATTATAATAATTTCACACCCCCCCATAAAAATTGCTTAAAAGCGGCCCTGCTCTTGTGACGTTTTATATGTAGATGATAAGTCATGCGGCGCGACTATTAATATAATACCTAAATATATTCTTCTCCAACATCAAATATTTTTTTCAATGTTTCAATATTTTTATTAAACAATTTTCAATTAATGAATATTTAATAACTGAAATAATTAAATATTTAATGCCGTAGAGATATTGCTTAATTATCTTTCTAAACGGTACTTTACAGCTATTAAATTGTTGTAAGTATTGACTTCTTATTTAACATAATCTTATATTTCACATATTACAATAATTACATGACTTTGCCCATAAAAAATAATAATAGTACTGCAATTTTATACTGCACTGTGGTGTTCAACAAGTACATTAGCAGTAATGGAAATTATATTATTACAAAATTTAAAAAAAAAAATTATGTTGTTTTCTTGTTAGGCCACATATCACATAATTTAAAAATGAATTATTATTTGTTTGCTTATAATTGTATTGAAACATATTCTTTATAGAATTTTGCAAACAGCAGAAAAAATAACTATCTATAACTAAAAGAAAAACTATGTGTAAAAAATTAATGAAATCTTTGCATTCTTTCGATAACCTGAATTCTGGTTATGCTAGCAAATTAAAATCCTAAAATGAATTTGTCTAATTTCTTATTTGACAATTCTCATTCTAACACTAGCATCCACACAGTCCCCTACGGCCATGTAAATTAAACTAGTATCTACATTGTCAAATAAGAAATTAGACAAATTCATTTTAGGATTTTAATTTGCTAGCATAATCAGAATTCAGGTTAACGAAAGAATGCAAAGATTTCATTAATATTTTTACACATAGTTTTTCTTGGTAATTGTGGAGAATAACGGGGCATTGGAATTTTCGCGTAATTTTTTCAGGAACCACTAATTTGGGGTCGTAGAACACGAATCTGAAGTCGATTTTCAATGCAACTGCATAGTTTTTCCAAAAAAAAAAAAATGAAATTTTCCACCATAACACGAACTTTTTGTCAGTGTAAACACTAAAAACACCTCGATTTCGGCCGGTCCGGATCCCGTATCCACAATGTAGATGCTTTTTAGAATAATACTCTTTTTACGCTCTGCAAAAAAAATTGCTGTTTCATAATAATAGATAGTATAAATAGTAATATTATTTATAAGAATTCAGAACTCCATTATTTGACAGATCACTCAGATCAGCCATAACTGCCATAAGATTGCCGCGCATGCATGTCAAAATACCCTGAAAAGTTGGTGTCTCAAGGCACAACAAAGAAATTCATTTTATAAATACCTATTAAAATTCAGAAAATAACAAATATAATTTAAATAAGAATGATTTTATGATCATCGTAGCCAGTACCAAAAGCGGGTGTTCTATTAAGAATATTTTCAATATATAGTGTGTCCCAAATTGGTTTACTTAAAAATGGTCCTGTTTTGTTATTGCCCAGTAAAGACCAGGGGAGGTGAGATCGCACACACCTTGCCAGGAAAGAAATCCTCCTTACTCTTCTCGTATACCACCTACTCACTTCGCAGACTCTCAACCTGGTTATCAGCAATAAGTGGTATCCGAGAAGGGCAAGGGGCATTTGCGCCGGCGCAAATGTCCCTTGCCCTTCAGACTAAGTGAGTAGGTGGTATCCGAGAAGGGTAAGGAGGATTTCCTTTCCTGGCAAGGTATGTGTGATCTCACCTCCCCCTTGTCCTTACTGGCCAATAACAAAACGGGACCATTTCTAAGTAAACCAATTTGGGACACACTATATATTGAAAATATTCTTAATAGAACACCCGTTTTTGGTACAGGATACGATGATCATAAAATCATTCTTATTTAAATTATATTTGTTATTTTGTGAATTTTCATAGGTATTTATAAAATGAATTTCTTTGTTGTGCCTTGAGACACCAACTTTTCGGGGTATTTTGACACGCATGCGCGGCAATCTTATGGCAGTTATGGCTGATCTGAGTGATCTGTCAAATAACGGAGTTCTGAATTCTTATAAATAATATTACTATTTATACTATCTATTATTATGAAACAGCAATTTTTTTGCAGAGCGTAAAAAGTGTATTGTTCGAAAAAGCACCTACATTGTGGATACGGGATCCGGACCGGCCGAAATCGAGGTGTTTTTAGTGTTTACACTGACAAAAAGTTCGTGTTATGGTGGAAAATTTCAATTATTTTTTTTGGAAAAACTATGCATTTGCATTGAAAACCGACTTCAGATTCGTGTTCTACAACCCCAAATTAGTGTTCCCTGAAAAAATTACGGGAAAATTCCAATGCCCCGTTATTCTCCACAATTATAGATAGTTATTTTTTCTGCTGTTTGCAAAATCCTATAAGAAATATGTTTCAATATCACATAATGTCGTAAATGTAGCCACAATTGTTACTCTTATAAAATAAAGATAAGGAAATCCATACGTTGTTTGTCTCAGAGAATTAATAATGTCTTTGGTAATTTAAGGAACTGCTTCCTAAGTGGAAATAGTACATTAAGCTGGGATTTAACATTTTTCGCAAAAAAAAAATTATTCTTCCTTTTAAAACACCTGCTTGGAATTTATGCAATTTGTTGTAAATAATGAACCATTGTTAAAAAAAATTGTTTTCTGACAGACGTTTTGTTATAATATAATATTTTTTTTTATGAAACACCTTAACACC
Organism: Stenurella melanura; assembly: GCA_963583905.1. Lineage (NCBI taxonomy): Eukaryota > Metazoa > Arthropoda > Insecta > Coleoptera > Cerambycidae > Stenurella > Stenurella melanura. Next base: position 41,188,362 of record OY757316.1, read on the forward strand.
ATAACACCTTGATTTTTGTTTTAAAATTAAGTTTTCCCCTATCTATTATAACTTGTCAGGCTGACAATGTTGTTTGTTAATTAATTTGTCAGACTTAATTTTGAATGCGCATCACCAATGCATCAGAATTAATCACTGACAAAATACATCACATAACACCTTAAAAAAAAAAGTGAAGTTTAAGATCTCCTCTATGCATAAATATTTGTCTGTCATTAAAAAAATGTTTTTCACTGTGTCAGACTTAATTTTTAAGCGCCGTGACGTTTCTTTTTAATGTGGTCTCTGCGCTTAGAAAATGAAGTCGCGTAGTGAAAAATATGTTCTCGCCGACAGATCATTTTTTTTTCATAAAAGAGAACTCGAACTTAATTACAGAAAAGAATAAAGGTGGATTTTTGATGCGGCCATTGTAAAAGATTATTTAAAAAGAAAAGTTGTCACGACGGTTAAAAATTAAGTCTGACATGATGAAAAACATTTTCTCAACAGCCAAATTTTTAAACATAGAGGAGATCTTAAACTTCAGATGTTTTTTTAAAGGAGATGTTATGAAATAACAGTGATTGATCCTGATCCTGATGTAATAGATAGGAGAAACCTTCAACTTCATTTTAAACGAAAATCAAGGATGTGTTATGAAATGCACTTTCATAAAAAAAATGTATAACAGTCTGTCAGAAGTTAATTAATAAAAATTGTTAGAGAGACAAATGTTTTCAAAAATGGTTCATATTTACCACAAATTGCGTGAATTTCAAGTAGGTGTTTTGAAATGAAGAATTTTGTTTTTTTCGATAAATTCAAAAATTTATAAAAAATAACAATTAACAAATTTTTACTAGTCTGGCAGGCGTAACATGATTTTTACATATTTCGCAACCATTTTCGCCTTTTAAATTTGAGATATTGGGGTACCTTTTTTGTCATGGTAGCTCGGTCTAAAAGCTGCAAGAAACAATGAGGTAATTTGTAGTATGATATATGAAATAAAAACTGAAGCTTCACCCCTACTGTGTACAGACTGTAGAAAAGCTAACAAAAATAGTTTTTCATGAAATCTGCTCAGAAGTCTAGTAGAGAAACTGCCCAAATAAATATTAAATGAATTCACTAGAAACTGAGCAATTAAAAATTGCCTTAAAGACACCGTAGGATATTTTTGGAGGGAAGGAAACCTTGAAGAAAATCTGCTGTACATTAAGAGGGACATGTGGAAATCTCAGGGAAATTTCGAGGAAATCGAAGAAAACCTGGAAGAAATTCGAAGAAACTAGGAAATCTCCATCAGAAAGGAAATCGGGTGTACAAAATTTGTTGGGTTGACCTCGGATATTTTCAAATACTTTTACATAATATAACATAATATAATTACAAGAGAAACAACAATTGGAAGATGGTTGTAATATACATGTATTTAATGCACATAAAAAACCTCAAAGCTATGCCGCTTACGTATAGAGGGGAAAGCGGGGCATGTCTTATTTTTCTAGAAAAAGTTAAATCAGGTATACTGTATCACTTAATACATAAAACATCATTATTTTCATGTACAGTATGTTCTGGCATGATTAAAATAAGAAATTAACGGAAACATCTGTCAATTATAATTTCAAATTATTTTGATATAATTACCCCACTCCCCCTACCGAAAATATATTACGACGTAACGGTTTACAGCAGGTATGTAAACCCTACCCACGACAGAGTCGAACTTAATATTGTCAGTGCATCATGGGATGCATGATAATTACAAAACATTTCAAACTTTGACGAAAGTTGTATGTTCACGCAAGAACAAAATATTACATTTTGCCCCCTCCTACGAAACCAGTTCGTTCGATTTTCTACAATAAAATTTCTCGAGGTATAGGTAGTTAACGTTTCGGAAGAGAATCTACTTCCGTTCTCAAAACTTTTTTGGCCGTCAACCATGACAGTTCTTTGTTTATAAACAAAAACATGACAGTTCTTTGTTTATAAACAAAGAACTGTCATGGTTGACGGCCAAAAAAGTTTTGAGAACGGAAGTAGATTCTCTTCCGAAACGTTAACTACCTATAGCTTTGATTTTCAGTTTTTAGTTCATAACATTGTTCTAGTTTATATATTTTTAGGTGTGAGACTTTTTGAAACAGTCAAGTACTCAAGAACCAACCTCTGTCTGATCCGTTTGGCGTAGAGGTTTTTTCATTAAAATTTTTGAACATACAACTTTCATCAAAGTTTGAAATGTTTTGTAATTAATTCCAGTTTGTTGTTTAAAATGACTAGCCTATTATTCCTATTTTAACACAAGCTAAACAGCTTATTTATCATCATACCAAATAACTCATTTACCAAAGACAATACTTTTAAATTTCTACTGTTATTGTGCACAAACATTTTGAGTACGGCTCTGAGGGACATCACTGCCCCATGTACTTACGCTAACGAGACATATTTATGGCCGGTTTTTCTGGCCTTTTTTAAATGCACTAAATATATGTAGTCATGTACACCTAGTTGCCCTGAGTTAAATTGCTAAAGAACGTATTTAATTTAATACTGTGTAACACGGAAAACCATAATGCCATATATTTTTCTTAAACATATCTAGAATGTCTCAAATGTCATTGAAAAAAATATCAATATATAAAGCTATCTTTGTTTACTACATATATTCAAATTATTTCGTAACTTTTTATCAAAATTAATAAATTAATATCATCGAAAATATTTTCTTATTTTTATTTAATAGATACTTTTATCTGAAAAATTAAATCCCACAAATTTACTTTTGTAGTTTAAAATAAATGTGATTTAATGGAATTGCGTAAATTTATAAAAAAATATACATCATTAATATCACACCACACATTTATATTGTCTAAAGATTCTGGTGAGAAAATCAGTACGTTTGAATCTATAAAAGACATGCTGCCCGATATTTTAGTATGTGAGCCCATCGTGAAAACCGTGTAATCATCAGTTAAGCTTGAGAATTGATTGGGGTAATTCTCAAGCCATCATCTCAACTATCACAAGAGTCAGTGACACCAAAAGTTTCTTGCATGTAAACTGAGCCATTCTTATAGGCAGATTCAGAAAGGTAGCTAGAAAATGTTCCCTATCAGTGTTTCTTTGTAGTGGGGATTATTAAAAAGTCTACTTTTTATTCAAACCCCAACTGACATGCGTTTGTGAAATATCTTCAAGTAAGAAGATATAAAAATTTCCTGCTTGCTTGCCATCCTGAGTGATTTCATGTAAAAACCAAAAGAAAAAAGTTAATTATGTCATACCCGAACCACTTGAAATTGGTGTCATTTTGTCGGATTTATAATCCTCTTACGTCAAATCAAGCACATGTTCGATCGGTTAACTCTTTGTTTACATACTGAACATATGCGATGAAAAATAACATTGTTAAATTTTTTTAAAGATGTTTAAGAAATTTGAAAAATTAGGTTAAAATTCACATTAAGACCCCCCTCCGTGCCCGGGGGGTGCTATTAGTGCAAATAGAGGTTTGACTCAGTTTAGGGATCCGAGTGATGGTAATGTGTTTTCCATATGTGTTTAATTGACAAAAAATATCGATACCAGCTATGGAAGTATACAGGGTGTAATTAGTTTCATGTCATTAAAAAAAACTCGTAATAGGGATCGACCAGACAAACAAAAAACCTATATGACCTTTTTCTCTAGGGGCACTTTGAAAAAAAATGACCTGGGTTTACATTTTTAATGTTATGGTAGGAAAGATTTGAGAACCACTGTTTTTCAGGGTCAATGGATGTTATAGTTCCGAATATTAGAAATAATAAAAAACTGTAATACCCGACTTGTGTTCCCGTCGGTAGAAGTGCGGGACTTTGATGTGATTATTTGTATCGAACTCTTTATGCAACTAATTATGAAAATGTAAATAATTCCTTCTCTTTCGGCACAACGCAAGCATAGCATGGCAGCAGGGGTTTAAATAGGATTTGTTTACATGTGTTTTTTTAATTTGGAACAAAGCTATTGTAGCTTTTATTCTCGTTTATAAGAATTTATAAAATTTAAAAGTGGTTTATTAACATTTGTAACATTGTGTTAAAAGTTTAAAAAATTAGTAATTGTTTTATGAAATTGGAAAACGAACAGTTAGACGTCCGAGATACGATAACAGAAAATAGTTGTGTATTTTAAGTTATGAAAAAATCTGATTTTTTAACGAATTGAGCGCATAATTTTTCCCAATCAGGTATCGAAAACTAAAAATTGCTGCATTTCCACCACTTTCTCCATGTACCAAGTCCATATCCGCGAGCTCTGGATAAGTGTAATTACTAATAATGTCCAAAATCTGCGTTTTAAAACACCACACTAAACTGTGAATTAACGTTATCAATAAAGAAAACAAAAAGAAAAACTTGGTCCAAAATCCAAAAAGTAACACAAAAAGCACGAACGAGAAATAGTGTCTTACGTAACCAAGTACTAACAACTTCAACGATAAGTCAATAAAATAAATCTTAACATAAGTGGCACAAGATTCAAAAAGAAAAGCAACAGACAAAACCAAGGAACGGGTACGTCGCGTCATGCGTACGTTCTTTACCAAGTAAGGACAAAACTGAAATTATCACTTGAGAATATTACAAGGGAGAGATAGCACGCCTAATAGGATAATTGGCCGCGAAGAAGCAAAAAACATGACGATGTCCTCTGTCGGTCGCTTTTAACTGCTTTATCGGCATACTTATTTGCAGGAATGTCAGAGTATATCGTGCGACAAGACACGAGGCAATAAAACCTACCCCAATATGCCAGCAGTTCTCAAACTAACAAATTTTGGAAATTTTTGTTTATTTTTTTCTCCAAAACTGTGAGCTTTAGACCTCATGTTATATAAGGTTTTTCTGTTTGTCTTGTCATTCCCTACCACCAGTTTTTTTAATGACATGAATCTAATTACACCCTGTATATGGGTCCACTTGGGGCCCCTTTTTAATAGAGTTATACACATTTCCAAGGACAAAAAAGTCTTAGAATTAATCATAGAACGTGCCCAAGTTTTTTCAGATTTTTCTGTCAACTGTATCGGTTCTCCCTTCCCCTGGTCCCCCTGCACACACGAAAAAATCTCACATTTAACATAAATAAAATTTCGAATTGTTACCAATTGACGGAAAATGCGTTTATAAACGTTCATAGATGGATGAGCATTATTTTCGTATAAATAAAATGAACCCGAACGCTTCGGAAGTTAGCCTATTACTCGTTACAAAACGCGTGCAGTCAGTGGTGCGAAATTGTGATTTGCGGGGACGTTTACAGATGGAGTGTATAGCCACAGGTAAGGGCGTTTATATCAACATAGTTTTACAAACCTTACATTGAGTCCCATAACAAAAGTACCACTTAGTACCGTTTTCTTCCTTTGTAAATTAAAAGCCTTATTACTCGGTAATGTTTCAGTAAAAAATTTGCTATCACTGTGAATCACATTCTGAAATAAAATGTATTGTCTATAACAGTGTTTCTCAAACTGTGGTACGCGTACCCTTTGGGGTACGCGAAAATTTGTAGGGGGTACGCGAATGGCGGCTAATAAATTTAAATAACAGAAACCTACAAATAATATATATAACAGAATAAAACATATAACACATATGGAGGTGAAAGATAAAACTGCACAATTAATATGCATCCCAAGCTTAATTAAAATCCGAATCTAAACTATAGTATGGACCTGTTCAAAATACTTCTTTTTTCGCCGTCAAGAGGGCACAAAGATATGCCGTATTAGTTCTTTGAAATACCTAGTCTGATCCTGGACCTACTATAGTCAAGCCCGTTGAGAGGGGGGCGGCGGTTGTGTTTCCCCCCCAGGTCCGATGTTTTTTTAGGGGGCCCCGAAGTTGAAGATTAGCGTTTGCATTAGGTAAAATGAGAACGCTATACTTTTAAATGCTTAATAATAATAATGAGTTCCGAATAACTCGTATTGTATATAATGAGATAAATAAGAAATTGTTAGGTAAAGGAATATTTCTATTTCGCGATAATTATTTAATCCTAAGGAATATCATCATCCGCTTTTTAAAATGCCGATCGAGAAAAATATTGAATCAATTCTAGGGAATATTCCCCTCCCCACCGCTCATTGAAAATTTTGTAGAGATAAATACTTTATTATTATGAATGCCACCCCCCCGGGCCCCCGATTTTCTCTCGACGGCCCTAACTATAGTTACTTAAATTATATAATATGTATTTTTTAGAAAGCGGTACGCATGATCACTGCACAACATAAAGGGGTACGTAAGGTAAAACAGTTTGAGGAACACTGGTCTATAGGTAGCTGCTCTGAAGGAGTTATAGTGACTTCGAAAAATGAACTATTCTTAATTTTAAAAGAGGCAATTTTATTTTAGTTTGAGCAATTCTAAGTGTACTGAAAGACTTCTTGAGTACCTTCTAGACGAATATAGTGTACGTAATCTGGCTATAGACTCTAGAACGAGCAGTTACATTAAAATGTTTTGTCTCAAAATTGACGTCGATGTGGAAAAACAGTCGCCTTTACGAAAAATTTGTGAAAAATAATTCTAAGTGGCTTGATTCTTCATTGTATTTGTCATCTCTGGTGCAGACTGCTCCAGGCAACTACTGTTCAGCCCAAAATGAGCCAAGAAACAGACGAGGCAGACCGAAGAAATTATTTTCAAAAGGTTGTGAAGAAATAAATGACGTAACGTCAGCTACTTCGTGTCTGAAACAGAACATGCAAGACTAGCTTTTGTCTAATCAAGAGCCAGATATGAACAGCTGCTGATGTAGTCAAACTTGGGACACAATTACGTCCACGAAGTTTGATGAAAATGAAGACAGCATGCGAATTAATCCCAACAATTACTTCCTACAGCCTAGAAGAAGCTATTGCCCTTGTAAATATGCACCTACTTATCCATTTGATTACCTTTTGGACAATTTTCAAATGTAAGATAAATACAGTTATGTAAAAAAATTAAACAATTTTTTTTTTAAACAACTTTAAAAAGCTTCTACTTTTTCAGAAATCCAACATTTCTCACTAACTATATATGGAAATGATGCACAAGATCAAACAACATGTAATTGGTTATTGAAACTTGAGTATTGCTGTCCTACTAAATTTTTCCGTATGTGCGTTGGACGGGCGTTGAGATGATGGCCACTAATTTTCAAACATAACTAACGATCATAAGGTTTTTATCGATGGGCTCTTACCATTTCATGTGTGCAGGTTTAAATCAGAAATACCAGGCCGTCGTCAAACAGGTAGCAAAATGTATATTAATAATAAAAGTATAAATATGAATAAAACAGTAATTTCCAAATAATTACGTAGACCATATCCGAGATGTTAATATTTAAAATGATTTTATTAAAAAGTATATCTTCCTAAACCCAAATAGCGTAAAAATTTTCGTGCAATATCCATTCGAACCACTTGCATAAGTTTCGTTAGCACCATGATGATTATTTCTAATCTGATTTATTCAGCTTCAATTAAATAGTAATTTATTGAAATGTTATCGATTAATTTTTAATTACTTGCTATTTATTCCGACCGCAACTTTTATTGCAATAAATAAGTCGTTTAGAACCAATCAACAATAGTAGTGTATAGTTCTTCTCATTTAAACATGGCAAAAAAAAAACAATAAAGATATCGGCGTTCCAGCGTTCACGATAATTTAAGAAGGAGGAGTCCGATTATTTGAAATTTGGTCAGTAATTATTTGTTAGCTATTGTTTTTGAACAAAATCTATCAATGAATAAAAAAGTTATTAATTTTTTAAACAAAAAAAACTGTTCGTAATGTTTTGTAATTAAACTAAAAATGTCTAAAACTAATAAATATTATTTACAAAAAAACTGCCAAGAGTATCCTATAGAATGTGTAACAATTATATAAAAAATGCAGTAAATCGGCGAAGAGTATAATAGTTAGCTTGTTTAAATAAACAATTTTCTTCCATTTTCAACGTATAAAGGTTTCGATACGTTTTATTAATGATCTTTAAAAAAAATCACTCGATTCAGATTAGTTGCGATTCGTTCTCAGATAAAAATGTAAAATACCTCCACTATAGCATTAACATAAACATTATCTTTCTTTAATTAAAAGTGTAAATGATGAATAACACACAAATATGACATGATATTTATGAAGAAAGTAAATCAACAACATTTATTTTGTTTTTATTCGTGAAATAAACGAAAGCATTGAGTGCAAATATTGAACCGGTCATAAATAATGAATCACAGCATGACCGTCCGTAAACTCTAATGTTGTTTAGTTTGGTATATCATAAACACAACAAATTATTTAAAAAACAATGAAACAATAGATCAGACTTTAAATTAAACTGAATACAGTGTGTCCACGGAGGGAGTTCGGAAGAAGGAAAGTTTTTTATATGTAAGTTACAAGAAAAACTCAATCATTCCAAAAACGCCCGTTTTTTATGAACAATCCGAAAATGATACTATTTTCCAAAATTTATGTGCAGGGTGCTAAATATTTGCAAAAATGTGTAAAACTACAAAAAGTTAAGTGCCTTCATTTGTGAATATTTTGAAAAATGATAATAATAAAAGTGTTATGGATTAAAAGTTATATAGTTAATTATGCAATTTTAACCAACGGCACAATTATTTTTCCATTCTATTTCAAAGATCCACGTTTCTGTAAACAGTTCTTCCCTAATACCTTTTTTTTTTGTCTAAATTTTTATTAAATGCTGTTGCGTAGGCCTTTAATCGGGGTTATCCTGGAGTCTGAGGAGAACTGGCAGAGGATCGAGGCTGGTATCAGCAATATCCTGAAGCGGAAATAGGAGGATGAAAGGAAAGTGGGTTGGAACCCTTAAGATGAAAACAACAGCTCTCTTATTCGAATGACCCGCTGATTTGATGCAAACGAAAGTAGTTCCAAATCAGTACTGATTTGCAACTACTTTCGTTTGCATCAAATCAGTGGGTCGTTCGAATAAAAGAGCTGTTGGAAACACCGAAAATGGGAGGGGTTTTAGTATCCGGCACTACCCCGCGCTTATTGTCGGGGTGTCTATTTGAAGATTTCCCCTCCCCGAAAAAAAAGGTAGCCAAGGAATTAGACAATAAAATGTTTCTGTGACTTGACTCTAGGATATATCCTCCCCTAAACTACAACATGTTCTCGTTCTTTCTTAGCATTTCTACGAAAATATTTTGCTACGTCAAAGATAATGACAAGTCATAAAAATAAATATTGCTGATGTCGGCAGATTGTCCACCAGCGCTGCGGTCCGGAATTTTTCCGCATAATTGTGCAGTGACTTTTGTATTGTGTTCTATAAGTCGATTTGTTTTTTGTTTTCTTGAATAAAAAACACATTGTTTCCGTTTGCAATTGTTATTAATCGGGAGTACACAAAAATGCTTACAAAGTAAATACAATTTGCATAAGCATTAAATATAATGCTTGTGGAAAAATAGATTTACTGTGTTTGTTGAAGACATTGAAATTATTATATTTATAGGTTATTGTGTGCAGCTAAGACGTTACATTTTCGAATATAGTGATACGGATTTGACCAATTATCAATTGAGGCCTTGGTTTCTATTATATGCACCAAATCCCATGTTTCTGGATTTTTGAAATTTTCTTTATGATTATATACGTCCACTCCACAACGTGGTGTGGGGTGTGTTGAAAAATATAATAATAAAATCTGATAGCCTGGCTCTCAAGTTTCTGTAGGTACTCTTACCAGCTTGCTTTACTTTATTTTATCAACCCCTTTAATAATGAAGTGGTGGTGGTAGGGGGATATAAAATATAAAAAAAATTAAAGGCTTGTCGTCTAGTATATACACTGAATTTCAAGTTTCTGTATTCTTACCAGCTTGCTTCACTCATTTTCTCTTATTTACCCCTATTTACCCCCAATCCTTCACCGGATATTTAAAAAAACAATTCAGATCTCGTTGTTATAATACATAGGTGTATGAAATTTCAAGTCAATATCTTAAACCGTTCCAGAGATAACGTGCGGATAAAAAGAGTTACAGAGACAGACCGACAGACCCACAAAAAAATGTCGACATTTTATGACATTCTAAACCTATTTCAACAAATAAAAAAACGATTACTATACTTCCAATCCACCACGTGGATGTGGAAATAAATCAAGTATTTTGTTACCAAATTTAAGAACTGGACTTGTCCTTAACAATAGAAACTCCTGGTATGCACACGAGCAAGACGATCTTGGATATGTTGTACTAATTTTCATGTGAAATCTTATAACTAATTACAGTGTATACAAAAAACTTCACGAGTGATAGGCAAACGAGTGATTTGCGTGCAACAAGAACGGTAAAAAATACAAGATATGACAGAAAATTATTAGAATGCTAATTACAAAAATATCTTGAGTTTCTTGTGGATTTTAATTAAGATATACGGTCATCGTTCAGAGATGTGATCTCTTTCCTGTTAGAGGAGGTAATTGCTTAATTAATATTAATTATTTGCCAGTAGGTACTTACTAAGGTGATTTATATAGGATATATAATTAAATCGAAGTACATGACATAATTTATAGTATCCATAACTTATCAAATCAAATTTAGCAAAATCATAAACAGTTTTAAGGTATATTTCTGGTACTTCACATACTAAAGGTATTCAAATAATATTCTTTTAAATATTTTATTAAATATAAGCCCATTTATTTATTTATTTATTTACAAACATGGGATACATACATGCCAATATTCCAAAATGGTTGGTAAAATCAAAGTGCATACTGCACACCCCATGAGTTTTGTTTTATACAATAAGTGCCATGCGTTTAACATTAGTTAATTAGCCAAAAATCATTATTATTATTTTTAATTTATAGTTAATTTCTTTCCCAGCAGTGAAGGAGTGGCACCACTGGAGATTGAAGTAATCGGAAAATTAAATATTAATAAAAACACTTGGATTAATTCAACAAATTAAAATTAAGCTATTAAAAATACAATTAATTCTACAACTAGATACTAATGAATACCAACTTCTACGACCTTTACACCTATCAGAAATAGAAATGTTTATAGACCAATTTTCCTAGTGGAAGAGATTTAGATGTTCTTAGAGTTATTAAAAAAGCTTTATAAAACAGTTTTATAATTTGGCTGTAAGAATATTCTTATAACATAAAATTGCAGCTATTTAACACTCAAAACAATATTGAGTTGTAGGAGACGTTTATACAACAAGTTTGCACATCCGCAACTTCTATACAGCTTTTATATTAGCCAGATAAATAAAATTAGTGAACATCATTTTCGGCTAAACCGGAAGTGATATTTAAATTGTACATATTCTTTGGTCATAGCGTTTTTCTGAGATACTCAATCGTTTGTTCCTTCTCGGCATCGGATTCTCCAAAAGAAATACGCCATAATGACATTAGAACCATAAATTTATCTCAAAAACTACCAAAGAATTCCAGCGTAAGTCATTAGAACACCCTATATATTGCTATTTATGTCATGGGGATTTTATATAATTGTTTGTTGATGAGGTTAATAAATAGTCCGAAAGTAAGTTAAACAAAGTTTGATACAAATATTAGGCTACCTTGCATAGTTATTTTTTAAAAATTGTATAAAATAACAATGATCACGTTTGGAATTCAAAATGCCATTTCTTTATATTCACGGCACATAAGTTCATTTTATAGTTATGGTAAGATACCGTTGATATCAAATAAAACAAATACACAAATGCATCCAGATAATTTATCACAATGGACGTGATAACCTACTTTTCATTAATAGGTTAAATATTACAAATATTTACTTCACTCGGAATACCAACGATTACTTTGATGAAGCTTAAGAAAAATCCACAATATTTCGTCTTATCGTGTTTTTTGGAATCAATATTTTTTATATCAATATTTAACCATATTTCTGGCGACTAAAATAATATAAAGTCAATACTTAATTTCAAACAAAAATAAAAGTTATACTATGTTCAGACTTATTGTTATTAGTCCCTTGTTGATTTTAAAATAACAAAATTTTAGTAAGCATTCAGTTTTTTCATTTCATTTATTTGTTTGTATAAGCGAATATTTTTGTTATCGATTATTTACCACTAACTAAATAAAAAAGTAATATTGGCGTACATCTCGGTTAGTGGAGGTCCAGAGGCAGTCATTCTAAACCTGCCAGTTATGTCACTGTACATGACAAACAAGTATCAAGCTAATTTTTTGAAGTATTTTACTTCAAATACCCGAAGAAATGAGTACTCGATACTTGATACTTGCAGATATTTTAGAATAGTACTTAGTACTTGTACGAAATGACAATACTTAAAGTACTTTACAATTTACTTCCAGTACTTGATTACTACTTCAAGTACCTTAGGTACTGCAAGTAAGTTTACATTCCAGTTGAAACCTGCAGAAAGTGATATTCGTTATTGCTAAAGAGAGCATTTGCCTTTAGTTTGTATTAGACAGTATAATACAGTATAGTGTAACACTTTCTGACCAGGCGGAAAATTTTCGTTGTCAATGTTCATTGCTGGAAAATCATATGCCAACATTTTCTGCTTGCCTGTTTTCCAGATTCTTGGTAAAAAAATGGACTTTTGACCAAAAACCGGCAAAAACTGGTGTTTTCCAAAAAAAAATGTTGGCACCTTCTTAAACTTGTAGTTTCTTTACCAAAGAATAGGCTCTATGAGTGCCAACATTTTTTTCTCAATGTAAACCCCCCCCCCCCAAACCACCCCCAAAACCTCAAAACATTCAAATACTGTCAAATACCGATTATTATGCCAAAAAGGATACAAAATGACACATTTAGCGAGTAATGGCCGAGAAATTATCCTTTTTAACATAACAAAGTATTTGAATATGTTTTTACATTGAGAAAGAAATGTTGGCACTCACAAAGACTATTCTTTGGTACAGAAACTACAAGTTTGAGAAGGTGCCAATTTTTTTTTTAAAGTACCAGTGTTGGCCCGTTTTGGCCAAAAGTCCAATTTTTGACCAAAAATCTGGAAAATGGACAAGCAGAAAATGTTGGCATATGGTTTTCCAGCAATGAACATTGCAAACGAAAATTTTCCGCCTGGTTAGAAAGTTATACTATTACTACGTTCCCTCTACACTAGCACCAAAGTGTTATACTCTGTTCCACAATTGAATATTTTCTGGAGCGGTTAACGCCAAAACGGGCAGGGGGCAGGTCTGACTTACATAAGATAAAATAGAAAAATATTTGCTAAAACATAACAGCATTAAGTAAATAAAGCATATTCACAAAACTGTATCATTAGTTAAATATACCCCAAATATAAAAAAAAAAATATGTCAATGTACAGAAATATTAACAGATAATTTTGGTTTAGATAAAATAAAAAATGTAAAGTAGTTGAAGTAGTTAAATATACTTGTAAGTGTTTTACCTGTAAACAGTACTTGATACTTGATGCAAGAAAATACTTGAAGTATTTACATGCACTTGTTAGAATTAAATGACTAATTGAAGTAGTACAAGTAGTATTTGCACCCAAAATTGCAAGTACTACCTCGAATTACTTGATACTTGAAGTATTCTGCTTTTTCAAGAAAGTAATTGATGCAACAAGTACCCCAACTAACTATTTCGTACTTGATACTTGAAGTAGTTTAAATGAGTACTTTGCCCAGCTCTGTCGACATACATCCCGATTAGTGAACGTCCAGAAGCAGACAATTTGAACATGCAAGGGTCTACTTTTAAGCCATGACTAGCAAATATCAAGCTGATTTTTTAACAAATAATGTAATGTACAAATTAAGTTCCCACAACTAAAATATTTCTCATATCACTTATGTTGTCTGCCATGCTCAAAGAAACACGTGTATGTCAGTGCCCTGTAAAAAATTGCTGCGTCTAGAATACGAAGAAACATTCGATTTAAATTTTTGTGGCGGGTGCACATACGAGCGAGAACAAAATTAAAACTGGACATGATATATTCTTAAGGTGCGTATAAGCTTGGCGAACCGAACATGTAATGTAACATGCAATGCAATGCGCATTGAAATTTGTCTCCCGCGATCACGCCACGAACATCTTACGAACCGTGCGATTTGACGAACACGCCGCGAGCAAGCGAGGTTAACTGTTTAGTCTATCCGATGGTAACAGACCAAAAACATGTCCGACGATAAAGCTGAAGCTTTGGTTTTAGGCAGTAGTGCCTTATTAATTATCGCAAATATTAAAAAAAAAATCGGTAAAGGTATTTACACAGAACTTCCCTCTCTATTTGTTCATGGCGGTCACTCTAAAAAATTAATAATTACGAAGTGACATTGAAAATAATAATCGGAATATAGTTATCACTATTATTACAAAGAACACCTGATAAGTTTTGGTCAAAAAAATATACAGAGTGCTCATCCAACAGCAAAAGTTCAATACTAAATAACAGATGCCAAATATGCAAGGCTTGGCCAAATACCTTTATAAATGTCCACCATGACTGAATTATTTCTTGGGATGACCACCCTGTACATTTTTCAATAATAGTGTAATAGGTGCATATGCCTAATATTATTGCCATCTGTCACATTTTCAATTCCACATACACGTAGTGGAGTGGAAATACAGTGGTGGTTAAAAAATTTCATTTTTTTTTCAGTTTATCAAAAATGTTTAAAAAAAAAATCAAAATTTTTGACACGTGGAAATTTTAAATTTGAGCAAAAAGGAAAGTTTCCTTCTATTCTACAGTGGTATTTTTTTTTGAAATTGGTTTAGAATGCCATGAAACGTGAACATTTTAAATTTGAAAATTTGAGCAAAGAAAAAAAAACGTTATATCTATTTTAGTGGTAAAATTTTTTTCAAAAATGTTCGTGAAATTTTTTTTTTTTTTCTCAAATAGGTTTAGAATGTCAGTCCTGTCAAAATTTAAAATTTGAGGAAAAAAAAAATTTCCATCTATTCTAGTGGTAAATTTTTTTCCAAAATGGTAAAAAAAATGTTGCAAATTTTCTTTTCCAAAATAGGTTTGGATTGTCATGAAAGGTGGAAATTTTGAATTTGAGCAAAACATTTTTTTTTTCATCTATTCTATGCCCAGTGATAAACATTAAAATTTTTTTTCAAAAAAATTTGTAATCAAAATAATTTTTAAATTTGTTTGAATAGGTTTAGAATGCCATGAAATCGTGAAAATTTTAAATTTGAACAAAGAAAAAAAAATTCAGTCTGTATTAATGGTAAAATTTTTTCAAAAATAGTAAAAAAAAATTCTAAACATTTTTTTAAAAATAGGTTTAGAACGCTATGAAATGTGGAAATTTTAAATTTGAAGACAAAAAAATTGTTTAGTGGTAAAAAATTTTTCAAAAAAATTTGAAATTTTTTTTTCTGAAATAGGTTTAGCGTGTCATGAAACGTGGAAATTTTAAATTTGATAAAAAAAAAATTTTCATTATTTATTCCCTTTAGACGATCCACCTTGTATATTTTCCAGTGAAAGTTCTACCATTTCTTCGCTAACAGTGGGGTTAACTACCTACCAAATTTGACTGCTCTCCGTCAAGTAGTTTTTTTAGTAAATGCACCAACAGACAGACAGACAGACAGACTGACGGAATTGAAAAACCTATATTTTCGTAATCTCTGTGATTTGAAACGTCAGAATCCGAAAAAACCTCGGGAGGGTGATTTTTTCTCGAATACAATACTTCCCTTCGGTATGCGAGGGAAGTAAAAAACGAAAGCTTCTACGATCTACTGGGAGTTTTGAAGTTCCAGCACAGTAACGGCCAATATAAAAATTTTATGATAATCAACTTATATAATAAAACAATAATAATGAATTTTTTTTTTTTACATGCTTCCTCTGGTTGCTACATGGAAGCAGCAATTTCCATCCACGCATCTTTCTTTTTGTTTTCATTAAAATAATTCGGGTCCGTTTGGTCCCAAAGAACACTATGATACTTGTAAATTTCTATTAACAGCAAAGCCGCCTCTTCCGATTAGTCGTTAAAAATGTTCGTTAAAACATTAAAACATCACGGATGCCGTCCCACTACGCACTGCGAATCCCTTTGTGTTCGTCGAAAAACCGACAAGCGGTGGTTCGCAGCGCGCTCCGAAATAGCCATTCATATCGTGTTCGCAAGACCGTCCCAATTTGACGAATCTGTTGCATTGCATGTTACATTACATGTTCGGTTCGTCAAGCTTATACGCACCTTTACAGGGAAGTCATGTACGGTTCTCTATACCAATTTTAATTTTTTTTATTAAAGTTAATAATATTTTCATTGCTGTATTCGTATTTCATAATTAAGGTTCTTTAACCTTTGTCCAACAATGAAATCAGGTGGCATTTATGAATGAAATAGAACAGAAAAAAGCTACCATGTTGACATTGTTCTCATGATTTGAGCCCCACATGTCTTCGTGGCGAACGTAAAAATCGTAGAAATCGATACTCAGTCCTTAGGAGATCACTTGGGAACTTGTTCCAGTACTATTCGTGCAAAATTTAACCCCAGAATACGTCCTATATTATTTGTGACTAAATTACAGAACCCCTAGATAATCTTACCTAAGATGGATAAACATCATTAACTTAAAGTCACTACTTTTACTATATCTATTGTAAATACAGAATAGGGTCAATAAACAAATTATAAGCAATTTTAACTTCTATTTACTGATACGCCTATTGTGTTTCTGTTATTTAATAATACATTGTTAATAATATCAAAAACAAACATTCAAGCATGTTAATCCAAATTCAGAAATGAAATACTACCCTGTACAAATATTACAACTATTACAACCTATGATTAATTTCTGGTGACACCGAAACCAAGTTTATAATATCGAGCATTATATGATTGATTTCCACATGACAATACTATAGAACTTCACACAGAGAAATTTCTTTAAACTGCAATAAAAATTTCAGACCGAAGTGTTTAACTGTACTGAAAGAAAGACTTGTCCGTTTAGGAAGTACGCCCAAATCTGATTTTTGCTAACAAAAATTGAATTACAAGTTGTGAAGATTTTAGTATTTTAGTCATTCTGAAGAGCAGTTTTCATCCAGCATCAAGTGCTTCGTGGAAGTTAACGGATGACTACTTCGCCAAGCTTAATTCATTTCAAATAGTAGATTTATTATTATACAATTTTGGTGAAGTAAAATAAACATCAGGATTCTCCCGAAAGCGAGTCGAACTCATGTTATCCTTTATTGGTTTTGTGCATGTGTAAGTACATTTGAAAAAACTGTAACCAAGCGAACCAAAAGTTTAACTATCATTACCGCCCATTCCAATACTTTCAACTCGAAACCAAATAGTCCAAACATACCCTTAAAAAAATTAGAATATTTTTGTATCAGTTGATTGTTCCTTGAATTCCAACCATTGTATTGTATGTAGTTGAGAGTGAACATCCTTGGGATGAGTATCAAACTTACCACGGGTGTTATGTGGATATTAGTTATGTCATATAGACTTGTTAATTAGTCGTTGTGTTATCATAGGTACAAACTGAAATTATTACTAATATACACACACCTGTGTTTAATACACGCCTTTCCATTGAACTATTACTCATTAGGTTAACACCTCGTGCGATTCTGTTGGTCGAGCTGATCTTAAAGAACTGCACATAGTTCCTCACGTCTAGTCAGGACCACGATTCCAACACAGATACTAACAAGGTAAACTCTAATAGTGTTAGTAACAAGACATTTATCAAAAAAAGTGCATCAATGGGGAAAATACATTGGACTAGCTGGTTGCAATTCATAAGGTAAGTAAAGATTGTTTTTTCTCATATTTTACAGAAGCGAGATCTTAAGTCGTATTCCAAAAGTTCCAACAAACTATCCCGAGAGTAGACAAACCGCTGAGTGTTGTAGATGGTGTACGTACAAGTAAATACGTGTCGTATCCCTCAAACGTAGGTTTGTAGATACGTTCGCAACAACTTTAGATTTTAAATGGAAAACCCTGTACATTATCAATTGCCTCTGCTAAGGTGACCTGAAAGGCAATTAGAAATGTTTTCGTATGTGAACTCTCATTAATTTAGGGATATCCTAAATTTCCAGAAATTCCAGAACAGGTGTAAAAGTAATGTATCTAATGCACTAACCAGTTCATTAACATTGGTGCTTTCGCCAGGTTTTAAAAATGTACGACCATTCAATACTAAAATAGTTAAATGGGTCTGAGAACTGGGCACTATAGTAGGGCCAATATGTTTAGTCAGTAGAGCCAGAGGCGTGCAGATTTACGAATTTCGTAAATTCGCACGTACGTGATTCGAAGAAATGAAAGCACTCGGATTGTGTTAATTCTGAGCTACCATATGTCTCAAATTTAGAATATTATGTTTAAATTTAGCATTATTTCCACTTATTATAGCAGCGCAGCCGCAAATATTTATCCGTTGCATTAAAACCGTTACTATTTTAAATATATACAGATTCGGAAAATGCAGTTTAGGGTATAGGAATAACGATGTAATTGACCACGCCCCGCTAGTTCCATAAATCATGAAAGCAGAGGCGCACAATGAATTGAATTTAGCACGGCATGAACTAAGGATGGGTGCGGACGTAGGTAATAATTTCTAATACGAAACGAGAAAATATCTCTTCGTCAAAAGCGAGGAAGTTATTTGTCGCATTTTTGACAAATAATTTCTTCTATTGGAAGCATTGAAATCAACTAATAATTATTAAAAAATAAATGATTCTTATTAAATTACAAAAATAGAACATTAAAATAAAATTAAATAACCCTCAGAAACTCAAATCAACTAATAATTATCAAGCAATAAATTAATGAAGTAAGGATTCAAACAAACCACCTTCTTGTGCCAAACAATAGCCAAACCGATTATACAATGAACGATGAATGATAAATTTTTTTTCTTCAAATATAAAATTTCCACGTTTCATGGCATTCTAAGCCTGATTAAAAAAAAATTGAAAATTTTTTGAAACTTTTTTTTACCAACATTTTTGAAATTTTTTTTACCACTAAAATAGATGGACTTTTTTTTTTATTTCTTCAAATTTAAAATTTCCAAGTTTCATAGCGTTCTAAATCTATTTAAAAGAAAAATTAGAAATTTTGTTTACTATTTTTAAAAAATTTTACCACTAGGGTAGAATTTTTTTTCTTTGTTCAGATTTATACTATCCACGTTTCCATGGCATTCTAAAACTATTCAAACAAGTTTTAAAATGTTTTTGAAACATTTAAAAAAAATAATTTGAAAACATTTTTAATCTATTTATCACTACTATAGAATAGACGAAAAATTTGGTTTGCTCAAATTTAAAATTTCCACGTTTCATGACATTCCAAACCAATTTCGGGAAAAAAATGTTTGCAACATTTTGTTACCAGTTTGGAAAAAAAAATTAACACTAGAATAGATGGAAACTTTTTTTACTCAAATTTAAAAGTTTCACGTTTTATGACATTTTAAACCTATTTAAAAAAAATATGTAATTTTTAAATCTTAAACTTCTTTTACCACTAGTATAGAATAGACGGAAACTTTCCTTTTTGCTCAAATTTAAAATTTCTACGTTTGACATTTTAAATCTATTTCAGAAGAAAAAATTTAAAAATTTTTTTTAACATTTTTGAAAAATTAAAATAAAAATGAAATTTTTTAACCACCACTATTATACTTCCACTCCATTACGCGAATGTTGGATTGATGTGACGGATGGCAATAATATCTGACATATACACCTATTATACTTTGATTGAAAAATGTAAGGGTGGTCATCCCAAGGAATAATTCAGTCATGGTGGACATTTGTAAAGGTATTTGCGCAAGCCTGCCATATGTGGCACCTGTTATTTAGTATTGAGCTTTTGATGTTGGATGAGCAATCTGTATATTTTTTTGACCAAAAGTTTTCTTTGTAATAATAGAAATAACTATATTCCGATTATTATTCTCAATGTCATTTCGTAATTATTAATTTTTTAGAGTGACCGCCATACACAAATAACGAGGGAAGTTCTGTGTAAAGACCTTTACCGATTTTTTTTTTCAGCAAAATCGTAAACTTTTTCTTAATTTAAAGTAGGTAAGTAAATATATTTTGAAAAACGACAGCTTTAAAAATTCCAAAAAATTAGAGCATATTAGTAATGCTATACATTAATAGAAACTGGTACAGATTTTTTGAATTTCCATTATATGGCCAATGGCAGCACGAAAATACTAAATTTTTTCTTAACTCACTGTTTTACACTTAACATTGTTATCTCTCAAGCTGTACGGACAGAGAAAACCTATAAAAGAGTACTTCGAGATCTTTAATTTTTATTTCATGTGTTTTTAATATTATACTGATTGTTTCTGACATATTAAAACATTATATCTTGACTGATATACGTTCGAGCGCCATTTTCAAACTGTCATATTTTTAGAGCTATTCATCGTACAGAAATAAACAAAAAACATACTTGTAATTTCCATTATTTTATTTTTGTACCATACTACTTTTGTTTAAAAGTGAATTATTTATTATTTGTTTGCTTATAGTAATGAAACATTTTCTTTATAGTATTTTGCAAACAGTGGATCATGTAGATACTAGTTTAGCCTGCTTAGCCGTAGGGGATTAGGTTGGATGCTAGTGTTAAAATGAGAATGGCACATCAGAATTTTTACTTGTTAGCATAACCAGAAGTCAGGTTATCGAAAGAATGCAAAGATTTCATTAATATTTTTATATATAGTTTTTCCTTTAGTTCTCATAGATAGCTTTTCTTTCCACTGTTTGCAAAATCCTATAAAGAAAATGTTTCAATACCACTTTTGAATTATTTACGAAAAACAGTCTCAATTTATTAAAGCTAAAATCGTAATCTTCAAATCGTTATAACTTGGAAAATTTGAATGTTCATGAAAAATTGTAAACCACCTTTTTCTCTTAAGTGATTCTACATCAGATTCGGTGGTTACTATTTTACTTTTTCGCCCACCTCGCTAGAGGGGGTGGGAACCACCCCCAAGTAAAAAGCGGCAATTGTTAAAAGGTAAACTTTTTTGTACTCAGTATTATAAACTCAATGCAAACAAAATTATTCAAATCCATTCATTATAGCTGGGTTCCGTCATTTTTCATTTTTAATGACTAATTGCATTGCACTAAGTATGGACAAAAAGTATATCGATAATTTTGAAACTTTTTTTCTATAATTGATTGTGCAAAATAAAGAAAGAACTGTTACACGCGGCTGCCATCGAGGGCTACACGTGACGTAGCACTTGCTGCCGATTCTTATCAGGCAACATATCTTTTAGTAATCTTGCATTTCACTTTTATAAATTTTGTTAATCTTAATGAAATAAATTCTTTTACGAACATTAACATAACCTCCAGGTTGCTGTTGAATATGATTCAAGCGTGATAATTTTCAAAAATTTAAATTAAAGGTAACACATTTTTTGTGGAAACTCCGTATAGAGTAAGATTTTAAATATTTATTGTTTACGGAAATGAACTATTTTTTGAACACGAACTACTCGATGTCACTTACTTTTGGTTTATTTCTCTAACATTGTTTTTATTTAGACTTTGCACGTTTATTTATTTTCAATCACAGTGTATTGTGTTTAAGTTTTGTAGAAAAACATATCTAACAAAAATCCCCTTCGATTCTTTACATGCACAGTGTTGATTCAGATGCATTTTTGTATTTTTAAGTATTGTGGGAAGATCAGCTTATCTAACTAAAATTAAGATTAACAAAGTTAAGAGAACAGTTTTAGACTTGCTGGAAAAATACTATACAGATTGACTTTATTCTCCAACAGTATTTTCTTGAAATAAAGATGTTTATTATGATTTTTTTGCTCTAAAACTATAACAGAATGTAGCTTGATATGTTCCATGGCGAATATAGCCCAATTTCCTATTTTTTTATTGCTCAAATTGATATTCTTTTACTTGATTCTTAATATTCTTAATAATAACTAAAATTCATATAATCACCTAATCTACATAAAGTATAAAGTTCAAGTTCAAAAGCATACTGTAGTTTATAGTTCCCATATCTCATGCATCTTTGAATTTTTGTATGTTTAGTAACTTCTGCTTTAAAATTATAATAAATCATAATTTATGTAAAATGCGACATTTTACAAGCCTTTGACAATCATATTGGTGACGGATATGACACCATTTTAGTAGGAAGTATTCTATCATGATGTTTTAAGTTAAAACATTTTGTAGTCTAACAAGGGAAATGAGATGTTTACAGCATTCGCAGTCAGCAGCGCCCTACTAATCCAATCAATCTATGAAAACCCATTGTTAATTTTGCAAAAATTGCAGATAGGATTAAAGAAATATGGTCATGTAGAAAAAGAAAATCTAAGGAAGATAACTGTTTATTTCTCCCAAATTTTAATGGCGAACTTAACCTAAAAAAAATCGTAAAAGTAAAAAAACGGTCGCTAATTAAAAAAATGAGCTCGAATCGCAAAAAGTTAAACGAGAAAGTTGTAGGTATTAAAATTATCTTTCGATTGATGTATAATAAGTTATAGGTTATTGCACAAACCATAGAGGAAAATGGAAAAAACCGTTAAAAATCACGTTTTTTAAATTTGTTAAGTACTTTATTTTAACGCAACTTACAAATTTGTTATGTAGTAAAAATATAGGTTGTTACTAGCTAAAAAAACCGTTTTCTTTTTCTGTTACGAAAGTTTACATATTTTTCTTGAAATTTCAGTTTTTGTAAAAAATAAAACGTTTTTCTAAAATTGATGTTCTTCGTAGGGAATTATCGTGGAGCAACGCTAAACGCTCAAAATCTTATTTAAAACTTGTACCACCAAGTGCAATTAAATAAAAGTTGATTTTTTTAATTTTCGATGTTAAAAATGGCACCCAAAAATGGTGCCGATTTTGAGGTTCGGTTTTTTCGTTGTGGTTTTTTAAATTTAATATTTATCGAAACCGGACTAGTGACAATCAAGTCACCATTTTTTTACGTATATTAAACTTATTTTTATCGTATGGCCATCTAGAGCTGAGACAATTTTTTTTTTCAAAAATTCCTCAGTCGTTTCTATTTATTGCAGACGTTTGAAATTTACCCAATTTGTTATTCAATACATAGTCTACAAAAAAAAAAAATTCAATCATTTGGTTGGTAAAATCGATCCAAATAACAGCGTAGAAGTTGACTGTACATATGCGGCGCGCATATGTAATAGAAGATAAATGAACATAAAGGAACGATCATTTTACCAACCTAAACATCATTATCATGAAATTCTGAAATAAGTCAATGAAAATGTTTTAAAAACCCACCCGATGATGATTTCCTTCAGACCAAAATCGAAATCCCACGATTAACACCTACGCAGGAAAATCGAGTAACGGCTACCAAACCATGATTGTTAATAAACGAAATCCAAAAAAAGAAATCAACGAAAACACCTGTTACGTGCTTGAGGAAACAGGAAGCAACTTTTAGAAAAAAAAATTATCTCAGTTCCAGATGGTCGTACGATGATTTTTTTTAAATGCGTAAAAAAATGGCGACTATTGATTGTCGCTAGTCAGGTTTGATAAACAATAAATTTTAAAAAATACAACGAAAAAACTTAACCTCAAAATCGGCACGATTTTTGAATGTCATTTTTAACACCGAAAATTAAAAAAAATACTTTTATTTAATTGCACATGGTAGTACAAGACTTAAATAAGATTTTAAGCTTTTAAGCGTTGCTCTACTATAATTCCTCGACCAAACTGAAATTTCAAGAAAAATAGGCAATATTTTGGCAACAGAAAAAAATCTATATATTTACTATATAACAAATTTGTAAGTTGCGTTAAGTAAAAATTTAAAAAATGTGATTTTTAACAGTTTTTATCATTTTTCTGTATGGTTTGTGCACTAACCTATAACTTATTATACATCAATCGAAAGATAATTTTAATACCTACACCTTTCTCATTTAACTTTTTTCAATTCGGGCTATTTTTTTTTATTAGCGAAACATTGTTTTTTTTTTATTTTAGGATTTTTTTAGGTTGAGTTTTCTATTAAAAATTTTGAGAAATAAAACGCCTTAGATTTTTCTTTTCTACATGACCATATTTTATTTATTCTACTAACAATTTTTGCAAGGCCTTGTATAGATTGATTGAACTATACTGCAGTTTCCATTAGTTGCGTAATACTCTTGTTAATATTAACTTATTAACATATTAAATTATTACTGACATGGCTCCTAATCTGAGTAACGTTCATTCGAATTCTAGAAACACTATATATTGTAACATCGATATCTTGCACATCTTTTTATTCTTGTGTGCTTATTAAAAACCTTGGTAACATTTTGCTATATGATTGTAATGAAACACGGATTGTCTATAATTGTTTATTTGTGGCATATTTAAATTTTCTTACTTTTTGTTGGGTATTATTTTGCCACTGAAAAATGTTTAAAAAAATTTTTATTAATGAAAAAACCTCTGCGCCAAACGGATCAGACAAAGGTTGGTTCTTGAATACTCGACTGTTTCAAAAAGTCTCACATCTACAAATATATAAAATAATGTTATAAATTAAAATATGAAAATGAAAGCTATAGGCAGTTAACGCCTCGGAAGAGAATCTACTTCCGTTCTCAAAACTTTTTAGCCGTCAACCATGACAGTTCTTTGTTTATATATTTCCATAGTTACGTGAGACATTAAATTCATTTATCTTATTTTTACTTATTCCGTCTCTAAGGATGGGCAACCAACTAGTACAAAAATCTATTGAATAATTTGAAACGAATCTATCATCGTTTAATAAAATAATCGCGGATTCTTTAAGTTATTATCCCACGCGTGTTCACAAATTTTTTCAAATTCTCCCCTTCTAGCGTAATTTCTATGTTCACCAAGCCTTACGTTGAAAGGTCTAGATGATTCACCCACGTAATATTTTCCGCACTCACACAGAACACTATAAACACAATTTTTTGAATTTTGAACAATATTGAGAGGTTTGGTTTTTGATAAAACCGATCTTAGCGTGAAGTCCGCTCGAAAAAACGTTCGTAGAAAAAACCTACACATGGTTTATCGGATAAATTACGAAAAATTGGTAATAGGTTTTCCGTACGAATGGTTTTTCAAACGGGCTCCACGCTAAGTTCGGTTTTATCAAAAACCAAACCTCTAAATATTGTTCAAAATTCAAAAAATTGTATAGTGTTCCCTGTGAGTGCGGAAAACATTACGTAGGTGAATCATCTAGACCTTTCGGCTTGGTGAACATAGAAATTACGCTAGAATTTGAAAATTCCAAAATTTGTGAACACGCGTGGGATAATAATCACAGGATTAAATGGGACTCGGCGAATATTTTGGAAAAAGAGAGCAACGGAATTAAAAGAATCCTCGATTATTTTATTAAATGAGGATAGATGCGTTTCAAATTATTCAATAGATTTTTGTACTAGTTGTTTGTCCATCCTTAGACACGAAATAAGTAAAAATAAAATAAATATAATTTAATGTCTCACGTGACTACGGAAATACATAAACAAAGAATTGTCATGGTTATACATTTTTAGGTGTGAGACTTTCTGAAACAGTCAAAGTATTCAAGAACCAACCTCTGTCTGATCCGTTTGGCGTAGAGGTTTTTTCATTAACATTTTTAAATATTTTTCAGTGGCAAAATACCCAACCAAAAAATAAGAAAAAACACGGATGACATAAAACGTGATAGTTTACATGTTTTTGGCGATCATCCTGTTTGGAGGATATGATCCAATTTCAATAGGAAGGGGAAGACTAATAGAAACCATCGTGTTTGTACGCGCACATACACACACACAAGCAGCTATTTTTTATTTGAAATTTGAGATTGGCCTGTTATGAAACGGAAATCTGTATAATTTTTTTCCACGATGATCTTTAAGAATGTCTGTAGGGTCATTAATGTTATTATAGACCTACTTTAAATCAAAAGAAATTGAATTATCTACAACTAACTTGCTTTTATTCATATTTTCTTAAAATGCATGGTTCCTGTAAGAATTTCGACGAAAACGCCCTCACGCGCTATTTACTGTTAATTTTTTTGCACATCAGCACCCGAATTATTTATTACTTTATAGTGTACTCTATTACAATTTAAATAACATTAAATATCGTATTAAATTGCCACAGTAGAACAATAAATAACATAATTGCCTCTGTCTGTCTTATAAATTAAATTAAGCAAATTTTACGATTTTTAAAAACAAACTCTCATATAAGTAAAAAAAAAGCTTTCGTTAAGTAACAAATATAATTATATATTACATATAATTAAATTCACTTAAATGTGCTTAAAGTATGTCAATATGAGAATAAATAATATTGTGAGCAATAAAAATGTGAAAAAGTAACCAAGTCCAGCAAGTTGTACACCAATTTTATTCAATAAGGTATTCTCTAGATTGATGTAAGTAGATGTTAACAATTATAATGATAGATTTAAATCAAACTTATATAGGTATCTGTTTTATACTCTAAAAAACATACACCTGGACATATTTTCTTATTGGATGAAACATATTTTTTAATATCACGACTGCACACAAGTAGTAGTAGTTAAAATTTTACAGGGTCAGCTAGTACGTATGCATGTAAAATTAATAAACCCAATTGAATATTGCAGAAATAAATTAAAGCATACTTACATTTCATATCAAACAGTTAACAATTACAAAGTTCACAAACTAAACACCACAAAATTTGGTTAACTAACCCAAATTTCACACACACGAAATGGTTTTAACAACACAAATTAACAAATAACATTTAGTTCACAACAAAACGATAAATTATAAAGAAAATTATCTCGCGAGAGACGTTGCACCAGAGGACCTCGATCTCGATCAGTTCAGGAAGGCTACTCTTCGTCATGTGACTAAGAACTTACAACTCCATTGAACGTTTCAGCACGTTTTAAGTGTAGGTCTGCAAGTGCACTTACTATAGACTAGATAATAGATTCTCGATATTCCTTTTTTGTTGGCTTGCTTGCCCTTCCTCTTCCATCTTCTGGCCAACGTGAGATAACTCTTAGATCGGTTACGGCGTTTACGCAGAGAAAGGGTACCTACATAGGCCAAGTGCAAAGCGTAAAAATAAGGCAAAAGGCCGCTTTTTTAATTGGGGAATAAAAATTTCGTATTCTCATTTTTTTACTGCCAACAAACAGGTTCTTTCGCGATTACTTTTTTCTTGAACAAACATTTGAAATAATAGTTGCCGATAATACAATTACATGGGCACACACAAAAGAGGTAATGTGCATTTGAGCAGAGCGTGGTACCCCCCTGTATTCCGCCGTTGAATTCAATGTCGCAGGATTTTCCCGTAACCTCAAAAAATAGATAAAAATCAGTGAAGATCTTAATTTTCTTTCCACATCCACGTAGTGGAAGTATAGTTAGTAAATAGTTCGTAAAAAAAAAAAAAAAAAATTGTTCTTGTTGAAATAGGTTTAGAATGTCATAAAACGCCGAGACTTTAAATTTGAGGGAAAACATTTTTTCAGTCTGTCTGTCAGTTTATCTGCCTACCTGTATGTGTGTCGATCTGTAACTTTTTCTACGCAAGTGTTCACAGGAACAGTTAAAGATATTGACTTGAAATTTTGTACACGTATGTATTATAGCCAGATCTGGAACTTATCCGGTGAAACAAGCTGGTGAGAGTACAAAAATTTCGACTTTCGTGTATTTTAATATTTTCCACCTCCCCCACCACCACCACTCCATTATTAAAGGAGTTAATAAAACAAAATTTAGCTATTTACTTGATTTGGTACAGCTATATATTACAACGACATCTGGAACTAGATTATTATTACTTTTTTTTTTTAATTAATCGCCTTATTTATTTTAACATCCTGACAAAGCTAGCTAACGCTTCCACCACTTAACCAAGACGGCGAAATGAGATACGGTCACCCATCCAAGTGACGACCCGCCCGGCGTGCCTCAACTTCACCGATCGAGATCTCGCCACTGAAACCGGCACCGTACCTCAAGTCATGAATTATATCAATTATATTTTGAGATCATTTCGTTGAAGGGTTGGGGGTTAAATAGGGGAAAATAAGTAAAGCAAGCTGGTAAGAGTGCAGAGACTTGGAATTTGGTGTATATATTAGACCCCCATCCATTATTCAAGGGGCTGATAAAATTAAATTGATATATTCACTTGAAATTTGGTATACGTATGTATTATAACGACCAGGGCCGTCGAGAGAAAATCGGGGCCCGGGGGTAGCAACATACGACTCCCACCAATCTTCAGTATAAATTTCGAAGAACGGAGGGTGGCATTCATAATAATAAACTATTTATCTCTACAGAAATTTTGAAGAGCTGGAGGAAGTATTCCTGAGGATTGAATATTTATCTCGATCGAAATTTTGAAGGGCGGAGGGTGATATTCCCTTTTAATTGAATATTTATCACGGCAAAAATTTTAAAGAGCGGTGGAGGCATATTCCTTTGCCATTATAAATAATAAAAGTCATTCAGAACTCGTTATTATTTACATCACACTAATCATTTAAAAGTATACCTCTCTCGTTCTACCTAAAGCAACTGCAAATCTCCAACTTCGGGTAGAACCATGGCCCCGTCAAATCCGCCGGGTCCCCTCAAAAACCACCGAGCCCTGGGGAAACGCCCACGATCCCTCCCTCTCGACGGGCCTGATAACGACATATGGAACTAGATCATATTTTGAGATGATGAAGGGGTGTGGGGTAAGTAGAGGTATATAAGGGGAAATGAGTAAGGCAGCCTAGTAAGAGTACAGAAATTGGAGATTTGGTATACATACTAGAAGCTAAGGCCTCACATTTTTTATAACATTTTTCAACCCCTACACCACCCCCACTCCAATATTAAAGAGGGCTAATAAAATTAAATTGGGATATTTACTTGAAATTTGGTACACATATGTATTATAACGACACCTGCAACTAGATTATATTTTCAGATGATTCCGTTGAAGGGGTGGGGATAAATAGAAGTAAATAGGGTAAAATGAGTAAAGCAAGCTGGTAAGAGTACAGTAACTTGAGATTTGGTGTACATAGTTGAAGTCAAGGCCTTAAATTTCTTTATAGTTTTCAACTCCGCCACCACCTTCACACCATTGTTATAGGGGCTGATAAAATGAAATTGAGATATTCACTTGAAGGGCTGGGGAGGAGGGTGTAAATTGGAGAGAATAAGTAGTTCATTTTT
Source organism: Stenurella melanura (assembly GCA_963583905.1). NCBI lineage: Eukaryota > Metazoa > Arthropoda > Insecta > Coleoptera > Cerambycidae > Stenurella > Stenurella melanura. Next base: position 41,217,730 of record OY757316.1, read on the forward strand.
GGCGTATATGTTAGAATCCAATATCTCAAACTTTTTTATGACATCTGCCTCAAATATTATTCAAATTCTGTGACCAATTATTTTCACATACTAGAGTGCAAATATAGTCGAGATGTTTTCCTTTAAAGAGACGGATGGAAAATCTGGATGTGGAAGTAGTGGTTTTTATTATAAAAATACTTCGAAATTGGTGAAAATCTGAATTTATTTCAAGAGAAACGTCGTGTTACTAGTAAAAATTTTTGAGATAATATACCTCCGTGTATTCCAGTTCGCTGAATCCAATTTTGACGTCAAAAATACTCTATCAGGTCAACATTCTTTCCTAACCTCAAAAAATAGCTCAAAATCAGTGAATACCTCGATTTTTGTTATCGAAATACTGTGCCAGTGGAAACAATATCAGAAAAATACTCTGATACATTACCCGCTTACAATTGAGTTTTGCTTACATTGCAACAATCACAATTCGAAAGTTTTAAACCAAATGCCGCGTAAAAATATTATTAACTTTTTCCATAACAGGTTATTTCTCAAAAATGTTTACTGGTGGAACTTAAAACTGCAAAGCATAAAATATTTGTTTCAATAAAATTTATTAAACCATTGGAAAAAAAGTACATTTTGAAAAAATTTTAGAATTTTAGAACGATTATAAAAGTTTTGAAAATATTGAAAGTGAATAATATATTTCAATTCCAAAAATACGGATGAAAACCTACAATTTGAGCCTAAGAATATCAAAATTAGTTCCCAATTCCAAAAGTTATACCTGTTTTGCCAATCTTGAATCTTTTGAGGAAGTAGCGCACAAAATGATATTTTCAAAATATTATTAATAATATTTCATTACCTTCTTGAGAACATTTATACTTCTAATTTTCAAATTAATGGCATATTCTTTAGAAAACATTTTTTGATTTCTTTGTCCCTGAAATTTTGAGGTTAGATTTCATTATTCTGACATCGGGTTTGAACAGGTCGGTAGATAACTTTGTTGTCAGCAAATTTTATCTTTTCAAAAAAGTTATAGATAAAAATCTGTTTTTTCAAAAACTAACTATGAAAAGTACTTATTCGGAATCATAAAAACTAGCGATTAAAAAATCAACCACCATCTACTCCAATTTGTCGCAGTTTGGTCTTTTTTCGCCTCTAGCGCTTAGTCTAACAGCTTGCAATATAAAAATAAAATATTCGGAATGACTACGGACTTTATTGCAAGTTTGCTTATATAGCACACCGATTTAGTTCCCAGGTGTGAAAATTGGGTCTAAAAAACCATAAGTTCGATATGCCGCCAAAAAACCGTGAGCTCTGTTTAGGAGGTGGCCTAAATTTTATTGATTTACAGGTAGCGGAAATCGTATGCAGCTTTTCTAGCTCCGTAATGTTCTTTATAACACAGAGGTAAAGGTAACCTGTCAAAGTATACAGATTTATTATTTATAATTACAGTTATTCGATTTTTCATTTACAAACTGTTGCCATTTCTATACCCAGGGTGATGTGAACGTGATGCCCTCTTTTGAAAGGGAAATAATATGCTCCAAATATCTAAATCCAAAATTCATAATAATGCAAATGTAGGTAAATACCCAAAATCTAATTTTCTTTCTCTAATTTTTTATTTCATCAATAACCATTTATTTGAGGAAGGGGGGGAGTTACCATTTAAGCATAACTTAAAAGTAGGATTACTGAGCAATCGACTTAGATACTGTTCATGTACACTGTACAGGAGAGCAATGATAATGGGGGTCTTTCGCAGGACCTAATTTTTCCTCTCTTTATGTTTTTCTATAATAATAGAGTTGAGCCTAAGAGTAGTAACTTGTGGCTCCAAACTCCTCTCTGTACAGAATTGTTTTTCTTAATAAAGATGATTATTATTATTACTGTTATTAAATGAGGAGAATCGAACATCCCACAAAAAATTAACGTTCACAGACAAACAAAGCACTAATGGCTTCATTAAAAACCTTTTTATCAAGACGCCATTTGATTATTTTGATGTACGTGGAACACCGTATTAATTTAAAGGTGGCCTTGCTGCCAGCAATCTAACATTTTCTAATTTATTGGTTGGTAGATTTCTATATTTCAGAATTTAATTATAACATTTAAATAATTCAATATTTAATAATTCCTCCAACCTGATATACGGCTGTATTATGATGGTTAACTCAATAATTTGGGATGTTATGCAAGGGTACCCATTAGGTTTTAAGGGCCAATGTTTTAACAGTGTTAATAGATAAAAGACACCACATGGTTTTAATAAAAAGAATTATTAGGAACAAGGACATTCATTTATTAGCATTAAGAAAATGTACCAGATATCTATTATGTCCATATTTGACTGCATAGAAAACAATCAAATAAATCACTAAACAAAGTCTCAGATCGTTAAGTGTATTAGCAACATTTGGACAATGTCTTCGTTAAACAGATCAAGAAGCAATAACCAAATACAGATCCTGTGAAAGTCCAAAGTAGCAATAATTTCTGCAAAATACTTTTTGACGTATATTCTATATAATACCATGACATTGAACACAATTGTTTCATCTCTCCGAAAACTTTTTAAATGCCGTTTGAAGTCTGTTGAAATTCTTTGAGAGATTCGTAATTCTGTCATGAACTTGATCAATATCATCTGCCATTTTTTAATTTTAGACTTACCATTTACTACCTAATTCGGTAAAACTATTATAGAGTATTCGAAAAGTTGTTAGATTGAATTCGGATTTATATCGAATTTTTAATATAAGTGCTCAACGTATTTTTTGCAAAAATTTTAATACTAATTTCATATACCAACTTTACCGAAGTAACTAAAATTAATATTTGAAATATCTGTAAAAAATACATCAACCGCAACAGACCTTATCGAGCTTTTCTCGTCTTTTTTTGCCTTACTTGAAAGTGTCTATCAAAATGTTTCCGAAATCAACAGCAGATTTAAAAAATTGCATTCGAGCGACATTACTACAGACCACAAATAGTACAATTCTCACAGCAATTATATAGATAGGAAGTAATCTTGTCTAAATGTTATTTGTGGCATTATCTTAATTTTTTTTCCTTCTTCAATTCTTTGGGACTTCCTGCCACATGTATGTTTTCTTTCTAAGCGGTGCTAGGGGAATCTACAAAATATATCACAATTAACCAGTATGTTACTGGTAAAAAACCTCTACGCCTGTGACGTTTACGTCAAAGAATCAGTTAAAGGTTGGTTTTTATAAATAAACAACACAAACAAGTATAAAAACTTGAAATTAAATATTTCGCCGACGTTTCGGAAATCTAATCTGTTTCCTTTTTCAAGACTTTTTTTGAAAAATCTTTTTTGCTGTGTATGACAAATACACAGCTCTAAGAATGTTTGTTATATTCAATATCCATAGATACTTACTATTTACATAGAACTGTTGATATAGTTAACAGTTTTTTAGTTTCTATACAATGTTAAGTTTGTGAAGTTCTTCTTTTAACATTATTAGCCAAGTTGTACAGACATCTACGGAACAATTCGACACGCAATTATCCTCATTCAATAATATTATCGCGGATTCTTTAATTTTTCTTTTTTTGCTATCTGCCTCTTTTGTTAAAATTTTTGCTGAGTCCCAGTTTATTCTATGTCCGTTCTCCCACGCGTGTTCGCAGATCTTGGACCTCTGAATTTCGTTTTTTCTGATATAATTTTGATGTTCGCGAAATCTTACACTAAAAGGTCTGGATGACTCACCCACGTATTGTTTGTTACACTCACACGGAATACTATAAATGAAGTTTTTTGAATTTTGTTCGTGGTTTGTTGGTTTCGTCTTTGTCAGAGTAGATCTTAAAGTGTTGCTTGTTTGAAATACCGTCCTAATATCAAATCTATCACCGATGCGGCGTAACTTTTCGGATAATCCGCATACATAAGGAATTAACGCTGTGTAACGTTTTTCAGGTTTTTGTCGTACCTGATTATTTTCAATATTTATAAAGGTTTTAAAATGTTTGTATGATAGGGCCAACATCATTTCTTCTAATGATGAAATACTAAACAATGAGAAGCGGTTTATAAAGTGTTAGATATAAGTAATAAATCACAAAATTATGTCAAAATACACCAATTACACATGTTCATTTAAACAAACAAATAACTACTGTTGATAACAGTAACAGGTGAGTATAGATAACACAGGTAACATAACATTAGTGAATAATGAGCTTAACTTGCAGCCGTGTATTCCAGGCAGCATCTAGGACCAGAATGACTAAATGCTGACAGGCGAGGCGGCGGCATCAATTGTTTTATAAACATTAAACGATATGACTAACACGTCCATCCTGACAGGAACTTCGTTCTCGAAGTTGAGTGAGGTTAGTTATATCTGAAGACAACACTTCACAAATCGGTCTGTTCAACTCGACTAATATTGTTTAGGTTCTGAAAGAGTTACATGACAAAACGTAATATATGACGATAGTCTATTCATTAGAAAACAGAACCCAAAGCTTTACAACTTTATCAAGTAACACAATGTATTTCTGCATCTTATGCATTTCAAACAACTGCAAAGGCCTTAACATGCCTGCTCTGCCTGTACTTTTATACATATGTGCGCGGCTTTCCACCAGTCATAACATTTGCTGGCGTTTGGCACCCAAAACCCATCTTTCAAAATTTTTCATTCCGTCCACAGACGTGCTAAACTTGGTATAAGGTTCCTACTATCTACTTTACAGATTAACAATGATTTACAAGTCTACAGTTCCGTCCGGCAGTTTTACCGACGTGATTGGACTACAGCCCACTGTTCGCAATTATGATTGCAGATCTGACGTTCCACCAGGTTCTACGACGCTGGCGTGATTAAACAATCTGATGTTCCACCAGGTTCTACAACGCTGGCGTGATTAAATAATCTGATGTTCCACCAGGTTCTGCGACGCTGGCGTGATTAAATAATTTGATGTTCCACCAGGTTCTACGACGCTGGCGTGATTAAATAATTTGATGTTCCACCAGGTTCTGCGACGTGGCGTGATTAAACTTTTTATTAGTCTGTACAAGACTACCCCGTCAGGTTCTGCGACGCTGACGTGTGGTTTGAGCTTTCACATTTATGTCTCTCAAATTCTAGTAGCCAAAACACATCACACTCAACATTCATAAAAAACAACTAGTAAACTGTAAACTTACACTACTCTGTAATGGTACTGACTTCTAGAAACGGAAATAGGCCTTCAATTTGTTAGCCACTTTAACTGGCGGACGTCTCGACGTTTAGTATTAATTTTCTCGAGATTACGCACAGGACGAATATCGTCCGACAAATTTTGAACAACGGACTGTATTAGCGGAATAGCCACTTCAATGCCCAACAGAACTTGTATTGGAGTCATCTTGATTAATTTTTGAATAGTAGAGTTCAACACGAGCTGGGTTTTCTACAAATTGCTCGACCATTCTGACTTAAAATCCGTCTCTATACATATTGTCATAATGATAACGTTACATAAGTTCTGCCCGGCGTCGGCTACTACTACTTTAGGTACGCCAAAGAGCGGAAAGAAATTCTGCAACTGACTCTTTGTTTCACTGGATGTGACAGGGTAACAATAAACAATATTTAGTAAATACGCACTAGAACGTATGTTGGACTCAACGGACCTAAACAATCGGCATTCACCCTGTGAAAAGGCTCATCAGGCTTAGGCAAAGAAAGGAGACTAAGCCGTTACTTTGTGATAGTTAATCATGACGATATAAAAAAGGAGACAACTCTGTTTCCCATCAGTAAATTTTAATTTAAGTACTGCAACATACACGCCACTGCCATTTCGGTACCTTAACGTACCATTCTCAAACGCCGACTCAAAAGATTTTACATAGACTTGAAGTGGACCCGTACATACATATTCTCTTAACAAACCAAACAAAGTTTTATACAATTGTTAACAAAACTTCTAACTCTAGGAAACCAAAATGCTGTTTCTATTGCCGGAACTTTATAGTCCCTTGTTATTAAATCGCTGAATTGATCTAACTATCTAACAAAGATTTTATTGCCGTTTCATATTCAAGAGACACAACATAAACATGTGATTGTGCTTCGATAGGCGATTCTTCAAACACTCGCCGAATACCAGGAATTCGACTTCGATGTATGACTGTTCCTGTGGCATCAGTCACGGCAGTTAAATTTGTATCTTGTTATAAATTACAACCTATCAAGACATCAAAATTTAAAACATTGTCGGGGACTAATAAGAATGTTAACTCGGGTTTAACGGTTTAACTCCTACAATTGCAACCTCAGCATTATGTTGCTCTCTTACTTCCACTGTGCCCGGTAATATTTCCCGTATAATAGGAGCACTATTCAATTTTGTTTTTAAATTTGAAACATCGAACGATATTTCTCAGAGATCAGCGATACATTGGAGCCTGTATCAATGAGACCTTGAAATTACTTGCCAACTAAGTACACACATGTAGGAAGTGCAGTTTTGCCTATGGTGCAAAAATTAACTTAGCGCCTTTGTTCGATTGCTCATTTCGTAAACAATCTTTCTCAGAATGCCCTACCTTAGCCTAAAAGGTATAAACAGTGTGATTACCACCACTCGATCACGCCACAGTTTCATCCCCATACGATTCATCCTTCTGCGGAATTTTCTTTTTACATTGGATCCTCATATGCCCTAGCTTACCAGATGCGGACATTTCATATTTTTATTGCTATTGTCTAATGGCAAAGAGAACTTTCACTTTTTTAGATAAATTTGTCTCCGAGCTATTATCATAGTCTCGCACCTTATTTGTGAAAGTGGTTAAATAAACAAGCAATTCTGATATAGTTTTACAAACCCTAACCATTGCGGCGTCGGGAGCATATGATTCCCTAATACCATTAACAATTAACTTTACAAAGTCTTGCTCTTGCCAGGTTACCCGTAAATTTTCAACAAAGATGAATTTTGGGAATATAGGCGTCGTACGTATTACAACGACTACTGCCAAAATTAGCAGCCTCGCTCAATAAACAGCCCAAATTATAAATGTACTGCAATCTCTTACCTCAGGTGAGCAGTCATCTTACCTCAGGTGAGCAGTCGTCAACCGTTAGTATTCCTCTTACCTCAGGTGCCCAGTCGTCAACCCATTTTCGGGCATTTTGGATCAAATGACGACCATACGACCAACCTGTATCAGAACTTCCGCCCTCAAAGCCCTCACCGTCTCGATAATTAATTGCTCCATTTCCGGATGCCAGGATACACACTGTTGTGACACTATGAGCACTATCCCACTTCTGATGTTAGATATAAGTAATAAATCACAAAATTATGTCAAAATACACCAATTACACATGTTCAGTTAAACAAACAAATAACTACTGTTGATAACAGTAACAGGTGAGTATAGGTAACACAGGTAACATAACATTAGTGAATAATGAGCTTAACTTGCAGCCGTGTATTCCAGGCAGCATCTAGGACCAGAATGACTAAATGCTGACAAGCGGCGGCATCAATTGTTTTATAAACATTAAACGATATGACTAACAAAAGGAAGTCCTTATTAATAACCAATACCCTGGGGGTTTTGTCGATAAAACCTTCATAAATATTGAAAATAATCAGGTACGACAAAAACCTGAAAAACGTTACACAGCGTTAATTCCTTATGTATGCGGATTATCCGAAAAGTTGCGCCGCATCGGCGATACATTTGATATTAGGACGGTATTTCAAACAAGCAACACTTTAAGATCTATTCTGACAAAGACGAAACCAACAAACCACGAGCAAAATTCAAAAAACTGCATTTATAGTATTCCGTGTGAGTGCAACAAACAATACGTGGGTGAGTCATCCAGACCTTTTAGTGTAAGATTGGGCGAACATCAAAATTATATCAGAAAAAATGAAATTCAGAGGTCCAAGATCTGCGAACACGCGTGGGAGAACAGACATAGAATAAACTGGGACTCGGCAAAAATTTTAACAAAAGAGGCAGATAGCAAAAAAAGAAAAATTAAAGAATCCGCGATAATATTATTGAATGAGGATAATTGCGTGTCGAATTGTTCCGTAGATGTCTGTACAACTTGGCTAATAATGTTAAAAGAAGAACTTCACAAACTTAACATTGTATAGAAACTAAAAAACTGTTAACTATATCAACAGTTCTATGTAAATAGTAAGTATCTATGGATATTGAATACAACAAACATTCTTAGAGCTGTGTATTTGTCATACACAGCAAAAAAGATTTTTCAAAAAAAGCCTTGAAAAAGGAAACCGATTAGATTTCCGAAACGTCGGCGAAATATTTAATTTCAAGTTTTTATACTTATTTGTGTTGTTTATTTATAAAAACCAACCGTTAACTGATCCTTTGACGTAAACTTCACAGGCGTAGAGGTTTTTTACCAGTAACATACATAATTGTGATATATTTTGTAGATTCCCCTAGCACCGCTTAGAAAGAAAACATACATGTGGCAGGAAGTCCCAAAGAATTGAAGAAGGAAAAAAAAATAAGTAATCTTGTGCCTACAAAGATAAATGCAAGTGTTTCAGAAAAATTTAAGACGATGAAGTTCGTCCCGAAATATCGTGTTTTGTAGAGGTTGTTTTACAAAGCCAGCAAAATTATTATTTCTCTAAACTGAATAGTACTAAATGACCTACCTTTTCACATTTGCCTTGTTTTTTTTTTCACGAAAACCTAATCGAAAAGGTGCAAGTGTGATATATCGTTGAAATCGGAATTTTAACTGTTTTTTAATGGTTCGATTACAAATTGTAATTATAAAATAAACAACTTATTGTGCCAAAGCGGCACTGAACGTAATCCGATTTCAACAAAAACTATTTCAAATCTTCAGGAGCACTAAAGAAACCCTCATGTAGAGTTTCATCTAAATTCGTTTAGTAGTTTCACCGCTATCGTGCAAACACACATACACACACAGACATTTTTCAAAAACCACTTTTGGGTTCCCGGGATCTCAAAACGTAAAGATTATCTCAATGTTCGATTTTGGACCAATTTTAGTAAGCTCGCACAATTTTGTGGGGAGGGTAAAAAACAACAGAGATATCAACCCCCAACCTGACCTGATTTTGTGTATTATCTAATGATCGTGACTTGTATTAAACAGCAATTAAGAGCGGTTAAGAGTCAAGGAGCCTTCACTTTCACGGGTGTCGGGTTCGATTCCCAGCTTTAACGTTGGGATATTTTTGGGAAAAGGAAATCAATACTAATATATTCGGGACTTGGTATGCGTCCCGTTTCGAAATGTCGTTTCGGTCTGCACAAAGTTATTTTAGGATTTCATTGATACATGTGATTGGACTAACTGTTGATAATTCAATTTAATGATGCAATCTTTTCTTGGCATTGGTCGATTACCTAGAAACCCAAAATTCGCTGCAAATATTCCTCGGTACTTAAAGTTGACGAGAAAAATCTCAATCCAGAAAATTCAATTTGGTGGATTCAATACAGCTGCCTTCGCGCCATTTCCAAAAGAGATAGAAACTTGAATTATATTTGGGGGGTAAGTAATAGCAACAGCTTCCAAAAGTCGAATGTTACTAAAACAATATAAGGGGCTAAACCGCAGGGGTTGAGATGGTAAAAGGATCGTTGTGCAAATACTTTTCATCGGCGTAATCTATGGTTGTTATCAGGTTAATTGTTTCCTTAAAGCACAAATTAACTTTTAAAATTAAACCCGGAGAAATTCAAGAGGCAATTTGTTCGAACTTTAAAATAAAACTCAAAGTGGCATCTTGAAAGCGATACTGAGGTTGAACACGCTCTTTTTCCTTCTTATGTTTCGTTCAGTTTATTGCACTCTGAAAGAGTAATTCCTTCGATATCTTCAACAATGCAGGAAACAAATGTCTTTAAGTTTCCTTTCAGCTAATAACCGTAAACTAAATAAGATAAATCAGAATAAACCCTTTATTTCAATTTCCTCCACAGCCCTGATTAAAGATACAAATACCAGTCTGTCGAAGACAGATACTTCCTTTGCAGTGACCATATCCGCCATTCAATGAGATAGCCAAAGGCGTGTAAACTATCATGTTTTATATAAGTTTTTATTATAATTTGAAAGCAAAATGATATATTTTTACTTAATTTGCTTGCCAAAAGGAAGTACTGTATTCGTGAAAAAACCCTCCGAAATTTCTTCGAATTTCCACGTTTCAGACTACGTAGATTACGAAAATGAAGGCGTTTCAATTCCGTCAGTCTGTCTATCTGTTGGTCTGTCGTGTGTCTGTTGGACGCTCTATATAAAAAGCTATTTGACGGAGAACAGAGAAACTTGGTGGGTAGTTACTGCCAACGAAGGAATGGGTATAGACTATCTCTTGAAAATATACATGGTGGACCGTCTAAAGAGAATAAATAACGAAAACATATGAAAAATTGCATTAATATTTAGCATACCGTTAAAACAATTGGCAAGACAAGGCAATGTTACACTTTTTATGAAAAATATACAGGGTGGTCAATGACTGGTCATCCTAAGAAATAATTTAACTATGGTGGAAATTTGTAAAGGAATTTACGCAAACTTTAAATAGTTGGCACCTTATATTTATTATTTATTTTTTCTGTCAGATGACCACTCTGCATATTTTTTTAACCAAAAGTTTTCGGGCTATCTTTGTAGCGATAGTGATAACTACATTCCGATTATATTCTCTTGTCGTTTCTTAATTAAAACAAATTTGGAATGGCCACCCTATAAATAAAGAGGAAAGTTCTGTGTAAATATCTTTACCGATTTTTTTTTATTAAACACACAAGATATCGAAACTATGGCTCTCAAGTTTAAACGAACTTTAAGTAGAATGCGTGATGCATGAGTTTGACTTAAAAGTTATGAAGTACTTTAAATAAGACTATTGAGAATCGAATGAAAGCTGCAGTCAGGCGTTGCTTATTCCGGTTAAAACTATGAAAAATAGTGCGAAATTGTGTTGAATTAAAGCGTGGACAATTCTACATTGATTAATATAAATTAGCACGAGTCTGGCTATTTCATATAGTTGATATTTGATTAAGATATATTGGTTGAATATAGCATCTATAGGCGCATATAAACAACTTGAAAAAGGGACACAAATGTCTGGCAATATAATATAAACTGTGCACCATAAAATCTTCAGCGAATTGCAACAAGCTGGTTTTTAAGAAGGATGTAATGAGTGCAAGTAGTGTGCGAATCCTACAGAACAAAGAGGGAAGCTGCTAACATATACATACACGGACGAAAAAGATAAGTTCTATTAATAGTATTAGTTTATTAGTTTATTAATCCTTAGAGATTATTGAACCCAACTGAATGTCTTAAAATTAAAAATGTATTAAATATAAGGCAGGTCCCACAACAGGAAGGTTTCGATGGGCGGCTGTCACGTGGTACATATATTGGGCTTATTTAAGAATACAAAAATGTTCGTCAGGTCAAAGTAGTTGGGGTCTGCTATAATTGGCTATTTACGTGTAGAACGGTTAATAAATAAAAGCTTCTTGCGGCAAGCTAATGTATGTCTTGGCTCGCAAAAGATGTGGACGCACTGATGCACTGACGGACGTTGAAGCAAAAACGCGAATTTCTGGGAGACGAACGGGCGGGTGGGGGTGCTCATTGCTAGTTTCAGTAACAGAAGAGAGGAAGAATAAACAAAAGAAGAACCTACACTTTCCCATTCGATGATGATAGATGGAATCTTAAAAGAGCATGGAAGCTTAAAAGAAGCATCTCATAAACTTCTACACTTCCAACCCTATATTCCTACCCCATGCGTCATGTGGCTCTCGCTGCTGGCAACAATCAAGCATATCCAATCCAATCCGGCGTATGGCTGGTCCGGCGGGATGTAAAAATATCCAGGCTGAATGTTCGGAAGTAGCAGCAATGCCTACTGTACGCTAACTAATAATCCTGTCAAAATTTTCATTTCAAATTTGGAATACCTATATTTAAAATAGAATTGTAGAACGCTGCCCATCAAGTGTGTCAAAATGTGAGATTTGTTGAGAAATGTTAATCAAATAGGTACTTATACACAATCGGCCACGCCCGAGGGCAATGTCTACTTGTTTCCTTTCTTTTAACATTATATTATATTGTTGTATATAATTGTTCCAGCTTTAGACACAAACAACTGTCTAAAATTAAATTCTTCAGTTACTTACCTTGTATCAAGTTATATAGACTGCATTCTTTATGAATAAGGGAAATGGATGGTGAAACCTCAAGGTTATTGGTGTATGAATTAAAGCATTAAAAATAACTTAAGACATCTACAACTGGAGAAATAAGAAATTGCAGAACATTCTTATGTCTATTAATAATTACTGAGACAAAATATTTTAGATAGACCAAATACCAGGTTTTAAAAGTCAATTAGGGTCAATTATATTGAAATATGTGCACGAGAATGTACACATTCCAAATTGGTAGTAATACACACATTCCATAAAAAAAAAAATGAAATCAAGAACGCAAATGGCGCCACATCTTGTTTACTAAATGTATACATATATCAACGAATAGGGCGTAAAGAAGACATTGACTTCTTGTATCTTTTCAAAAGACAGCAATTAATTATTCTTCTTATTTACTTTTGGCAAAGAGAATTTACGGGGATTTAATACAATTTTCAAATTTTCAATTACTTGTACTTATTACTTATACTTATACTACTATACTTGTACTTATTTGTAATTGCTCCCATGGGGTTCGCAATATATATTTTTGTACCACTCTCATCTTCCCCGAGCCTTGTATGGAATTTATACAAGGAGAAATTGTGACAAAAGTTTCCGAAAACACTTTTTAAATAGGCAGAGGAAAATTATCTGAAACTTACAAGTAATTTCAAGAAAGTTATATTTTTCGTAATTATATTTTCAGGGAGACTGGAAAAGCTGTAGTCGTATAAAACGGTGTCTTTTTCAGCAACTCTTTGGGTAGAGAATCCATTTTCTTTAGAAACACAATCTGTATGCTATAAAGAAATTACAGCAAAGTTTTGTTCAAGTGAGATGACGATGATTTCATGTATTTAATTTACTCATTTAGACATGCTAAATTTTAGGGGATTTAATTTTTTAATTAATAAATCAAATTAAGTCACTTATAAATCATTAAAATACTCTATTATAATAATTATTTGTAATAGATATTATTTTTTATATTAGTAGTTTCTTGAAGTACCATTAATAGATGATAATAGTTTTCACCAGGATACATTTTTCCGGTAAAAATAAGTATCAGAAAAAATTACATTTCTCAAAAATGCATGAAATGTAACTAAAAAATATTTTAAAAATCGGTAAAAGTATTGACGATGTAAGTTCATATCTCTCAATGTCCTCCATTACACAAAATGGGATACTCCCACATGGTTCGCGATATCGCGGGTGCTTAAAGTTGGACCCTCTTCTACAAGTTTCAAAATTTGAACCTCTGCGTCAATTACCCTTTCTTCGCATTGTGGACCTCGTTCTCCTCCATGTCCATCGAGACGACCTGTTTCTCGAAGACGCTGGTCAATACTAACAAATGTACGAGCATACGGATGACGTCGCGCGTCGATTAGGGAACCTTAAACGATAAAGTTCTTCCGCACCAGCTGCATTTCCACCACTTTCTCCGTACACCAAGTGCACATCCGCGAGCTCTGGATAAGTGTAATAATCTTCCATAATGTCCAAAATCTGCGTTTTAAAACACCACACTAAACTGTGAATTAACGTTATCAATAAAGAAACCAAAAAAAAAATTTGATCCAAAATCCAAAAAGTAACACAAAAAGCACGAACGAGAAGTAGTGTCTTACGTAACCAAGTACTAACGACTTGAACGATAAGTCAATAAAATAAATCTTAATATAAGTGGTACAAAATTCAAAAAGAACAAAAGCAACAGACAAATCCAAGGAACGGGTAGGTCGCATCGTGTGTACGTTGTTTACCAAGTAAGGACACAAACTGAAATAATTAATTGAGAATATTACAAGGGAGAGTACAAAAACATGGCGGTGTCCTCTGTTGGACGCTTTTAACTGGTTTATTGGCATGCTTTTCGATGACCCCCGTCGCGACCTAATTATCTTTTAGGCTCACCATACTTATTTGCACGAATGTCAGAGTATCATGTGCGACAAGACGTAAGATGATAAAGCCCACCCCAATATGCCAGCAGTTCTCGCACTACGTTATTAAGTATTTTGTAAATTTTAAAGATAAATCATGACGTTATGGAGCAATTCTGACGACGGCATCGGATTCGGTGGCCAAAACCCAATTTTCCATAAGAATGGTGTAAAGTTCTTTTCTTTATTTTCTTAATTTACTTCTAAATTCATTGGGGACCTAATTAATTGACGATTTTGCTATAGGGCGCGTGCAAAATCTGACAACTAACGAGAGTGGAGGGCATACAACCTCAATGTTCCAAATTAATTATCGTGAAATTCGCTGTTTTCGTTTGCTTTTTTAACTTTCTTGTGCTATCACCTACCGAAATAAACATTTTTAAGTTTAGTTTTCGTTATATATAGACAATAATATTTCCTTTGATTTGGTGAGATGTGCATTGTTTAACTATGTGTTTTTAGTTATTTTCTTCGTATTTAAACAACGTATGGGATTGATCTTATTGTTACATATAGAGCATAATTAGATTATTTAAAATTTAAATGCTGTTAATTATTCTCTTACCAGTTTACCACAAAAAGCCATCATACTGTGTGGAATCTGGTTGTCAAAGTCTCACCGAATGCCAATTTAAGCTTTAAAAGGTATGTGATTATTACTTAACATTGGAATTTAATACTTATTATATAACATATTTAATAAATACATAGTAGTATACTTACCGCATGCACGAAAATAAAGTTATAGTTATTCATTGCCATCGATTTACACCAAAGAAGACAAGTTTGTGGTCAATTAAGAGTTCAAAGAGAAAAGTGGTTAAATGCTTTAAGGCTATGTATAACCCATAAATTTATTTGTTAGTCAATCTAGATGAGTTGCCTTACGTAGTTCAGCAGGTTTTCCTAAAAATTATAGAGTACAACATTTAAATGAAATTATTATCCATAAAGATTTTCCGTTAAGATAATGTCTGGGGAACTATGACCATATTTCACCTTTGACTCAGTAAGATCGGATCTCTCTAAGGCTCTTTTCGCCCTTTTGATTGAGCACAAAGTTTACTTCTTTTGGTGTAAATCGATGGCATTCTGAAATAATTAATAATTTTAGTTTCGTGCATGCAGAAGGTATTTACTATGTATTTATTAAATATTATATAATAAATACTAAATTCTAATGTTAAGTAATAATCACATACCTTTAAAAGCTTAAATTGGCATTCGGTGAGACTTCGACAACCAAATACCATAGAATATGATGGCTTTTTGTCGTAAGCTGATAACAAAAAGATTAACAGCATTGAAATCTTAAATAATCTAAATATGCTCCATACATAATAATAAGATCAATCACATACATTGTTTAAATACGAAGAAAATAAGTAAAAACACATAGGTAAACAATGCACATCTCGCCAAATCAAAGGAAATATTATTGTACAAAACACGTAACTGTCTATAATGAAAACTAAACTTAAAAATGTTTATTTCAATAGCTGATAGCACAAGAATGTTAAAAAAGCAAACGAAAACAGCGAATTTCACGATAATTAATTTGGAACATTGAGGTTATATGCCCTCCACTCTCGTTAGCTGTCAGATTTTGCACGCGCCCTATTTATATGGGGCCAAACTATAGCACTAGCTTCATTGTTTCATAGCTGATGCGACTTCAGGAAATTGGGTAGGTAATGTTACCTTTTTTTGTTGATTTGTGATTATTACCATCTACATTAAATACCTACTTACCATAAAGTATTATTCCAAGTAACACTGTATCAGCCTCAGCTCTCTCCATGATAATATTTGCCCCAGCTGGAAAAGAAAAGAAAAAATATAACGTACTTATTTAATTCTGGCGAACTAATAAAAATAATCAATTAATTAAACAAATATGCAACACAATCCCTTTTATTATTAACCGACTTGAATTATTTTTTTTAAAAGGGTCAATTCGACCCGTATGTATATTTTTTCTTATATAATTATTCGAACATTTCCCTGAAATGATGTAAGCGGTTTCTATAGAAATTCTTTGTAAACTGTATATTATAACTCGTTGGTGCGGTGGTATCATATTAATTTCATCACGCCGCGCCGTGTCCAATATATGGTGAGAAAAAAGCAAAAAATAAATGTTTATATTCGAAAACTTTCCGATATTTTGGCGTAGTCGCCCGGAACAAATGTCTTATAATAATAATTAATAACAGTAGTCGAAATTAGTAAAATAAAGCCTTGATAAGGAATAATTCTATATTACAGTACAGTGTTTTAGGTATATTTTAGTGTCCTGAATAACGTCTCGAAATTCTCAAAGGTAGGAGGCTATGCCAGGCATTTGGCAACAATATAAACCAAAAATTTTGCTCCGAAATTATTTTTTGTGATTTTCTGGATTCCTATTGATTTTACAACCAAGATACAAAAATTCTACACAAAAAAGCGTCTATGGCATTTTCCTTTTCGTGATAAATTCCCACAACAAATTAGGTTAAAAAAATCTGTTAAACATGATCCAGATGATGCTAATGTTTTAATTATTAAAACAGCACTAGAGGAATCGTATGAAAATACCACAGTCGTTGTTCGAAAAGATGTAGATGTTCTCATTATTCCAACTGCTCATACACCCATCGACAAAGAATTTTTTTCTCAAACCAGGTAAAGAAAAGGTCGAACAGAAAATTTATTCTACCCGAAGCTTTGATCAAATATTCTATATCATATATTATTTTTGCACTCATCTTATGGGTGTTATTGAACCCAGTAAAACGATCCCTTTGAATAAATATCCAATTTACTATAAAAGAAATTTGAGACAAAAAATTCCACGAAATTATCATCTTTGAAACATTAAAAAGACTCATTTAGTTATCCTCAGAGGGGGAGAGCATAATCCTTGTCCAAACCACTAGAATGTACCAAAAATCAGTCAAAAAATTCAAAGTCCGAGGGTCGATTTCGACGAACCCAAAGTACTTTTAATCCAGGCTCAGGCAGACATCGCCATAGTAGTCGCTCGAACGCGAGTCGACGGAAAAAAAGTATATTTGGGTTCGATGACCTTAGTACGTTTATAAAAGCAGGAAAACCATCGAACTCATATAGATAGCTTCTTTAAGCATCCTGACAGGCATTTCGTAAATTCAAGGCAAAATTAAAAGTGAATAATTTTCAAAAAAGTTCCGCATACATTTTACAATTATTACTAATTGGGAATCTGAATCTTTTTGTACAGTCGATTGCCATAGTTCTCTCGACGATGGATGAGTTACACTCCTACGGGAGGTAACGGCTTGCCGAGTGGTGGTGCTCTTTGATGGTTGCCTTATATACATTAGTTAAGTATTGAATATTTATATTTTTTACATTTTATGAATTATTTCAATAAATGAAAATATATTTTGAATTCGATTCGATAAGGCAGCACTGGTGTTTGGTCTATCTCGTACGAGTGCCGTAGATGATAGTATTATCATAGTATTATTATTATGATTATTATTAATAATTCAGTTTTTAGAGCGTAATGGTTCCTTATTTACTGGGATCCTGTGAAAATAGGAGATAATTCTCATAATAGGTAACTGTATATTTCATTTCATTGAAAACCGCAGAACAAAAACGTAACATGCTTGTGCAAAATAAAATCACTTCAAGGTATTTAGTATTCGACACAGCATAGCATTTCACGCGATTCACAACTTTGGTATACATGCATCGAATGACATTTACATGTTGGGCGGTGTTAGTCCAACTTTCAAACAGTGCCTATATTTAGATAGTGTATTTGGTCTACTATCAATTCGTCACAAGTGTATTTTCTAATTCACAAACATGAAATTAGCACAGTTCGTTATCGGTTTCTATTAAACTCCGGCAAAAGGGATCATTTGAACAAAACAGTTTCTTAAATGTTTTTCGCTTAAAATTTAATTTTTTATTTCCCCACACCGAAGGGAAGTATTGTATTCGAGAAAAAATCACCTTCCAAGATTTGTTCGGATTTTTACGTTTCAAATCATGTAGATTTCGAAAATATAAGTTTTTCAATTCCGACAGTCAGTCTGTCTGTCTGTCTGTCGGTCTGTTGGTGCATTAACTAAAAAAAACTACTTGACGGAGAACAGTCAAATTTGGTAGGTAGCTGACGTTACTGCCACCGAAAAGATGATTAGACTTTCACTGGAAATATATACAGGGTGGACCCTCTAAAGGGAATAGATAATGGATAATTTTTTTTCGCTCAAATTTAAAATTTCCAATTTTCATGACATTCTAAACATAAGTACTCATTGAAAAAAAAATATATGAAAATTAAAAAAAATTACATTTTTTTAGTACTACCTACTATAGAATAAATGATGGAAACAACATTTTTCCTCAAATTTAAAATTTCCACGTTTCCTGACATTCTAAACCTATTTCAAAGAAAAAAATTTTTGGAAAATTTAAAATAGAAAAAATTTTGAAATTTTGAAACTTTTCAAAATTTTTAATAAAATGGATGGAAAAAAATTATTTTTGCTCAAATTTAAGGTTTCCAAGTTTCATGATATTCTAAACTTACTTATTAAAAAAAATGCGAAGATAAGAAAAATTTTTTTTACATTTTTTTACCACTACCTACTATAGAATAGATGATGGAGAACAACTTTTTTCTTCAAATTTAAAATTTCCACGTTTCATGACATTCTAAACCCACTTAAAAACAATTTTTTGGAAAATAAAAGAAATACAAATTTTGAAAATTGTTTATAAAATGGATGATGGAAAAAATTTTTTTGCTCAAATTTAAAATTTCCACGTTTCATGACATTCTAAACATATTTGAAAAAAAAATTGTTTTGATAATTAAAAAACAAATTTAAAAAAAAAAATTAACCACCACAATAGAACAGATGTTGGAAAAAATAAGTTTTCTTCAATTTCAAAATTTCCACGTTTCATTACATTCTAGACCTACTTATTTCTACAAAAAAATGTTTTGAAAATGTCAAAAAAATTTTTTCCCCTACCCTAGATGATGGAAAAAAGTGGTCAGGTATTCTCTTTAATAATAGGGCTAACTACATTGCGTTTGTAATTCTCATAAGTCATTTCTTAATTAATAATTTTTTAAAGTGTCCTGTATGCATAAAGAGGGAAGTTCTGTGTAAATACCTTTACCGACTTTCTCAATATTACTATTTCAAACTGTATCTTTAAAAGTTGGGAGTGCCGTCGTCGTTCTTACTTAACATCCTTCAAAATGATATGACACAAGCAACAGAACCAGAAGGTAATTTGGTGGACACCACTGGACATGTTCGAGATTTTGAACGATGCACATGACATATTTACGTTTATTATCTCATAGCTAGAAAAACTAAAGATTAACAAGAGACTAGATTGAGAGCTAACATCTACAAAACAAAATCATTAAAAAATTAGTTTACCACAAACAGTTCCTTTAAATTAATGAGGAACAAACTCACTGAAGAAGTAGAAAGTTTCTCTAAACTGTGAAGCTTAGTCTCCAGCACTGGCCGAACAGAACAGAACTTCACCAACAGCCTCAAAGAAGCAAAATAATCATATGGAAATATGGAAGTTCCAGCAATATTCCAAGTTCACTAAATTACTATATGGATCAGACAAGGAAAATGATTCCATCACTTGCATTGAAATTGCAGATTCTCATAAGACGATGCTATTAAATAAGTGTGCTCAGATTGCGCAATTATGTTTTCGTCTAATTCGATCTAACCCAAAAACGGAAAAATCAATTGGTCTTAAAGTTGTTTGATAACTAGGAACTTAAGTCTCCTGAATAAGGGATTAAATTTTGCACCATCTTCCTTTGACGGACTTTCCGAAGAAATTGTAGTAAATGTTTTACAGTAAAGCAGAGAAACAAAAATGTGATAAGGGAAACGTAGGTGGCCTTAAACATCGAGGTCTTTTGTTGTGCAACGTTGTTAAAATAAGGAAAAATAATTGGACAAACTAATGGCAAGCAGTTTTAGACTATAGAGCATAAGAAAATTTGGAAAGCAATTGAAATGTTAACGCCATGTTTCGCCATCTAGGTTTCAGTTATCATCAATAATCTTAAATCAAATATTTGAAGGGATATCCAAATGTTTCAAAAAATTATCTGGACCATTCATTTGTATGTTGCTGGTGGTCCAATATACAAAATGAGCCCATAGTTTGTGTAGTTTTAACATCAGAAGATGGAAACAGTGTTCTTCTGGAGAGCACAGATAGATACGATCACCCCCACACAGCTGATTATCTTGCAAAATTAGCTATTGACTCGATAAGTAAGTACAAAAACACGTATAGCTGTAAAACTAGTTTCATGACAGATAATGCGGATAATACCAGTATAAACAAAAAAATTCTGAGTGGAAAAAAATCTTATGAAAACCTTATCAATTATGATCAGGATTAATACTCTCTTAAGAAACCATTTTCTATTTCTTACACGATTGTAACAATTTCTTGAAAGCTTTGATTTTATGAGCAATTGCATTAATTGTCGATACATTTATATGCGAATCGGATCCTGCCACATAAACCGAGAAGGCGCCGAAGTGTTGTAGATCTACTTTTAAATCGCTGCCTGCCCTGAGGTTAACTACCGTGTATGCCTGACATATTTTTACGCGACTACTGCTGTTACATTTGTGCCATGCAACTTTATTTGTATTTATAGACAGTATTTTATACTTGTCATGCAACTAATACAGCGTTATTTTATTCTTTATTTTATATTACACCTACTTGCCTTCTTCGAATAGGTTCTGGTACTGACGACACCTTCGAGTTATACGATCAATTACAATGGGATGTTGATCTATTACAGGATGTTTATAAGTTTGTCTTAAATGGAAGTACATCGCAATGAGCAACGTCCTGTGCTTTAAAGGCTTATTTAAATCGATTTTGCACAAAAACGGTTCATCTTATGAAACAAAATGCTTCCACATCCAGATTTCCCATACATTAACACACCAGTACGTGGAAATAATAGCTCATATAATTCTAACATAATTTAATCGCTAGAACGGTGATTTCTCAAATAATGTCGAACTGTGTGTTGGTATGAGGAGGTACCTGTTTCTCGTGGCATAATTGTGGTGAGTTGACAAATAATCTATCAAAAAGGTGTACATTTTTTTCACAAAGCATAAGCATTTATAAATATATGTTGAAGGTATTGTAGGCAATTTATTGGACTTATTACTTTGTTTATAACTTCCTCCTGGTTTTAAATTGAAAATGAAACGAATAAATTTTTATTTGGCAAATAAAAACTTTAAGTAGCTATACCCTAACGCAATATACTAAAACTTAAGTATGAATATACCAGTAAATAGTACAGATTTAGCACTTTCATTTGTATAATTGTAAAATAGGCTTGATTTAATTTACTGCATAATGTATCGATTTGGGATTTCCAAGATTAGTCAGTGTCCAAGACAACTCCTAAACATGTACCCTTGTTACAGAATTTAAAATTCTATAGTTCACAGGGTTTCCTATTATAAAATTCATGGACGAATTTAATATCAGTTTATTATGGTCACTCCAAGCAGAAGATTAATCCAAAACATACTTTTTTAATGCAAAATATCAATATTCGGGTCTGCCACCGTGATAGTACTATCGTCAGCAAACATCGCCACTGATCCACTTTGTATGTGGTTTTACAGATCATTGACGTATAACAGAAAAGTAAGGGTCCTAGTACTGATCCCTGAGGCATCCCATCCCACCAATAATGACAATGATTTTCAATTTACTAAGTAAGAATGAATGCATTCCAGAGTATTTCCTCGAATGCTAAGGTTGTAGAGTTTAGATGTGATACACATAATAATACGCATAATCCACATTTAAGGTATCAAATGCCTTAGATAAATGGAATTGTGGCATTACCACAGTAAATGACTGATCCCTAAAGCAGTGTTGACATGGTGTAAGCATATGGCATTTTTCGATAAATACTGATAATTGCTCTTAAATAATCCTTTCCAATATCTTAGACAGACAACTAACTAATTTATATGTAAGTCTATAATTATGAATATCTAAAGGATTATCTGATTTTAGTAGCGGCAGCACATGGGTTATTTAAAAAATATTTGGAAAGGAACCATTTTCAATCGGGTCATAAATCAAATGCTTTAGGGGTGGTATGATAAACTGTTTAATTTTTCTACCACTCAACTCCACTCCATACATTGAAAATGGATTCCAAGCAGAGTATGCGTCAAAGCTTCTCTAGTAGGAGGAACGTGTTCTGCCTTCAACTGATTTTTTTTGAAGAGCGAACATCTTACTTCGCTTATATCAATTGTCATGATATTGGGAATGTATAATTTATAATAATTTTTGTACATTATATTTTCCATATCATCGATAATTTCTTCACCTTTCCTAGTTTCTGAAACGCCAGCAGTTTGGTCTCATCAGCTTTGTCAGAAATATTCCAACAGGAAGTTTTACCTTCCTTGACAAATTTTCTGTTAAAATAAGGTAGTGATATCCAAGAAGTACTGCATATTTTAAAGGTCAGCTTTTAACATTTTTCTTGAATAACTTGAAAGCCACGCCCTCTGGCGAAAAAGTGATTATATACTATATTAAACTACATAATATTTCCTACAAATAAGTTCCTATTCATTTCTTTTTACGATCAATACATTTTCCAAAGTCTTCCACCATCAGTTAAAAAATTTCGAAAACTATTTTTTTTAAATAGGTTTAGAATGTCAAGAAACGCGAACATTTTTATTTGAGTGAATTTTTTCTTCATTACTCTTTAGACGGCCCCCCAGTATATTTTCCAGTGAAAGTCTAACCATTTCTTCCGTGGCAGTAGCGTCAGCTATCTACCAAATTTGACTGTTCTGTTCTTCGTCAAGTAGTTTTTTAGTTAATGCACCAACAGACAGATCGACAGACAGATAGACAGATAAATAGACAGACAGATAAACTGACGACATTGAACTTCCTATATTTTCGTAATCTACATAATCTGAAACACGAAAATCCGAAAAAATCTCGGAGGGTCATTTTTTTCGGATAAAATACTTCCCTTCGGTATGCGATTTTGCCACCCTCTTATCTCGTAAAGTATTGATCCTAGAAAAAAAATTAAAAGGAACTTATTTGTTTGAAATTTCATTTATTTTAATATTGTACGTAAATACTTTTTCGCTTGAGGGCGTGGTTTTCGAGTTATTAAACAAAAACGTGAAGAGGGGACCTATAAGCTACCCCCTACCCCCCTGCGGACCATCCTCATGTCAGGACTTTTGGTATGTTGTTCTGGGCACTCTCCTAAACAACTATATAGACATACACAACTACACAAATTACTTCCCCTATTTTTTCCTTCGTTTATTGGACTACAAGTACAGTACCGTACTATTATGGCCATTTTGATGACGAAACGTCAGTTATATAAAATTATTATTTCTCTTTCATTTATTTATGTCATTACCATTTTTGTTAAATATATGGCACTAAAATACTATAGAAATATGAAAGTATTAAAATTTCCATTCATTAACGTCAACTACTTATAACATTATTATGCGTAACAGTCTTAAATCTAATACAGCATTCTGAAATTTAAATCTAGTATACCTACTTATAGTATTTTGCGGTAAATATGTTGAGCCTATTAATGACATTTATGATAAAAAAAAACAATAAATATTTCCCTCTGCCCCTTAATTAGCATACTATATAATAAACTTGAAGCCTAAGCTACGATTCCATTAACTTTACAGCTCTAACTTTCAAGATTCCAGAATATTAAGAAAAACCTGCATTCAACTTTTGCCTTGATTTTATAGCTTTTTTCTTAGATAGCTTGATATAAAAAAGGAAAAATACGGACTGTTTTCAGAATGTTTAAAATAACTTCATGCTGCTAAAATATACTAAACCTTTATGAAACAAAGTAATGTAGAATATTAAATATTTATTTATACATACCAATGTATATTTCAAGAATTTTCCGTCCCAATTTTGATATGATGTACGATGTACACATTCCTCTCATATATTTTTCACTAAAAAGGAACATATGCTCAACTAAAAAACGATTTTTTGTGGAAATCTCCAAACATTTGTTACATTTTGTACCGTTTGACCACCTGAATCGATATGTTTCACTAAAATCGAAGTAATTTCTTTTATACGGGACTGTGCGTCACACTTTGAAAAATTTAGTTCAATATGTGTTGACAAGCTACTAATGTAATTTTAATAGTATAAAGATAATACGTCACATATTATCCACCAACCACTTATAGTAAACTGTAAACTTTTGTTCGAAGTTCTTAAAGGTTTAGATTCCGACGAATAAAGAGCCATTTTAAACGTTTAGGGAAGTAGTACACCAAAGAAATACGAAATTGAAACGTAAAACGTGTTTTAGGAAATAAGGACACGAGATCTTGTTTTCTACAAAGCTAATTTTTCGTTTGTCATTTTAATATCAAAATGACGACTTGTTCACAATAGGCTTAATCGTGCGCAGAGAAAAGTTACTGATAGACCGACCGGCACACGGACAGACACACTTTTTTTGCTCGAATTTAAAATTTTCACTATTCATGGCATTCTAAACGTATTTCAACAAACAAAAAATGATATATTTTTTTTACGATTATCATAGTTCCACTCGAGGTTCCACTTCATTACGTGACTCTGGAAGTAATATAGATGCAACCGTACAACTTTTGTATTTAACTATTTAGAACCCTAGGACAGAGTTAAGAAGGGGTTCAAAATATAATGAATAATCTTGAACCCAATTTAACGCAAATCTGACAAAATTATTCAAACCTATTGAAATCACAAAATTGACCAACTAATTTTAACACAATTTTGTCTTTGGCGCCTCCTCGAAATTTTCGGTTAAAAACAACTGTTTCTCATCCTGTACTAGACATATCTTGATGAAATATACAGTTTTCCATAGAAATCATTTAGGATATTTCAGAGTAGAGACTGAACAAACATAAAAGTTATACATGCTCTCGAATTGAACGCCTCCTTTTTAAACATTTTTAAAATCTGTTAAAAAAAACGCTGCCTAAAGAATCACTACTTCCACATCCAGATTTTTTCATCAAAGTCACTTGAAAGGAAACATCTTGACTAGATTTGCACTCTAGTGTGTGAAAATTATTGGTCATAGAATTTTAATATTATTTGGAGCACATGTCATAGAAAAGTCTGAGGCGTTGGTTTCTACCAAATACGTTAAAAATGAAGTTTTTAGTTTACCCTACTTATTTTCCCCTATTCACAAGCTACCACGACCCACCCCTTCCATGGAATCATCTCAATCAGATGTCATTACAATACATCCGTGTACTAACTTTCAAGTAAATATCTCAATTTTATGTTATCAAACCCATTAATAATGGAGCGGAGATGGTGGTGTTTGAAAAATATTAGAAAGAAATCTGGGGCCTTGGTTTCTAGTATATACACCAAATCCCATATTTATGTACTCTTACCAGCATGATTTACTTATTTTCCCCTATTTACTCGTATTCGATCCTCAACCTTTCAACGGAATCATCTTAAAA
This sequence comes from Stenurella melanura, assembly GCA_963583905.1. Lineage (NCBI taxonomy): Eukaryota > Metazoa > Arthropoda > Insecta > Coleoptera > Cerambycidae > Stenurella > Stenurella melanura. Next base: position 41,243,550 of record OY757316.1, read on the forward strand.
TATAATCTAGTTCCAGATGTCGTTATAATACATACATGTCCCAAATTTCAAGTGAATATCTCGATTTCATTTTATCAACCCCTTTAATAATGGATTAAGGGTGGTGGGGGTTGAAAAATATTACTAAAAAATATGACGCCTTGGCTTCTTGGACATACACCGAATTTCAAGTTTCTGTACGTTTACCAGCTTGCTTCACTTATTTTTTCCTATTTACCACCAATTACCCCCACTCGTTCAACGCAATCATGTCAAAATATAATCCAGTTTAAGATATCGTTATACGTGTAACAAATTTCAAGTGAAAGTCTAAATTTGATTTTATCAACTCTTTTAATAAGGGAGTGGGGGGCGATGGGGGGATGGAAAATATTATGGAAAAATCTGAGGCCATCGCCTTGAGTGTATACACCAAATCACAAATTTCTATTTCTATACACTTACTTTGCTTTACTTAGTTTCCTTATCTACCACTATTTAACCCCTATAATCTAGTTCCAGATGTCGTTATAGTACATACGCGTACCAAATTTCAAGTGAATATTGCAATTTTATTTTATCAACCTCTAATAATGGAGTAGGAGTGGTGGGGGTTGAAAAATAATAAATAATCCGAGACCTTGGCTTCTAGTACATATACCGAATTTCAAGTTTCTGTACTCTCGCCAGCTTGCTTTACTCATTTTGCCCTATTTACCCCTATTTAACCCCCAACCCTTCAACGGAATTATCTCAAAATATAATCTAGTTCCAGATGTCGTTATAATACATACGTGTACCAAATTTCAAATGAATATATCAATTTAATTTTATCAACCTCTTTAATAATGGAGTAGGGGGGGTTGAAAAATATCATAAAAATTTTGAGTCTTTAGCTTCTAGTACATACACTGAATTTCGAGTTTCTCTACTCATACCAACTTGCTTTACTTATATTCCCCTATTTAACCCCCAACCCTTCGACGGAAGCTTTTCAAAATATAATCTAGTCCCAGATGTCGTTATGATACATACGTGTACCAAATTTCAAGTGAATATTTCAATTTCATTTTATCAACCCCTTTAATAATGGAGTAGGGGGTTGAAAAATAATATAAATAATCTGAGACCTTGGCTTCTAGTGCATACACCGAATTTCAAATTTGTCTACTCTTGTAAGCTTGCTTTACTTATTTTCCTCTATTTTTCTTTTATTTTATCAACCCCTTTAATAATGGAGTAGGGGTGGTGGGAGAGTGAAAAATATTAAAAAAAAAACTGAGTCTTTAACTTCTAGTACATATACTGAATTTCAAGTTTCTGTACTCATACCAGCTTGCCTTACTTATTTTCCCCTATTTCACCGTATTTAACCCCCAACTCTTCAACGGTAGCTTCTCAAAATATAATCTAGTTCCAGATGTATGTATGTACCAAATTTCAAGTGAATATTTCAATTTCATTTTGTCAACCCTTTTAATAACGGAGTAAGGGGTGGTGGGGGTTGAAATATAATACAACTAATCTGAGAACTTGGCTTCTAGCACATACACCGAATTTCAAGTTTCTGTACTCTTACCAGCTTGCTTTACTTATTTTCCCCTATTTACCCCTATTTAATCCCCAACCCTTCAACGGAATCATTTCAAAATATAATCTAGTTCCATTACGTGTACCAAACTTCAAATGAATATCTCAATTTTATTTTAGCAACCCCTTTAATAATGAAGAAGGGGTGGTGGGGGGGTTGAAAAACATTATAAAAAAATCTGAGGCCTTGGCTTGTAACATACACCAAATTTCAAGTTTCTGTACTCTTACTAGCTTGCTTTACATATTTCCCCATATTTACCCCTATTTACCCCACAACCTTTCACCGGATATCTTCAAAAAACAATCCAGTTCCAGATCTCATTATAATATATACGTGTACAAAATTTCAAGTCAATATTTTAAACCGTTCCTGAGAAAGCGTGCGGACAAAAAAAGTTACAGACAGACAGACCGACAGAAATTTTTTTTTCGCTCAAATTTAAAATCTCGACGTTCATGACATTCTAAACAGATTTCAAGAAAAAAAACCGCTGCCTAAGGAATCACTACTTCCACATCCAGATTTTTCATCCAAGTCACTTTAAAGGAAGCATTTTGACTATATTTGCACTCTAGTATGTGGAAATTATTGGTCATAGAATTTTATTAATATTTGGGGCAGATGTCATAGACAAGTTTGAGGAGCTGGTTTCTACCATATACGTTAAAAATGAAGTTTCTAGTTTACCCTACTTATTTTCCACTATTCACAACCTACCACCTCCCACCCCTTCAATGGAGTCATCTCAATCAGATGTCACTACAATACATACGTATACTAACTTTCAAGTGAATATCTCAATTTTATGTTATCAATCCCATTAATAATGAAGCGGAGGTGGAGTTTGAAAAATATTAGAAAGAAATGCGAGGCCCTGGTTTCTAGTATATACACCGAATCCCAAATTTCTGTACTCTTACCAGCTTGATTTACTTATTTTCCCCTAGTTACTCCTATTAACCCTAACCCTTCTACGGAATCATTCCAAAATATAATCTACTTCCAGATGTCGTTATAATACATACGTCTACCAAATTACAAGTGAATATCTCAATTTTATTTTATCAACCCCTTTAATAATGTAGTAAGGGTAGGGGAAGTGTTGAAAAACATTATTAAAAAAATCTGAGGCCTTGGCTTCTAGGACATACACCGAGTTTCAATATGTCCCTATTTAACCCCCAACCCTTCAACGGAATCATCTCAAAATATAATCTAGTTCCAGATGCCGTTATAATACACATGCGTACTAAATTTCATGTGAATATCTCAATTTTATTTTATCAACCCCTTGAATAATGGAGTAGGGGTGGAGGGGGGCTGAAATATATTATCAAAAAATCTGAGGCCTTGGCTTCTAGTACATACACCGAATTTAAAGTTTCTGTACTCATACCAGCTTGCTTTACTTATTTCCCCCTATTTACCCCTAAATAACCCCCAACCCTTCAACGGAATCATCTCAAAGTATAATCTAGTTCCAGGTGTCGTTATAATTCATACGTGTACCAAATTTAAAATGAATACCTCAATTTTATTTTATCAACCCTTTTAATAATGAAGTAGGGGTGGTAGGGGTTGAAAAATATTATTAAAAAATCTGAGGCCTTGGCTTCTAGTACATAAGTACACCGAATTTCAAGTTTCTGTACTCATACCAGCTTGCTTTACTTATTTCCCCCTATTTACCCCTAAATAACCCCCAACCCTTCAACGGAATCATCTCAAAGTATAATGTAGTTCCAGATGTCATTATAATTCATACGTGTATCAAATTTCAAATGAATATCTCATTTTTATTTTATCAACACTTTTCATATTGGAGTAGGGGTGGTGGGGGTTGAAAAATATTATAAAAAAAATCTGACGCTTTGTCTTCTAGTACATACACCGAATTTCAAGTTTCTGTACTCTTACCAACTTGTTTTACTTATATTCCCCTATTTACCCCAAATTAACCCCCAACCCTTCAACGGAATCATCTCAAAATATAATCTAATTCCAGACGTCGTTATAATACACACGTGTACGAAATTTCAAATGAATATCTCAACTTTATTTTATCAACCCCATTAATAATGGGGTAGGGGTGGTGGGGTGTTGAAAAATATTACAAAAAAATCTGAGGCCTTAACTTCTAGTACATACACCGAATTTCAAGTTTCTGTACTTTTACAAGCTTGCTTTACTTATTTTCCCCTATTTATCCCTATTTAACCCCCAACCCTTCACCGGATATCCTCAAAAAACAATCCAGTTCCAGATCTCGTTATAATATATACGTGTACAAAATTTCAAGTCAATATCTTAAACCGTTCCGGAGAAAACGTGCGGACAAAAAAAAGTTACAGACAGACAGACAGACAGACAGAAATTTTTTTTTCTTCGCTCAAATTTAAAATCTCGACGTTTCATGACATTTTAAACCTATTTCACGAATAAAAATTTTTGAAAATTTTTTTGCGATTACTATACTTCCAATCCACTACGTGGATGTGGAAGTAATAATAGGCACATTACTTGAACGTTGATTCTTTATTTTTGTTTCGCCATATTTACGAATCATATTTTGATGAAACAGAAACGAACAGGATTTTGCAAACAGCGGAAAAAAAGCTATCTATGAGAACTAAAAGAAAAACAATATGTTAAAAATATTAATGAAATATTTGCATTCTTTCGATAACCTGACTTCTGGTTATGCTAGCAAAATAAATCCTAAAATAAATTTGTCCAATTTCTTATTTGACATTCTCATTATAACACTAGCATCCAACATAGTCCCCTACGGCTAAGCAGATTAGACTAGTATCTACATGACCCCCTACGGAATGAATATTCACTTAAAAATGAGAACAAAGGCCTAAAATGAATTAATTTACCTACCTTGTTTTAAAAAATTTTTCATTCTAATGGAATACATTTTCATAAAATCTCTCATTCAGTTTCTTGGAAAATTTAATTATAATATAGAAATTCTTATAGAATATATTTAATATTAAAATTTTAATATTAAATATATATTTACTAATATGCATAGAGTATATAGGCTCCAATACTAGTTAGCTAATAGATAGGTGAAGATCTGTTGTTTTTTATCAGTTAGTGTCAAATATAAATATTTCATACTTATTCATGGATATTGTCCTGGTTTTTCATGAAACATCGTTATGAGTGGCTTTGTGCCTTTCTGATGAGCTCAGAATAAGGGCGAAAAACGTTTCAAAGGCTAAGCATTTCCAAGAAACTGAATGAGAGATTTTATGAAAATGTATTCCATTAGAATGAAAATTTTTTTAAGACAAAGTAGGTAGGTAAATAAATTCATTCTAGGCCTTTGTTCTCATTTTTAACTGAATCTTCATACCGCACGGCGTCATGTAGATACTAATTTAATCTGCTTAGCCGTAGGGGACTACGTTGGATGCTAGTGCTATAATGAGAATATCAAATAAGAAATTGTACAAATTTATTTTAGGATTTTGATTTGCTAGCATAACCAGAAGTCAGGTTATTGAAAGAATGCAAAGATTTCATTAATAATTTTTACATATAGTTTTTCTTTTACTTCTCATAGATAGGTTTTTTTCGCTGTTTGCAAAATCCTATAAAGAATATGTTTCATTACTATAAGCAAACAAATAATAAATAATTCAATTTTAAATATATTTTGGTGTTTTTGGCAATATTTCTATCATCTGAGAGCCATATTTCCGAATTTAAACTGGATGGAGGCTTCCTTATATCGATTAATTGATAAAATAAAACGTTGAATGTCTCGGTAAATAACGCCTTTTTCGCATACATTTTTAAATTTAAATTTTATGCTGTGTAACTGCGTTAAGTCAAAAAGCAACGTCCCCAAGGCAGCTAGGTACCTCAGTCATAAAGTGCAATAAAACAATAAACAAACGAAAGTGGGTTACCAAGTACAAATAGTCTTATTATACAGCAGCAAATAAAGTCAGGAAGAAGTTATAAATTTTTTGAAAATTTCCGGCATGTCATGATTTCATAAAAATAACGAAAAATACATTAAAAAAACAGACAGAACCAGGTGCATCCGGCGAGGTTTACTATACAGTTTATTTGTACTTTTATAATTATCTCACCTTTTACAGCAACGGTAATAAATACTGTAAAATACCTTCATGGGACTTTTTACTTTTTAATTTGTGTGACCAAAAAAACTATAAAAGATATAAATTTTATTATCACTGTTATGTTTTCCTATTATTAAACACGTACTGAATATTACTTCCCAGGGAAAGAATTTGCAATAGACCACGGTGACCAGGCCATTTTCTGTTACTCTCCCACAGTACGTTACTGGCATAAATACCTGCCAATTTTTAGAAATATTTAAATTCTAATAACATCTTTTGAAATATGCAAAATGGCATGGGTTGTACGTGAAAAAAACAATATAGTTCGAAAACTCATGTCACGTGCAGAATGCTGTGTAGCCGTGGCCTTTTGCGTGACCTTTTTTGAATTGTTCGTTACATGAACAAACAAATGTTGCATTGTATACAAGGACATTTAAATATGATCCTTCTAGAGCGGAGTTTTGCACGTTTCTTCAATATTGCTTAGTTCCCGTTTTGTTTGGTAAATTATTTATACAATGCTATCAAGAACATTTTCTGTATGATATTTATAAATATTTCTGAGATGTATTGGAATTTAATTTCTTAAATAGCCCCCAATTTTTAAATTCATTATATCTTTTTGACTGAATTTGACAGAATCAAATAATCGTAACCGGAAAAAATTGTTTCATATTCATCGTTTGTGTGTGTATCTCTGCGTGTATTTTTTCTAGATTTAAAGTGTCTCCATTTTGGCATATGGCAGATTACTTACTTAAATTAGGTGATATGCGTCATACAGGAAGATTGCCAGAGGCGTGTGAACTATCATGTTTTTGATTAAGCGCACGAAAATATGAAAGTGTCCTTGATTTAAAACTGTATAATATACAGGGTGTTCCTTAGTGACGTGCTAATATTTCAGGATCTGATTCCATAGGTCATTTTATGAAGAAAAGTCCATACGAACATACGTCCTCAACGGCTTGAATTTTTTGTACTGGGTGTTGAATTTTTTTTAATCGTTTTTTTTTTAATATCAGAAAATACTTTAGATATTATTTTCAATTTTGGTATGTGTTAATAGGATATAAATACATTACATATTCTAGTTAGAAAAGTTATTTTATCGCTCCGCCAGTGACGTTCCTGCGAACATGTCGTCTGATATTTTGCACCAAAAAAGTGGTACGCCACTGACATTTCTCCATGTGGATATTTTTGCTGATTAGTCCGGTCAACTCTACATGAAGACTTGCGTTTTTCTCACCAGGCGCACAGGCACCAGGCGCACTGTAGGTATATAGGTTCGGGCACAAATGAAACTGATAACAAAAAATGAATTGCCCAATTTAGTCAATAACAATGAGTGATCAGAAAGAGAAATCAAAGACTAATATTGCTACAGTCCAGCAAGAGACACGGGAAGGTTTGGGCATTTATTGATAGGAAATGTATTAGTAGGGGAAACGATGTCTGTAAAAATAAAATATTTCATATAACAAAAAAATCTGAAATCTCTAAGAGGATAACGAAAATAAATTATTTTTCTTTTAGTGGTAATAAATAAAAATTCTGGTTGACAAAATAAATATTTAAAAAATTAACAATAATTTTAAAACAAATAAATTAAAACAATTCTGAAAGAACAACGCATTGACACGTTTTCATAAACACTAAAACACTACACTTGAACAATTTATCTACTCGACGCACGTTTCACCATTCATGTATTAATATATAACGTAAGAAAGTAGATTTTATTAGAGATAAACACGCGCTAGTAGTAATAAAAGACAAATTTTTGGGGAAAATAAAGTTTTAACAAAACTCGCGGCGCAGTTCAATAAAATAAAAATTTTAGAAGAAAAATTATTAACTTTTGATTGATTGATTGATTGATTGATTTGCCAGCGTAAGGTGGGCATTGCTGCCAATTCCGGTGCAGGGAGATTTGTTCCACCACGCAGCCCGATCGCCCACCGATCATCCCACCGTGTGCCAGAACAAACCCCCAGTGCTTTTATATACCGCCGGACCAGCTGCATACGCTGGATTGGACATTGGACATGCTTGTTGTCAGCAGCGAGAGCCGCATGACGCATGGGGTAGGAGTATAGGATGGAGCGTGTAGGTGTTTGTGAGATGTTTCTTCTTTAAAACGTGTAATATCTACGTACTAGAAAATTGTAAGACTTAGTGGTTTGACATGCTTCGTTTGACGTATGAATATCCACTACTTACCACTAAAAATAACTTAAATATTTCATAGAAAGACGTTTTTCATATTTTGAGTGGTGTTAGTTCACGGAAATAAATAATATTCCTCGTTAAATCTCGCAGTTTGAGAATTACTGAGCTTATGACTATGTTTCTCACTCCTCAGTATACATTTCATATTTCCGTCTCAAAAAAAGTGGGAAAGAATCTTGGTAGAGATAGATTTTTAGATTTTAGATGGAGGAGTTGGCGATTGGCCTTGCCTACTGCGATCAGTATAGATCTATTGTAGTACTCCATTTTATACCTTAGGGCTCCTTATCCAGACATGGTCCTCACAAGACTTCGAGTCTGTTGATAAGGAGCTCCTTGGTAAAGTTATCAGTCCTTGTTTTTATTGTCTCGCCAAGTCGTCTCAGTCCAGCCAAGGCTATTCAGCTCATGACATAGACTGACGTACCTGAATGAGAACTCACCCATCCATGGGCTGGACCCGACCGACGTAGCTTAACTTCGCCGATCGAGTGCCCGCACCTAAACCGGTGACAGTACAAGGAACTGTATCTTGGTAGAGATACATTGACTATGTCTTTAGGCTATGGCTTTAAGTTTGTATGCAAGATATAGTGAAAACGTATGTGCAATATTAATTCATACATCGGTCTTTTTAAACTTGACCCGACTCTGTGGTCGCGGAGGACCTCCGCCCTGGCCAGCAAGATCCCCTGATCTCAACAGCTTGGATTTCTTTTTGTGGAGTCATCTTAAAACCCTGGTGTATAAAACTCCCATTAACACTTTAGAAGATTTAAGGAGATTGAGGCGTTAGACGAAAATAATGAAAAAAATCTGAAATAAAGTTTGTTAATAGATTTTTTATAAGACACAATTTTCTGTAAAAAATCATTAGTTCAAAATTTAAAAAACATATAGTCTTATGGAAAATTTGTCAACCCAACATGCAAACGGTACGTTTTAATTTATAGCAAATAACCAAATAATGTCAGCAGTTTCGAAAACTAACTATGTAAAGCATTGATGTCTTTCGCATATTTTAATATTGTTTCCAATTCAATTAGGAGACTTTTAATAAATAAAAAAAATTATTAAACGTTTGTAAAGTGTCAAATTTCTCTTTTCGTTAATGATTTTTAACTGATTTTTCAATTATTTAATGATTTAATTTCAATTTTTACTGCTTCTCATATTTTTTAAATTATTTACTGAAAAAAATGTGTAAAATACACCTCTTTAATAATTAAGTGGGGGTAATGACGGAGATGGCAGATGCCATTAAACAATTGAGGCCTTCGCTTGTATGTATACACCAAATTCCAAGTTTCTGGACTCTTACTAGCTTGCTTTACTTATGTTATTGACTCCTATTTACCCCTCAACGGAATCAGCTCAAAGTATAAGTATAGTTCCAGGCGTCTTTATAATACATAAGTATACCAAATTAGTGAATACCTCAATTTTATTTTGTTAATCCCTTTAGTGCTGAAGTAAGGATGGTGGTGGGGGTGGTAGACGTCATTAAAAGCATTAATAATAATAATAATAATAATAATAATAATAATAATGTTTATTGCAATATGATAGAATTTTATACAGAATAGATAAGACTCAGTGCCACAATAAACAAGAAAGCCCTCCTAAAGTAAACCTTGTGCGGAGGATGACAATAATCGCGTTTTCCACCGACCATACCCCCGCGCACTCGATGTATCCATTTTAGCACCTGTTTTATCATATACCCTTAGAAAGAATAAGATACCCCCAGTGCACAAAAGTGTAGCGAGTGGAAAGCGCTATAAAAAGAGTTTAAAAAAATAGTACGTAATAAAATACAAAAATACTTACACCTAGCCACAAATACACAAAACTTACACTATGAGCTCACACACATTCATACGTATTTAAAGCACATATATTTAATATATAATATATAATATATGGACCCATATACTTATACCATTTACTTAAAAAAAAATTACTTTTTATTAATTAATAACTATTTTTTTTTTAAATATTTATTTGCATTCAATAATATCATGTACTTTTTGACGGGGAATAGAAAGTATATATTTTTTTAGATGGTATTTAAATGTACAATGTACATATGGACCTTATGTTGGTTATTTCACTTGGTAAGTTATTGTAAAGTTTTGGTCCCAAATACGTAAAACTTTTTTGTCCGATGGCCTTATTCATTAAAGGTGGTAAGTATGTCAAATTCCTCTTTCTTGTATTATATGCACGAATATTTTTTTGCAGATTTGCCTCATTTTGATGTAGTCTAATACTTGAATGTACAAAAAACAACTGTCGGGGATCCATTACTGCCGTTTCTTTATATAGCGCCTCTGTTGGATAAGTAGGCTTTTTATTAAAAATTACTTTCAGAATTCTTTTCTGTACAATTATCAGGTTGTTTAAGTAAGTTTTCCCTGCGCTGCCCCATGCTAATATTCTATAGTTAATGTGAGATTCGATTAATGAATAATATATATTTCCAGTTGTTTTAAATCTAATATATCTCTTAGTATTTTGAATTTATATATTAAGTATTGTATTTTTTTGATTACATAATTAATATGGTTGTCCCATTTTAGATGAGAGTCCAGCCAAATGCCCAAGTACTTTACCTCTGTAGCAGCGCGTAAGATGAATCGATTGTCAATATTAAGATTTTGAAATGGTGGAATCGTAGATTTATTGCATGTCATTGGTAAGTAAACTGTCTTCTTAAGATTTATTGTGAGCAATTTATGATCGAACCAATCCTTTACATTTTTTATTTCAGATTCTGCTTTATTTTTTAGGGAATCCCAGGTGTTGCTGCGATAGAAAATTGCTGTATCATCAGCATAGGTGATTATTGTACCACTGCTTTGTACCGAGAATAAGCCATTCAGATATATGTTGAATAATATCGGCCCCAGCACCGATCCTTGTGGAACTCCGTATTCTATTTGTTCGTAGTCACTAAGTAAATTATTGATCTTAACACATTGTTTTCTGTTGAATATATAACTTTTAAATAAATCTAAAGCTTTACCTCTAATGCCAATTTCTTCGAGTGATTCCACAAGGAGGCTATGGCTGACCGTATCAAAGGCTTTTGATAAGTCTATGAATACACATAGAGCTGGTTCACCTTTGTCCGAAGCAGCACACATCAATGAAGTGACATGTAATATGGCATCTTGGGTTGATATACCTTCACGAAAACCATATTGATTGTCAGATAGCAGGTTAAATTTATTAATATATGCGTTGAGTCTCTTCTTTATAATTTTTTCAAAAATTTTTGTATAGCTGGTTATTAAGGATATAGGCCTATAATTACTTACAACCATGCAATCTCCGTTTTTGTGAATTGGTAGTACAATCGATGTTTTAAAAGCAGAGGGACAATACCCTGTCTCTATACACCTATTTGTTATGTGCGCCAATGGCTTCGATATTGACGACGATATGTTTTTTAAGGTTTCGGATTTTAAACCATCTATTCCCGGCGCCTTATTATTTTTTAAGGACATAATCGTTTCTTTTACTTCTACAGAGTTAGTAGCAAATAAAAAAATTGAGGTAATCGCATTTACTTTTTTAGGTCTATAATTTGGATCCCCTTTTATTCCTTTTGCTAGTTCTCCACGCATTCTAATGTATTTATTATTAAATGTATTAGTTATACTTTTTAAATCCTCTATCTTTTCGCCATTGTCATTTTTTATTGTACTAATATTACAACTATTTTTTGTTGTTTTCGAGCAGATTTCCGTAACGGTCGACCATAGGTATTTTGTGTTGTTTTTGTTTCGGTCAATTTTTTCTTTGTAATAATTAATTTTCGCTTTCTTTATTAAGGACGTTACCGTATTTCGATATTTTTTATAATTTAGCATAAGAATGTTGTTGTTAGGTTCGCGTAATATTTGCTCGTACATTTTGTCTCTCCTGTTTATAGAATTTATAATACCATTTGTAATCCAACATTTCCGTTTTTTATTCCTTATTTTAATATTTTCTGTACAGGATATAATATTTTCATTAATAATAGATTGAAACCTTGACCTCAGAAACCTGAGATTTGATGTATATACATCAATATTACTTATTTCCCAAATTTTACCACAGCCCTTCTACGGAATAAGTCCAAAATATACTCTAGTTCCAGATCTCGTTAAAATACATGCGTGTACCAAATTTCAAATTAATGTCTTAAACCGTTCCAGAGTCACTGTGATCATAAAAAAAGTTCAGACCGACAGAGAGTCTGACAGAATTTCTCTCTCGCTCAAATTTAAAATTTCGGCCTATTGCAACAAAACAAAAAAATAGGATTACTTATATACTTCCACTCAGCTACGTGGATGTGGAAGTAAAATGCTGTTCTATGACTTGGTGCATTAAATAGTAGACGATCCGATTTTCTACTTTGTTATTCCACTATACTATAACAGAAGTAAATAGAGGTATACTAAATTATCATATTACTCTTGACTTTATCGGAAAGATTACAAGAATTTTACATTAAGCATAAAATGAAATCGTTTATAGCCACAGCTACCGACTGAAAATGAAAGTAAACAACAATAATGACTGTTTACTGAGGCATAAAAGTTTTAAATGTTACTCACGGATAAGTTATGCTCTGTTTTTCGCCAAGAATGTCTCTTTACTTTTTTATGACGTTCATTTACACTAATTAAGAAAGTAATTTGTTATCAAAACCGATTGATTTTCTAATTTACATATAATAAATTCCTGTATCCAAAGTTTTTAAATATGTGGGAATTCTACTAGATTCCAAACTCCTACGGAAAAATCAAATAGAATATATCGCTGATGTAAAAAGGTTATTAATATTTTAAAACAAGGATGTACCCTCTCTTGGGGTGCAAACCAGGAAATAGCTTTACTTTTCTATAGATTTTCATTAGGTCTATAATGGACTATGGTAGTATCCTATACGACTCTGCCAGTAATACTCATTTTAAAAAAAATTATAGAGTTCAGCTTAACTCTATTAGAATATGCCTAGGTGTTATGAGATCATCCCCTAGTCAAGCTGTTTTAGTGGAAGCATTGGAACCTCCTCTATGGTGCCGAAGGGAATTGTTAGCATCAAAATATATTTTTTTAAGTAAATCTAATGAGTTGTTTCTGAAAAAATTGCACAATATTTTTGTTAAAAATTTAAGTGATCCCTATTGGGTGAAAAGAAATTCCCCGCCATTATATACTGCATATGAGCATTGTAATGAGCTCAACCTTTTGTCACATAATTATGCCAAAGAAAAAACTATTTTTGAAATTGAATATAATACCCTCTTTCTAAAACCAAACGTTCTTATGCCAGCTTATCCAAAAGACGACGAGTTATCTGTCTATAACACTTACTGTGAAAATCTCGCAAAAATCCTGTTTTTGTCCCAACTTGTACATACTAAAAATTATCTATTGCTTCCCTAGGGAATATACACTTCCATTTTATTTGGGTAAAAGCTCATGCTAATATACCAGGAAATAATAAAGTTGATACGATCGCAAGGAACACTAATATCGGTACTGCTGAAATGGGCTTTACTACAGTCACCGGTGATTTTTATCCTGTTGTCAAAAAATACCTCTGGCATAAATGGAATCAATATTGGCAAGCATTTGGTGTACAAACTAATACTTATTATTACAACATTCACCCAAATATTCCTACGTCACAATGGCATTATAATTGTCACCTTAGTAGAAAAACCATATCCACCATACATAGAATTAAACCTAATCATGATAAATTTTCCGCTCACCTATATAAAATTGGAGTACGTGGAGATCCATACTGCCCCTGTAGCGCAATCGGTGATATTAATCATATATTTAATTGTCCATTAACAGAACCTAACATTTTCTTAAATTCCTGCATGATAATGATTTTATTTCACCCATATGGTTACCATATTTTTTAAGTGTAAAAAATCCTGATTTATTGAAAAAACTTGTCTCTTTCTTTTTCGACGCCAACATTGACATTTAGGTATCTTATCCAAAACCCTTGTTTCATTCCCTTTGTTTATTAAGTCCTTTCAACCGTGGCCCACCTGTTTGTCTTATTAAATGCCCTGAAAGGCCCCTGGGCGAGAAGTGAGTCCTCCTTGTTTGAATTCCTTACAAACCTTCCTTTCTTATAAATGAGTAGAGCAAGAGATTTTTTCTTATTTTTTTTTCTTATTTTATTTTATCTTTTTTTTATTTGTAACTTACAAAATTTGCTAGGGCTGTTATTTTAAGTAATTTTCTAACATTATTAAATTTATAATACATAATTAGGGCTCGGTAACGGGTACCTTGGTATTTCTACATTTACGTATACAGTGTAATATTTTATATCCTCTAATCCGGTTTATTTTTGTTTCATCGTAGGTAGTTATATGTTCGTGGCCAAAACACTTTGTAAGGCCAATAATCTGAGGAAAAAGAATATTATTGCGTGTTTTCACCCTTTTAGGAAACACCCTGTATGAATCCGTGGGTTCTAAATAATTTCAACAAGAGATAAACACCACTAACACTTTATTCAGCACTTTACTGACTATACAGTACTTCAAATTCAAAATTTACACTTTGTTTACTTGATGTTTAACCTAACTTTTTCGCTACTAATTTCACTTTAATAAACTACACTTTAGTAAACTTCCTTCTTAATAAACTTTCTCCCTCTGCGCCGGTAATCGCGCCTTATATACTCTGAAATTACCTCTAGATTGAACCAGAATCTTCCTCCACCACACTCTAGAAAAGTCCATGGCTCTTTCTAGAGTCTTTCCAGTCACTATTAGTAGGCATAGGCGTATCATCTCCAGTTCCAAGGGGGTGTAATTCATAACAATATAATAAATATTTCTTCATTTTTATCCTCTATTATTATTCCCCGTTGTTAAATTTAAAGTGGAAAATAATTAATTTTCAAAAATTGAAAGTCCATAATTTTTTATTTGTTATTGAATAGATAGGTATACTGTAGATAAATTAACTTTATTATTTTTTTAATTTTTAGCATACCCAGAAGGCAGGTTATTAACAATATTCAAATATTAGAATAGGATATTCTACAAAAAGTAATGGAATGGCTCATATTCCACACGAGCGAAAAGTTTGTAGTCCGAAGCGAAAGCGAGGACTTACGGTTCGAGAGTGTGGAGCATGCCATTCCAAACGTAGCGTGGTGTGGACGTGGACTATACTTTCTCTAACAAGATTTTAGGAATTAGGTAGGTATACAAAAAAACTTCAAAACTTTTCAAAATATCAAATGCGAAGCTAGAAATAAATACCTTTTGTTCGACGTAACCATAGCAACCTAATCACTAAATGTCGCTTAATTCCACTTCTGATTTGTCCAAAGCCGTGCGGTATTATAAGATCCCCATTTGCGGGGGGATAGGCAAAAAAGCAGGCCCACCCCTTACGAGGTAAGTATAACTTAAGCGTCTACAGCAATGATTGGTGCAAAGAGCTCAAGCTCGACCCCTACTCATCCAAGACCGTCATCCCTAGTCAAGAATATTGGCGCGCGCGGTATTATTTCATTACAGCGTGTTAGAATGATTCTTGTTTCGACACCATAGCTTTTAGCTTCTGAAATAGTATTAGAGAAATTAATATTTACATATTTATGTAATTTTCTTTTTTTTATTTTACATAGATTACTTTCCCTGCTGTTTCTAAAATCCCATAAAGTGTTTTATTTCTAATGCATTTTGGAACGCGAATCATCATCAATCGTCAACAATTTAATTCACCCTGGTTTATAAATTAATTTGGTGATAAAATTGTTTATTAGTACTTTCTACTGAATTTATGCCACTAGTAATCACAAGAAATAAATTATTTTTGCTATTTCAATTCAAGTGGCCACTAAAACACAAGATGCATATATTTGGCAAGGAAATACATTTAAATAATCAAAATGTATGTTTTTCTTTGATAAAGGCAGACTTTTCATTAACCTTCAAATGACTCCTCAAATAATTTGGTTCTTATAAATATATCGGTTTTATATTATCTACGCCGTCCTAGAAATTATAAAAATCATAGGATAAATGTGTGCCAGGTTGCGTTATTACAAAATATAAAAACTTTATTAACAAACTATAAGAACTTAATAGTACAGAAGCCAGCATGCAATTACCTGACACATCTGTGTAAGCTAAAGACATCATCACTTCATCAGTCCTTTGCCTTAGAGAATGATAGAATTTTTTTTAGTGGTGGAAACTTCGCTAAATGTCTTTTACAGCTGTTACGAGTATTTGTATCAAGCAAAATTTTCTTTATCGATTCTAGCAAATAATTATTTGCTACTTAGTGAATACAAAAATACAAAAAAATACAATTGGCATACATCCCGGTTAGTCAGCGACACAGTGGAGGTCTAGAGACGGGCCATACGTCCCAGTTATGCTTATAGAATGTTCAGTTGCATACATTTTAACATTAACCTGAAAGGTGTCCAATTTTAAGCTTTGATTAGTACATGTCAAGTTGTTTTTTTTATAATTAAGTTAATTTATAAATTAAGTAACACCACTAAGAAAACAGAATAAAATATAACACATATGAAGGTGAAAAATAAAACTGCACAATTAATATGCATCCGAAGCTTAATTAAAACCCGAACCTAAACTGCGAAGTGCCGTATGGTATTGTACATTTGTAACTACTGTAACTACTATAGTAACATACATTATATAATAATATGTACAAAAAGGGGTACGTGAGATAAAAAAGTTTGAGGAACACTGCTCTAAGGCAATGGAGGAATCATGTCCCTAGTTTACAAAAATGTGTCAGGTACTTGCATGCAGGCTTCTGTACTAAAATATTGCCGTTGCATTATTTTTTCGTTTTGATTTTTTTCTTTTTTATAATAAAATAACGAATCGCAGTAATTGTGCCAGAAGACTTTTTGAAAAAAATATTTCAACATTAATAACGATTTTAATCATTTTGTCTTATTATTCAACCACTGTATGAAGAGAACTCTGCTTTGCGGAGCGGAGACAGGCAAGTTTTTGTAGCTCCTACTAAATCTCGAATACACTCAATTAAAACTGTGAGAAATCGTACGAAATTGTGTTGAATTAAAGCGTGGACAATTCTACATTAACTGATATAAATTAACATGAGTCTGGCTATTTCATATAGTTGATATTTGATTAAGATATATTAGTTGAATACAGTATCACCTAAAAGCGTACACAGACAACTTGAAAAAGGGACACAAACATCTGGCAATATAATATAAACTGTGCACCATAAATTCATCTTCGGTGAATGGC
This sequence comes from Stenurella melanura, assembly GCA_963583905.1. NCBI lineage: Eukaryota > Metazoa > Arthropoda > Insecta > Coleoptera > Cerambycidae > Stenurella > Stenurella melanura. The sequence continues at coordinate 41,260,778 of OY757316.1, forward strand.
AACAGACTGGTTTCTGAGAAGGATATAAAAACAAGTATAGTATTTCTAGTATTAAATTGGAAATTCAGTCTAAAAGTCAGTATTTTTAATAAGGCTATTATGAAACAAGTATGAATTACAGTAGAGCGTTGTCGACTGCAGTAAATACCTATTTGACCAACAAAAATAAACAATATTAGTTGTGTATTGTATTTCTATTGTCAATTTAACAATTCAGTCTAAAGCATTGCCACCAGGATAAGTCATTACAAAGCCTATTCGTGATAGAATAACACAGGAGACCGCGTACTGGCGTGTACTTGAATATTGCAAACGATATCCGTATAAAAACATAGTTCACCAGATATGTTATGCGCTTACCCCAAATGAAAGCAGTCGATTGTTTACATGGCTCCCCACTGCAGGCCCTCTACCTGATTCGACGTATGCCGGATACATAGCCGTAGGTTAAATGATATTTATATTTACTTTTATTGAATCATTTACGGAGTTGTTCATTAAACTAGCATTTACTATAAATAAATCAATGTATTATAAATAAATTATTTACATCATGCCTATCAATTAATATAAAGTAGTGAAACAATTGAAACATATTCTTTACAGGATTTTGCAAATAGCAGAAAAAAATAACTATATATGAGAACTAAAAGAAAAACTATGTGTAATAATATTAACGAAATATTTGCATTCTTTCGATAACCTGAATTCTGGTTATGCTAGCAAATTAAAATCCTAAAACGAATTTGCCCAATTTCTTATTTGACAATTCTCATTCCAACACTGGCATCCATACAGTCCCCTGCGGCCATGCAGATTAAACTAGTATCTACATAACCCCCTACGACCATCAAGATTCAGGTAAATATGAGAACAAAGGCCTAAAATGAATTTATTTACCTACCTTGTCTCTAAAAATTTTTCATTCTAATGTATTACATTTTCATGAAATCTATCATTCTGTTTCTTTAGCCTTTGAAACGTTTTTCGTCCTTATTCCGGAGCTCATCAGAAAGACACAAAGCCACTTATAAAGATGTTTCATGCAAAACCAAGACAATTTCTATGAAGAAGTATGAAATAATTATATTTGACATTGATTGATAAAAACAACAGATCTTCGCCTATTAACTAAATAGTAAATTATTATTTGTTTGCTTATAATTGTATTGCAACATATTCTTTATAGGATTTTGCAAACATCAGAAAAAATAACTATTCATGAGAACTAAAAGAAGAGCTATGTGTAAAAATATTAATGAAATCTTTGCATTCTTTCGATAACCTGAATTCTGGTTATACTAGCAAACTAAAATCCTAAAATGAATTTGTCTAATTTCATATTTGACAATCCTCATTCTAACACTAGCATTCACACAGTCCCCTACGGCCATGCAGATTAAACTAGTATCTACATAACCCCCTAGTGAAACAATACTTTCAATAATTATAAAGTGATTCTAAAATTCAATAATTAAAAATTGTGGGTCTACGCTCATATCCATAGTTAGGAAGTATTCCTTTGTCGGCCTTTTTTTGTGAGTTCAGACTGACTTTGGATGGAAGCATACAAGTAATGTGCGAATCCTACAGAACAGAAAGGGAAGCTGCCAACATATACACATGGACGAAAAAGATAAGTTCTATTAGTAGTATTAGTTTATTAATCACTATTAGTTATTAAACCTAATTTATCCTCGTTTAATAAATATTGGATTTTTCAAATTCTCTGTCTGATCCGTTTGGCGCAGAGACGTTTTCATTAAAAACTTTTAAATATTTTTCAGTGGCAAAATACCCAACAAAAAGTAAGAAAAACATACATATTATAACGACATCTGGAACTAGATTATATTTTGAAATTATTCCGTTGAAGGATTGGGGGCTGAATAGGGCTAAATGGGGAAAAATAAGTAAATCAAGCTGGTAAGAGTACAGAAACTTGGGATTTGGTGTATTTACTAGAAGTCAAGGCCTCAGATTTTTTATAATATTTTCAACTCCAACCACCACCTCCATTATTAAAGGGCTAATAAAATAAAATTGAGATATTCACTTGAAATTTTGTACATGTGTGTATTATAACCACATCTGTAATTGGATTATAGTTTGTGATGATTCCGATGAAGAGTTCGGGGGTAAGTAGGGGTGAATAGGGGAATATAAGAAAAGCAAGCTGGTAAGAGTACAGAAACTTGGATTTAGTGTAAATACTAAAAGCTAACGCCTCATATTTTTTTTATAACATTTTTCAACCCCTTCACCACTCCCACTGCATTATGGGTAAACTGGGGAAAATGAGTAGAGCAGGCTAATAAGATTGAAGAAACTACATTATTGGCACATATGCTAAGAACCAACTCCTCAAATTTCCTCATGGCATCTGCCTCAAGTATTACTGAAATTCTATGATCAATTATTTCCACATACTAGAGTGGAATTATAGTCAAGATATGTTCCTTTAAAGAGACATGGATTTAAAATGTGGATGTGGAAGTAGTGACTCCTTAAGCAGCGGTTTTTAGATTTTAGAATCGTTTTAATCTTTCAGGTATCTCATTTCAAGAATTAGTACGGTCCTCCGAATTATGAATATTTTTACAAATATAAGCACAATTTAAAAACTCAATATTATTGACTATAGGTTTTACCTAAGTCGCTTTTACCTTTGTGAAAAAGAGCAAGTAAAATAAAATAATAAAACTAGCAAATATGAAACAAATTGCAAATTACCTAGGTGGTCCGCTCCTAAGAGTTATAAGTTCTGTTTGTCACTGGTACCCTAGTGCAGGTGCAACATCACTCAATATTCTCACGAAGGCCTCATAAAACGCGTTCTGGAGATAAACTGCAATAGAATTTCTCTAAAGATTGTTATATATCCCACAGCAATCTGCCTACGTAATTTCATTATTTAAGAACAATACGTACTATATTTAAAAATTATTAATGTGCCATTGTATGCCCAAAGAAATGTTATAGAAATGATTGAAAATATTTTATGGAATATCTGATGAATCAACGGAGATGAGAAAAAACATACCGGCTCAGAGGTAAATTCCAAAATAACTAAAAGTCAGTATAGTGTGACCATATGTAGTAATAATAATAATACTTTTTTCCCCAGTAGGCCAAATAAATTTTGAGCATTGGAAATTAGTTATACAAATAGGTACTACAAAAAAACAAAAATGTACGTACGTCAAATTCAATAAAAAAAAATGAGACAAAAACATCAAGAAAACACTAAAAACAAATATTGTAAAAACACCTAGCGAGCAGTAATACCAGAGATTCAGACCCAGGGAGATTTAGACATTAAGATATTCGTTAAGTGAATAAAAAGTTTTGTCTATAAGGTAAGTCTTTAGGCTCTTTTTAAAACAGTTTAGCTTCTTTAACATGATCACCTAACTTGTAGAGTAGTGCACCTTGACAGTAAGGGTCATTTTATATAACTCCAGACGGAGGGATTAGGGATGGCAAAAAAATGTAATATATCGATATATGAATCTTTTGATACATCACAAGATTCAGATCGATATATTCGATATATCCACAAAAAATTATCAATATTTCTGTCTCGATGTATTTTGTAGATTAACATTTAATGCAAAAATTAATGAATATTCCTTAAGGTATAACTTCGGAAAGCGGGGGGTGGTTTTCCTTATATTACAATATTATCTCGAATTTCGAAGAGCGAGGGGGGGGATGTTAATACATGCAATATCGATATTTCAACCCAACATATTGCAACAAAAGGACAATATGACTATATTTATGTTTTAGGATTAATATATCTATATTTATTTTATATCGATACATCGTTGCCATCCCTAGGTATAGTAGCGTAATTATGATTAGTTATGTTACGCGAAGCTATTAAAATTCTTTTTAACAAAGCATAACACATAGTATAAATACAAACGTGGAGTGGTAAGTATATTATGTTCTTTAAAAACTGTACGGCAAATATTTTGTGAGTTCATTTCTAACATTGCTCATAGGGTACGTTTTTGTAATATAAAAATTCTTTTGGCAGATGGTGACTTTCCCCATTATATAATTCCATACGTAATGACAGACTCAAAGTTAGCATGATAAGTTTTCAGTGCTTGGAAGTCACAAATCTGCTTGAGTTGTGTCAGCGCAAAACATATACCGGCTAGTTTTGAGCTAAGTAAGTCAATGTGTGAGGTCCATTTTAGATGTTCATCCAGCGTAACCCCTAGTAGGTAGACGGATTCAGCTTGGGTTATAACTTTGTTATTTACTTTACTGAAGCACTTCGGTTGCATTTGTTGATTGATTGATTTGCCGGAGTAAGGTGGGCATTGCTGCCGATTCCGGGCATCCATGGAGGTTTGTTTCAACACGCAGCTTGGTCGTCCGTCGAACACGCCCAACGGACGGCCAAACCGCGTGCTGGGACCAAATCTCGGATGTTTTAAATACCGCCGAACCGGCTGCATACGCCGGGTTGGACACTGGACATGCTTGTTGTCAGCAGCGAGAGTAGCATGACGCATGGGGTGGGATATTAATTATTATGAAAAAAAATTGAGAAACAGAAGATATTTGGGTTTACATAGAGTACTTATAGGGGTACAGCTCCCATCAAAATTCCAAAATTTTATCTCCAATATAACGGAAATTACTGGAATCATTTTATTTGTGGCCCACTTTAAGAGGATGCATTTCTGGACTAAGGAAAGTGGGTATGGACTTAATATGAATCCAGGAATCGCAGGTTTCCGTCCGGGAACTCACTTCTGTATACCAAATGAACTGAAATGCTTCAAAATTTATTAATACGAATCTATGAGAATGTGTATCATTTACACATTGGCTGAATAACACCAACGTTCACTGAATGTCTAGCATAGATTGTAAATGTCTAAATAAAATGATGTAAAACAAACGTATTTTATTTTTCACATTACTTCGAAAGGAAAGTTGAACCACAGTGCCCTTTGTAGCCTGAAGAAAAATATTATTGATATGTGTAATAAATTATAATGAACGAAGTGCAATTATTACTACATGTAAATATAATTTAATACGAGTGAGACATTCCATTGAATCCGAAAGTAGTATGAAGCAAAAGAATGTATTTCAACATCTGTACAAGCGTAAAAACGCATCAAAATTCCAGAGTAACTTAGGTCAATATATTGAAAACCTTGATGTCATTAGTCGGAATCCGGATCTATTTTTTACATACAAGCATGCATTGCATAATATAATATCACATCATCAAAACAACAGGCTCATTTTAAATTGGATGTTTTACAATATAACGGAATTTGATTTAAAGCACTCTACAAGGCGAGTCGGCCACATTTTAAAAAAATGGTATTCTGACAATGATATCTAAACCCTATAGTGGAATATTGCATATTTGCCTATTTTATACAGTTATACATATCCCAGTTAGACCATAAGTCATTGATAAATCCAAATGTGCACAGTTCATTTAATAATAATAATTATTATTAGTAAACTCACTGACTGACAAACATGATTTGCACGAAACTGACGTCACAATGCGCATCAGCAGAACATAATATCTCACATCATGTCTTCAATGAAACACACAATTCTGTACAATATTATTTCTAATCCGCCCTGTAGGTAACTGTAACAGAATACTAATTTGTAGATCGTTACCTTACACCTCCATAACCTTGAGTGAAAGTCTTAACACTACCATGTTTAATATAGTTTGGGAAGATCACTTTCCCTTGTGCATCCTTGAAGGTACCTTGAAATCGTTTTACCGTATCATCGACGTTAATTAGGGTTTACGTTTAACGACTAGACCGGAGGTTGCATTCTTACGTCGTATCCGGGTGGTACAGGACAATGGCCTTAACTCATGTTTCTTGTTTTTCGACACTTGATGCGTGTTATATTTCATTTCGGATTACTACTATGTTTTGATCAACGGACATTCCTGGTAAGCTAGGGAAAGTTTGACTTGGACCGACATAAAAAAATTCAGAAACTTAGCAGTGGCGTAGCTAGAGGGGAAGCCGTGGGGTTCAAGCCTCCTCTCCGAAATTATAGTTATAGGTTCTAGTTTTTATTAAAAAAATATTCAAATTAACTTCTTTCGGTGAAAATTAGTAAATCGATAGACATGACCCAAATTATCCAACCCTTTTGGGCCCCTCTCAAATCAAATTTTGGCTACACCACTGCAAGACAGAGGCCTGCAATTCTACCTGACAGACATATTAGCAAGTGCCAAAATGATAAAAAAAAAACCATTTGTGTACAAGGTGATCCAGAAGGCCATAATATGATATAACTATTTAGAAATGGAATTTTCAATTTTACAAATTACATCATTAAGTACATAATAATTATAGGTTGATGATGCAAAAGAAATAAAAAGCGAGTATTATTACTTTATTGAAATGTTACATTGACCTTGCATTTTGGGCAGTTAAACCTAATATTCGGTGTGTGGACATCTGTTCTAAAGGTAACTTTTCGATGTAGATATGATGGGATTTTCTTTATTAAAACTTTCTGATGCAGGCACGCAGAATACAGCAGTCTCCTACTTTCCATGCTTAACAGGCCAGTTTCAATTAATTTATAAAAAATTCTTTCACGTCTATGAATTCCATGATAGGCACGAATTATGAATTTCTTGCACTTTATTTTTATACTGGCAAGTGAAATTAGGACCATATTATAGACAGTCTGCAAAATTTAATAAGGATAGTACTAATTAGAGTTTCACATATGTTATCTTTAGTCTTTTGCGGAAAGCAATGTCTGTTTCCGTAAATTAATTTTAGAGCACCATACTCGCTGTGATAATTTGTTAATATGTTTTTAGAACCTTAAATTACTATCAGTCAGAATCCCAAGACTTTTAGTCTCTTCTACCAATTCAATTTTGTCATCATCTACAGTAATGTTAATATAATATATTATAAAATATTTAAAAATTAAAATTATAATGTAATAAACATTCATACAAATGTGTGTACATTAGGTACACATTTGTGTTATACACTAGAAATATAAAACAATGAAATCGCTGCCTAAGGAATCACTACTTCCACATCTACATTTCCCATTCAAGTCTCTTTAAGCGAAAATATTTTAATATCATATTTGCCCCAAGGTGGTAATAGGGGTGGCTGGCCTATTTATCCCCCAACTCTTCAACGAAACGGTCTCAAAATATAATCTAGTTCCTGATGTTATAATACGTATGTGTACCAAACAAGTGAATATATCAATTTAATTTTATTTACCCCTTTAATAATGGGGTGAGGGTGGTGATGGGAAATGGCAGATATCATAAAAAAATTTAAGGCCTCGACTACATGGATATGGAAATAATTAAGTTTTCTTATGAGCACTAATCAAGTAGAAGGTAGACTTCTTTAATTTCTAGATTACTTAACTTTAATCTAAAGAAGTTAGAACTTGAGTCAAAAGCTGCAGTTAAATTAAGAAATAATTCAGCATCATTATTACTCATGCCCAAATAAACATAATTTTTTGTACAAATTCTAAGCTAGCTAGTTCTGCGAATTTTCTTGTTGAGTAACCCTTGACACTTAGTAAATAACATTTGTTTCTAGATAATTGTAGAACCTTATGGATGCGGACTTTCCAGTTATTTTTGAAATATAACTTGGATTTATAATAATGTCATTAAAAAATTGGTACTTTGGCTTCTAGCACACCAATTTCTAAGTTTCTGGACTACAGCTTGCTTTACTTATTTACCCCTATTAACCCCCAACCCTTCGACGGAAAAGGTAAAACTATAATTATTTTAAAAATGTTCCTCATAGCGACGGTTAGTGAAAAATTCATGTCGAAGAAAAGTTGTCATAGGTATATAAAAATTATGTAGGTGTGAAAACAGCAACGGTTTACCAGCAACGGTTTTTCAAAATTATGTCTATTGAATCTTATTACGTGAGTCTGTTGAGAGGGACACTAGTAGTTAGTGTAGTGGCATGTGACAATTTTTCGCTCCCTACTAAGGGTGCAGGCCACCCCCAAAATCCAAAAAAATTATTTCCCCATTGTTTGATGATGTCTGTTGAATTCTATTATGCAAGTCTATTGGGAGGGACACTAGCAGTTAGTGATACAGCATGAAACAATTTGCCGCCCCGTACCAAGGGTGCAGGCCACCCCCAACATACAAAATAAATAATTTCTCCATTACTTGACGATGTCTGTTGAATTTTATTACGTATGTCTATTGGGAGGGACACTAGCAGTTAGAAAAATAGCATAAGACAATTTGCCGCCCCGTACCAAGGGTGCAGGCCACCCCCAAAATACAAGAAAAATCATTTCTCGATTGTTTGATGATGTCTGTTGAATTTTATTATGCAAGCCTATTGGGAGGGACACTAGCAGTTAGTAATATAGCATGAAACAATTTGCCGCCCCGTACCAAGGGTGCAGGCCACCCCCAACCTACAAGAAAAATCATTTCTCCATTGTTTGATGATGTCTGTTGAATTTTATTATGCAAATCTATTGGGAGGGACACTAGCAGTTAGAGAAATAGCATGAAACAATTTGCCGCCCCGTACCAAGGGTGCAGGCCACCCCCAAAATACAAAATAAATCATTTCTCCATTATTTGACGATGTCTGTTGAATTTTATTACGGATGTCTATTGGGAGGGACACTAGCAGTTAGGGAAATAGCATGAAACAATTTGCCGCCCTGTACCAAGGGTGCAGGCCACCCCCAAAATACAAGAAAAATCATTTCTCCATTGTTTGATGATGTCTGTTGAATTTTATTATGCAAGTCTATTGGGAGGGACACTAGCAGTTAGAGAAATAGCATGAAACAATTTGCCTCTCCGTACCAAGGGTGCAGGCCACCCCCAAAATACAAGAAAAATCATGTTTCCATTGTTTGATGTCTGTTGAATTTTATTATGCAAGTCTATTGGGAGGGACACTAGCAGTTAGAGAAATAGCATGAAACAATTTGCCGCCCCGTATTAAGGGAGCAGGCTACCCCCAAAATACAAAATTAATCATTTCCCCATTATTTGGCGATGTCTGTTGAATTTTATTACGTATGTCTATTGTGAGGGACAATAGCAGTTAGACAAATAGCATGAAACACTTTGCCGCCCCGTATTAATGGAGCAGGCCACCCCCAAAATACAAAATAAATAATTCTCCGTTGTTTGTTGTCTGTTGAATTTTTTACGGGATTCTGTTAAGAGGGACGCTAGTAGTTGGAAAAATAGCATGAGACAATTTTCCTCCCCATGCTAAGGGTGCTGGCATCCCCAAGATAGATATCAGAATGGACCAATAGTTGTGTGACGTTCATTATTCACTGGGCGGCTTATTTGCTTTGATTTCCATACCGTCTGTAGGGTACGCCTTAAGTACATGTGATATAAGAGTCAAACTTATTTGTTTAAAATTTTAAATAAGAATTGCTGTGTTCATATTTAAAATATAAAAAAATTATTTTTCTTGTATTTTGGGGGTGGCCTGCACCCTTGGTACGGAGCGGCAAATTGTTTCATCCTATTTCTCTAACTGCTAGTGTCCCTCCCAATAGACTTGCATAATAAAATTCAACAGACATCATCAAACAATGGAGAAATGAATTTTCTTGTATTATGGGGGTGGCCTGCTCCTTTAATACGAGGCGGCAAATTGCATCATGCTATTTCTCTAACTGCTAGTGTCCCTCCCAATAGACATCCGTAATAAAATTCAACAGACATCGTCAAATAATGGAGCAATGATTTATTTTGTATTTTGGGGGTGGCCTGCACCCTTGGTACGGGGCGGCAAACTGTTTCATGCTATTTCTCTAACTGCTAGTGTCCCTCTCCCAATAGACATCCGTAATAAAATTCAACAGACATCGTCAAATAATGGAGCAATGATTTATTTTGTATTTTGGGGGTGGCCTGCACCCTTGGTACGGGGCGGCAAATTGTTTCATGCTATTTCTCTAACTGCTAGTGTCCCTCCCAATAGATATCCGTAATAAAATTCAACAGACATCGTCAAATAATGGAGAAATGATTTATTTTGTATTTTGGGGGTGGCCTGCACCCTTGGTACGGGGCGGCAAATTGTTTCATGCTATTTCTCTAACTGCTAGTGTCTCTCCCAATAGACATCCGTAATAAAATTCAACAGACATCATCAAATAATGGAGCAATGATTTATTTTGTATTTTGGGGGTGGCCTGCACCCTTGGTACGGGGCGGCAAACTGTTTCATGCTATTTCTCTAACTGCTAGTGTCCCTCTCCCAATAGACATCCGTAATAAAATTCAACAGACATCGTCAAATAATGGAGCAATGATTTATTTTGTATTTTGGGGGTGGCCTGCACCCTTGGTACGGGGCGGCAAATTGTTTCATATTCAACAGACATCGTCAAATAATGGAGCAATGATTTATTTTGTATTTTGGGGGTGGCCTGCACCCTTGGTACGGGGCGGCAAATTGTTTCATATTCAACAGACATCGTCAAATAATGGAGCAATGATTTATTTTGTATTTTGGGGGTGGCCTGCACCCTTGGTACGGGGCGGCAAATTGTTTCATATTCAACAGACATCGTCAAATAATGGAGCAATGATTTATTTTGTATTTTGGGGGTGGCCTGCACCCTTGGTACGGGGCGGCAAATTGTTTCATATTCAACAGACATCGTCAAATAATGGAGCAATGATTTATTTTGTATTTTGGGGGTGGCCTGCACCCTTGGTACGGGGCGGCAAATTGTTTCATATTCAACAGACATCGTCAAATAATGGAGCAATGATTTATTTTGTATTTTGGGGGTGGCCTGCACCCTTGGTACGGGGCGGCAAATTGTTTCATGCTATTTCTCTAACTGCTAGTGTCCCTCCCAATAGACATCCGTAATAAAATTCAACAGACATCGTCAAATAATGGAGAAATGATTTATTTTGTATTTTGGGGGTGGCCTGCACCCTTGGTACGGGGCGGCAAATTGTTTCATGCTATTTCTCTAACTGCTAGTGTCTCTCCCAATAGACATCCGTAATAAAATTCAACAGACATCATCAAATAATGGAGCAATGATTTATTTTGTATTTTGGGGGTGGCCTGCACCCTTGGTACGGGGCGGCAAATTGTTTCATATTCAACAGACATCGTCAAATAATGGAGCAATGATTTATTTTGTATTTTGGGGGTGGCCTGCACCCTTGGTACGGGGTGGCAAATTGTTTCATATTCAACAGACATCGTCAAATAATGGAGCAATGATTTATTTTGTATTTTGGGGGTGGCCTGCACCCTTGGTACGGGGCGGCAAACTGTTTCATGCTATTTCTCTAACTGCTAGTGTCCCTCTCCCAATAGACATCCGTAATAAAATTCAACAGACATCGTCAAATAATGGAGCAATGATTTATTTTGTATTTTGGGGGTGGCCTGCACCCTTGGTACGGGGAGGCAAATTGTTTCATGCTATTTCTCTAACTGCTAGTGTCCCTCCCAATAGACATCCGTAATAAAATTCAACAGACATCGTCAAATAACGGGGCGGCGAATTGTTTCATGCTATTTCTCTAACTGCTTGTGTCCCTCCCAATAGACTTACATAATGAAATTCAATAGACATCAACAAACAATGAAGAAATACTTTTTTTGGATTTTGGGGGTGGCCTGCACCCTTAGTAGGGGGCGGAAAATTGTCTCATGCCACTACACTAACTACTAGTGTCCTTCTCAACAGACTCACGTAATAAGATTCAATAGACATAATTTTGAAAAACCGTTGCTGGTAAACCGTTGCTGTTTTCACACCTACAAAAATTATTATATTTTTAAACTGACAACTCAATGTTTTCAAATGCAACGCCCTTGTAAGTACATTTTGAAAATGTTTCAGGAAGCAATTACCCTATTTTATCTCGGTGACGTAAAAGTTAGGGTTGGCTTTGCCATGCCGGCGCTGAAAGATTTTTATGCAAGTATGATACAATTTATCTTACCTTGTACTTAAGGAATTCCGTAATATCTAAAGTTAATATGGTCAGTTTATTACACTCGCTCGAAGAGGATGTATTGGGGGATATAACATTGAACTAAAACACACACATATGTATCTTTCACGACCTATAACGAATATAAAAGTACATTATTAATATTTGCTCTAAATGTTCTGAGGTTAACCTTCGCCGCCTGTCATTAAAAATCCATTTATAATGAGAAAAAGACCGCTCAACGCGGTTCTTAAAAGAAGTGAAATTTCTTAAAGTCTCCCTATTGACGCCTGGTGTAGAAAAGTCTACTTCTTTACCGTTTAAAAGGTCTATTATAGATGACACCGTTACAGATCCAGGATTGGTTTTTAAAACTCTTTGGAATTTGTTTGAACCCTCTCAGCGATTTCTCTAGATAATTGAAAAAATATATTGCCGGAGATCGAATACGATGTTAATTGCATCAACTGCATTAAATTTTGATGTTGCTGGCATATGTTGAAGGTCCCGTACGGCTAGAGGAATTCGCGAGAAACATCCGTGTATGGTCTTCAGATCTTCTTGAACAGTTGGATCCATAAATTCCTGTTGAGTCTGTGAAATAACAACTGCAGTACTAGTAGTTTGACGTCTTCTAAACGAATGCCGCCTCCAGCCAAGTTCCCTACCGTGTTACAATGGGCGCTAGAAGTATTTCTTTAAATAACCGTACACTATGTGGTGGTGCTTTCAGGAAAACTTTCTTTACACTAGATATTAAGTTATCAACATTAGCGTAGCACCCTCTAATAGTTTCAACAATTCTATGGAGTCCATGTGCTAGTCATGTTACATGCAGCATATTGCGACATTTTTCCTTCATAATTCGTCCTGCAGCTTTCATATAATTCACTCCATCGGTAAGAAATAATAATACCTTGTTCCTATTTTCTACATATTTGTCACTCCATAACTCTTGTAGACTTGAATTCACTTCCTTCACTATGCGACAATTTGTTGTTTCTACAGCTTTAGAGACGATCAAGTGTCCACGCACTGAACAATTTTCCTCCCATGCACCCACTGAAACATTCGATAAACTCTCGCCACAAGCATTGGTGGTTTCGTCCACACTAACCCAGATGTACTTCCCAATAAGCGCAGAAGAAATTTTTTATATAACATTATCACACTCCGATGATAAATATTTTCTCTCGTTTCCGACGGCACCTGAACATTGTTATATTTGTCATCAATACACTTTTCTAAAAAATTAAAAAAAAAACATGAAATTCTTTTGTTGCAACTATTGCAATACGGATCTGTTCCATCAAATTGCAGTTATGGGAAATCGCGAATCCACAAGTCTATTGCAGCCTAAGAAGCACTAGACATTTTTGTATACCACCGACTCTGTATAATTATAATTTCACACTAGATTTGTAGATACAAATGTACCTACTTATGGCTAGATTTATACTATGGTTTGCAAAACTGCGATCTGGAATGGTCTACCCTTTCCCTTTATTAAATTTTGACGTAAATGCCAATAATTGCCATAGTGTAGATGTAAAAAGCGACTTTGAAATGTTTCATAATTCCGGCGGCGTCGTATAATTAAATGAGATAAAACCGCATAAATAAACAACATAAAAGTACCTTCGTACAGTGAAATTAAAATGAAATAAAATTCACTTTATCACGTGATACACACGGTACATTGTAGTTTTATGCCATTAATCCTTAACTTTGTTATGTATGATTTAATTTTACATAAGAACGGTTTATTTTATTGGGAAAAATGTTTTATATTGCCAGCAGTTGATTGGGTTTTTATATTTAATTATTATAAAAATAAACAAAATAATACGCCACACCTTAAACAGAACAGGAAAGTGTGTGTTTGATTCAAAATTGTCTTTTGATTTGCTACATGTTTTACATGTTTTTGTAAGAACTACCTATTACCGTTTTTAAGTTAAATTTATTACCGAAAATACAATGTAACTGGTAATAATAAATATTTCACATCTTCGTCTTTTTGGTTGTTTCAGTAAATATAATATTACGTCTACATGAGAGCCGTCTCTGGCACCGAGATAAAAATCCCGATCTCTGTTTATGAGGTATAAAATCAAAAGTCGTCAATTCCATTTTTTGGAAATTCATATAAGCAAGGTCTAAAGATATTACAAAAAATTTTGTTTTGTAAAAAAACATCTTTTAATTACACTTTAGAGCGTCAAAAAATGAGAAGTTAGCTGTTTCTCAATTTAAAAAAAATCGGTAAAGGTATTTACACAGAACTTCCCTCGTTATTTGTGCATGGCAGTCACTCTAAAAAATTAATAATTACGAACTGACATTGAGAATAATAATCGGGATATAGTTATTGCTATTATTACAAAGAAAACTTGATAAGTTTTGGTCAAAAAAATATACAGATTGCTCAAATTTTCAAATTTTTTTTTCTGAAATACCTAGGTTTAGAATGTCATGAAACGTGAAACTTTTAAATTTGAGCATTCTAGTGTTAATTTTTTTTCCAAACTGGTAACAAAATGTTGCAAATTTTTTTTTCCGAAATTGGTTTGGAATATCATGAAACGTGGAAATTTTATATTTGAAGAAATAAAAAAAAATCCATCTATTTTAGTGGTAAACAAATTTTCAAAAATGGTAAAAAAATTTCAAAATTTTTTTTTTGAATCAGGCTTAGAATGCCATGAAACGTGGAAATTTTATTTTAGTAGTGAAAAATTTTTCAAAAATATTGGTGAAAAAAATTTTCAATTTTTTTTTTCCTGAAATAGGTTAAGCGTGTCATGAAACGTAGAAATTTTAAATTTGAGCAAAAACAATTTTTTTTTTGTGAAATAGATTTAGCGCGTCATGAAACGTGGAAATTTTAAATTTGAGCAAAAAAAAATTGTTTTCACTATTTATCCCTTTAGACAGTCCACCCTGTTTCCAGTGAAATTTCTACCATTATTTCGCTGACAGTAGCGTCAACTACCTACCAAATTTGACTGCTTTCCGTCAAGTACTTTTTTTAGTAAATGCACCAACAGACAGACAGACAGACAGACTGACGGAATTGAAAAACCTATATTTTCGTAATCTACGTATTCTGAAACGTCAGAATCCGAAAAAATCTCGGAGGGTGATTTTTTCTCGAATACAATACTTCCCTTCGGTATGCGAGGGAAGTAAAAATAATAGCAATAGAAATATCAACTTTTCGAAAAAGAAGTTATCGACCATTGCTTCCCTTAAATCCGAATCCCATGAATAGTTTTCTCGAAAACTTTGCCTATAATTATTAGTTAAGTATTATATTAATGTCATTATTCGTTGATGCTTTCCATTACAGTTTGTTTACTTAAACGTGTGTCGGCTTTGTTTACTTTAACAAAATTGCAATAATATTTACGCTTTCTACAAAAATCTGTTTCCACTTTTTGCAATATGACCGAAATAAAATGGTAAGTTTGATCACGCCGACGGAGTGTTATGTTTTACGTTAATAAAAATGTTTAATAACATTATTCGAAACAGAGGAAACGTTGTATTTAATGGAATGGTTAATATAAAACCATGTTAGGTTATGTAGCATAATAAACATCGTTTCCAGTATTAGCTCGAATAAGCCAAGTCATTCATAAATTGCAAATTGGAATATTATTTCAAGTCAGTGGAAATCCGCTTGACAGTAGCGCACACGCATTATTTTCTTCGGGGATTAAACAAAAAAATTAGATTAAGTGCCCTAATAAAAATGTTAAACTTCAATTATAAGACGATTTTTACTAATTTTAAGTTAAAATACAGTGCGATCGAGAAAGAGTGAACGTCACGTGACAGAAAAGGCACTAAAATTATCAAAATTCATTTCTATTCTACGTATATTATTAAAACTAATTTCGAATGTGACTAATTTAGGGAATTCTGAAGAAATGCGAATGGCCGCCAGGCCTTGTTTTAATTGTACACTTTGCAGATTTTGTGATGTATTAAGTTTTAAAACTTAATTTTGGATTATTTAACATCCACAATTATCCTTAATCAATTCATGTGTCGAATTTTGTTTGTTAAGATGGAGACGAGCTTATATTTTACGATATTGTCCTATGATGTACAGGTTAGGTGTATGGAAAAAAATTGCTGCTATCAATTTAAATCCCTGCACGTTAAATAAAGATGTTACAACAGATGCCGATGTATTTCTGAATATAACATAAGCATATCTTGTAATTACATGATTTTTGAAAGGAGTGCATAGTTAAAAGAATGAACTACAAGGCACTTGTTGATGAGACAATGGAGGAAGTCAGTACTTGGGCCCGCTAGATAAGCTTATACTAAATGATAGTAAAACAATATTTATGAACTTCACAATACAAGTCTTTTACAGAAAATCATGTAATGTACGACAATATTACGTAATCACATAGTACGAAACTGCTATGCACATATATAGACTATCACTTACTCTGGGATGTGCATATAAAACATGTTTGTGGAAAATTAAACAAAGAGTACTTTGCTACATTGCAAATGCGAGATAGCTCAGATCAAACAGGCCTTATAAATATTTATTATGCCCTAGCATACTCTCATATCTCGTATAATGTAATGTTTTGGGGAAGCTTCAGGGACAGAGAGAGGGTATTTATAGGGCAGAGAAGAATCATGCGATTAATTATTAAATTAAAATACAATGAAAGTTGCAGAAGTACAGTCATTAACAAGGGTGTGCTGACCATGCCTTGTATATTGATCTATACATGTCTAACTTATATAAAAAAAAACATGGACTTATTTGTAAAACGGAATCATTATCACACATATGAGACTAGAAATGGCGACTTAATAAGTATACCCAAACATCGTACAACAAACTACAAGCATTCCCCGAATTACAACTGTATTACTTTATATAACAGCTTAACATCACATATAAGAGAAATTACCAGCTATGCAAAATATAAACACGCTGTAAAAGATCTGCTAGTAAGGAAAGGCTTTTACAGCATATATGAATTTTTGAATAGAGAACCTTAAGGTTATGTTTAATTGTAGTGTATGTTCAGTATGTAGGTATATTGTCATACACATATTTTATTTTGTTACTTTTATGCATTTAGTACATGTATTATTATCTATATGCTTTTATTTATTGTGTGTTCGATCATGTAAAATTTTGACTTGCCATATATACTCTATGTATCTGAAATGGTTAATAAATATTATTATTATTATTATTATTATTATTCAAAAGTCGAAGTTTACAACCAGTTTGTTAGTGGTTGGGTGAAACAAGTTCTCTCCAAGATATTTACAGGATAACAGCTTATAATCGCAAAGATAAGGATTAATTATAAATTATAAATCATTTTTGCCATGTACTTACATAATTATATGCTGTTTTATGAATAATTACTAACACACAGATTCATTTTTCAGGTTATGAACTTTCAGCGTTGTTAACAAAAGCCTCATTCCTTGGATATGTTGCGGATTCAGATGATTTCTTAGTACTCATTGTGATTGTGCTGCAGGTACAGGCAAACACGTTCGCTAGCCTTATTTCCAATTTATAAGGCACAGAGTCAGGTGACGAGACGTCATTCCTTTTAGCTTTTTAGCAGTAATGGCTATGGCTAAGCAGTTAACCGTTATGCAATACAATGTGTAGATTTTATGAAATAGGTACTCATGAAAAGAAACAAATTAAGCAAAGGACTTAAAGTTATAGTAAGGTAAACACAACTTATCTAGCGGTTCGCCGTTCGTCTATGGTATATTTATGCACCGAGTTGTGCAACCATTGTAATTTCTGTAAGAACATTTTTATCGTGTTGTATTAATGTTACTATTGTCTAACTTATGTGTGTTATTAAATATTCTCCTTTCCGTTTCTTGTTTCATTTATCACTTACTACTATCATTAGGTAGGTTGAATGTCGACTAAGCTGTATCATACATGCTTGTAAATGAGAATAAAACAAAATGTATCTACTAAGTAAATATACAATTATCTATTATCCCCAAGTTTAACATTTGTAATATAACTTAGATGGCATTTATACAATTCTAGTGATATGACGAATGAATGTATATTGTTTTAAAATATATTGTGTGGTGTTTAAAAACTACTCAATTCTCTTGTTTAGCATTACAAGACTGTGTTATCAGATTTTATACAATTTGTAGCTTTTCTTTGAAGTTGCTCTTGAATCGCACCATATTTAAAACGGTTGTCTCGTAAAATTTTTCTCTTTTGAGACGAGCCCCTTCTTCACTCAACTCAAGTTTAACAAAATGCTTGGAATACTCCTGTGAAATCATTTCTTTTCACTGTTTGCAATCAATTGACGTGTTCCAACTTCAACTTCAACTTTTTCTAGTTGAAAAATCGATGATATTTAATAAAAACTGGCGTCATTTCGTATTGCCACACTTCCACAATTAATGATACAGCCAAAACTTGGCAAATTGTATACTATTATGTCCACAAAAGTAGGAATTTAATGAAAAGTTTGGTTAGTTGCTATTAACACTTTAGGAATTTCGGTTTGTTGTCCCTAAGCTGACGAAAGTGTGACGACGCGCGCACACTATGTATATAAATCAGTAAGTCACTGTCGCCAACGTGCAAATATTGAAAGCACCACAAAATAGAATAGAGTGGCACACAAAAAATCTTTAGGGAGCGGCTCATTCAGTTTTTCTCGATCTCCCTGTATATGCAATAGTTGTTATTTTACAATTGGTCTTATAGTCGAATGCACTCCGCGAAAAACCTGAACCTGGACCTGAGTAGATTAGCCTAAAAACGTTTTAATGACTTTTATGATTCTCAAATGAAGTCTTCTCCCGCTTTACTTTACACGGAATTTCTTTCAGAATTCAAAAAAGCCATTTTGTTATGAAAAACCGGCTCAGTGACGCAGTGCTAACATGCGACCACGAAGTCTCGGGTTCAAATCCTAGCTAGGGTATGATGTTTAGTAGCGTTTTTAATGTGTTACCGAGACGGTCACAGTAGGCTAAACCGTTGTTGAGTGGCAAAACATGTCTAGTCACTGTTATCTTTCCTGAGTTCGAATCTCGAAGGAGTGGTTGTTGTATTGATGTCTATACAGGGTGTTTGGTACATCACTGAGAAGTTGGGGTAGTTTGGAACCTATTTGATCAAATATACCCGTATGCAAAGTCTCACCGTTTTTGAGATATCGTCCTTTTTAGATATTTTTGCTAAACAGTTGAGTTGTTACTAATACATGTTATTTTTTATGGTAATAAATACTTTTAGCTTTCTTAAATATTTTTTATAAATATCCTTAATATGCACATTGTCGAAACAGTACAAAAAGAAATGCCGAAGTACTAATACAAAAAAATTGTAGGACAATTTATGTGTTAAAATACGTAGGTTCGAATTTACTTTTCTATTTCAAACAAAATTTTCTCAATCACGGAACTACCTCAGGATATTCAAATCATTTTGAAAACTTCTCTGTTGCATACTCTTTCCAATGGTATACCACATTATCACAGAATTATAGTTCAATAAACTGAAGAAAAAACATATTTGTAGACACCACATTTTTTATAAGGAAAGAAAATTAAACAAAATCATAATAAATTATTTCAGCCGCAGATTGGTGATCAAAACGACCGGAGGCAAAAAATTATTTTGCTTAGATACATTTGAACATTTGTGTTAGGTTGTAAAGGCGCTGTTTTGCTTAATGGGCTTGTAGACACCACATTTTTTTTTAAGGAAAGAAAATTAAACAAAATCATAATAAATTATTTCAGCCGTAGATTGGTGATCAAAACGACTGGAGGCAAAAAATTATTTTGCTTAGATACATTTGAACATTTGTGTTAGGTTGTAAAGGCGCTGTTTTGCTTAATGGGCTTGTTCAGCATTTTTTTTTAAATTTCATAAATCGAAAGTGCAAGTATAAAATGATGAAGTTGCAAAAAATCAGAATTTTATTCGCACGTTTAGTGCCTTAAAAACAATTACAAACATCCACCTCACGAAAATGGGGCGTAGCCAGGCGCTACGTCACTATACGCATAGACTCGGCGATCTCAATCGACTCGATACCGTTTACTTGTTATCTATATACTTATCGTGTTGATCTGTGCCCCTCTAAAATTGCGGATCAGATCTATGAAAGGATTGTCGTGGGGGCGGTTTTTCAGGAAGCAGCCGGTGTGATTCAATTCGTGAATTAATTCTACATTGTTTAGGATAAATTCGGAGGCGTTCTTTTTAATGGTTTCTGAGTAATTAACTCGCAAAAGTCGGCTATCACTCTCGCCTCTTAAAATTAGGAACGGGCAGTCGAGGGCTGGTAGGGGAATATACGATTTGGTGAAATGTTACCAGATGTCAAAAAATGACGGCCGAATTTTCGATTTTTAAGAAAATAGCCATTTTTCTTTCCCACAGACCTAGCCGAAATTCCGATTTCCACTGTGACATTTACGATGTAGATAAAATGCCAATCTTCTTTTTTAAATAGAGACCAAAATCGATCCTCCACTACAAGTATTAACTTATATATGAGTGTTTAAAGATTTGATGTTTTTGATTTTTTTTTTAGGTTACGCTTTAATACTTCTAAAGAAAGGATAATTTGCTGGCTCTTGTAGAGTCGAATTTCCGTATTTCCCTGTACAATTTGGATATCAAAAGAATGTGCCAATCTTCTTCTTTCCATAGAGACCTAGAACGGACTTTCATTCCACGTATTTACTTAGTTATGAATTTTTGATAATTCAGTGTTTTTCAATTTTAAATAGAAAACCATCTTTCGTTTGTCCGTGGTGAGCCGGGTTTCCGGTTACCCTTTCACTTTGGCATAAGAGCAAAACGCCACTCTTCCTCTTTCTATAGACACCTAAAACATCATTCAACTCCAAGTATTTACTTATTACTGAACGGTTGTTAGTGGTCGCGGTAGATCTCCTAGTTCAAAATTGCGTATAGTGACGTCACAAACTGATTTCAACGCCTTATATCTCGATAACGGAAAGTCAATAATATGAAATATTAAGTGCATAATAAGAATGTCGAGTACTATATAAAAACGTATAAGAACCATATAAAAATAATATGGTGGAACAAGCCCATTGTTCATAGTATTGTCACATTTTTCTGTAGTGGTATCTCAACAACTGAATTTGTCAGTTTCGTGTAGAAAGTTTAGACGGCTCTTAGGATTGAAGGAAAACATCCATTCCACTACATGCCTGTTCAGGACTCGAAGAAGATGCGTTTGACCTGTTGCCGTTTTGTGTTGAACGCCGAACTGGAAGACGAGCGGTTTCTATGGACAGACGAGCCGAAGTTCTCTCGAGAAGAAACAACAAATTTTCATAATCTTCATTCTGGGCTAATGCTGATGAAAACTCGCACATGAAAAAACAAACATCTTTCGATACAAGTTCAGTGTGAATGTATGAGCAGCAGTAATTGGCAGAACTTTCATTGGTCCGTACTATGTTCCCGACAATTTAAATGAAGACAGCTACTTTGAGTTTTTGTAGAATAATTTACCAGATATCTTAAGACGACATACCTCTAAATGTAAGAGACAGCCTGATACTTCAAAACGACGGCTATTCTGCCCATTAACAACTTACTGTAAGGGCATTTTTAGACGAAACATTTCCTAATCGTTGGATTGGGAGAACTGGGCCAATATTGTGATCAGCGAGATCCCTAGACTTAACACCCTTGATTTTCATATCTGGGGTCAAATGAAAAAACTAGTTTTTTAGTTTGAAATAGCCTACCGTGACATTGTAAGGAGAATTAACGAAACAGGTGCCAGAGTAAGGGAAGAAATGAGATTAGGCGTCACCACTACCCAAATACGAAAGAGGGCACGTAATTGCATTAGAAATGTTCCATTTTTGAAAACAAAATGAATCAATTATTCGTTTTAGATACGTTTGTTTTAGTTAGAAACGATTAATACTTACTTCATTTCCTTTCCTTATTAAAAATGTAATGTAGGTTTCCTTCTGCCTGACACATTTGTATGAGCTAGACATTATTAATCCTGTTCCTTAGATCAAGACAGGCAACGAAAGTAATATGAAAAATGTTCTTAGTGGTGTAAATTTCACTAAATAACTCGAAATATCTTACAGTTAGTGCGAGAGTTTACATCAAGCGAAACTTTTCTTTATCGATTACTCCACTTATTAGTAAAACGAAAATCCAATTGGCATACGTCCCGGATCGTGGAGGTTCAGAAGCAAACATTCTAAACCTGCAAGCTATGTCACTGGGCATGACAAAGAAGTATCAATCTGATTTCTTTGTTGTAGAATTGTTACTACTTAGTAATTAATTGCAAGAATACGATTGACTTACGTTCTGTGTTAGTTAGTTTCAGGTAATGAAAAATTAGCGGATCTTGGCTCTTTCACTGTTTCCATAAAGTATCTAAATAAAAAACATATAATAGATTGCAGTTTCTTTTTGTTTCTTTCTTATCTAAATAAAATATATTCTTAATGAACTATATATTTTATTTGCCAGCTGTATTATCTTTTTGGGCTGTTAATATTTTTGGATTATGCAGAAATCAAAATAAACAATTTTTTAATACTTAGATCAAAGTGTTATTCGTTGTTAATCCAAAACATCTTCATTACTTTGTTAATATATTAATTATAGCAAAAAAATGATATATAATCCCTGACCTCTACCACTGCATTCAGTCTTTGTGTTTCACGTACTAATTGCCGAGAATAGAGAAAGCTTTGTGTTTAAATTATTAACTTCATAATCCAAGATAATTGCTTTACTACAACAGTGTAAACGAGTTATCGAGTTAATAATAATTGCGTAATATTTATTATACAAGTAGTGTAACATAAAATAAGATACTTACTTACTATCGTTGGAAGGACACATTTAAAAAATAGTTAACAAATAAGATCACACATTAAATACAATTTCAATCTATATTCTATAATTAGCGAAAATGCTAATAAACTCGAATAATTACAAATATACGGGGTGTTTCACTTTTAAATAAAACATACAGGGTGTTTTAGTTTTAAACACGAAATATCACGAGTTATTCGAAACGTAAAACTTATGAGCATAATATGTTCCCATTGATGAGATCTTAAATCCCTTAAGTTATTATTAATAACTCCTAAGGGACAGAGCCGGATTATCCATAAGGCAGTATAGGCACCTGCCTAGGGGCGCCGACGGCTTGCGGGGCGCCGGCGACGAACAAAAAAAACAATACATTTTCATACTTGAAAATTATCAACAAAAATTAAAAATTTTCTTAAAAGCTATTATCATTTCTTTTCTGTCTGGTAGATTTGGTCACTGATGCGGGTCGAATACCGGGCCATCTTAAACAGAAGCGTACCCGGCAGCTTAATTTCAAAACATACTTAAGCACAACGCCAGACCCGCCAATCCAAACGCTCATTGGTTATTTCAAAATATACTTACGCACGACGGGTTTCTGCAAAATGTACTTCGTTTCAACACATTTCATAACGCACAACATTATCTGCCAAAATATACGCCAGCACAACGAGACCTTTCGAAACATACACCGCTACAGCACAAAAAATCGTCTTTGCATACCTTAAATAATAAAGTAAAATATTGACAGCCAATTCCATAATCAGCTTTAAAGGCGGCTTTAATAAAAGTCAAATTAGAATTGAACATATTTTGTGAGAAGTAAAATGGTGGTGACATTGTAACCCCAACTTTAGCAAAAGCTCCTTTTCAAATGATTATGGAACTGGCTGTAAAGCCAAAACTTATCAATTTATTGCAACTTTATACTGTTATAAAATTAAAAATTCTCCTAGCAAGTTGGAAATAATTCATTCGAGACAAAAGCAACTTTTTTACTTTTAAGAGTAAAAGTGAAAACAAAGCAAGTAACTGAAAGGCATTAAAATTTTGACAAAACTTAAAGGCGCCCAAATTTCTGGACCCACACATTACACTGGTTATTATAATTGTCTTCAGCTCCTTGCAGTTTCAACTTCAGGCGTGCTTTATAATCGGACCATTAAATTTTAATATTTCCACATTCTCTTGTTTACCTACAACACTAATTAAAATATGTTTTAATGTTTCCATAATTATTGGTAAAATTCACTAAAACAAATACAAGCGATACTTCTCCACACTATCAATAACTTAGCAATGTTTTTTTTAGGTTATACTGTTTTTGCGGTAGAATAACAGTGCCGTATTAGCGCAATCAGTTGGGAAGCGCTGTAACGGTGTATGTTTCGAAAGGTCTCGTTGTGCTGGCGTATATTTTGGCAGATAATGTTGTGCGTTATGAAATGTGTTAAAACTAAGTACATTTTGCAGAAACTCGTCGTGCGTAAGTATGTTTGAAATAACCAATGTGCGTATCGATGGGTGGGTCTGGCGTTGTGCTTAAGTATGTTTTGAAATTACGCTACCCGGCGTTTGTTTCAATCCGCGCAGTTCGACTTTTTTTTCAACTCGCTCTATCACAATTTTTCATCGGTCTGTGTGAAACTGACTAGAAATGATCCTTAAACACAATATAGCAATACTGTAGATCGACATTTGTCGAAACTTGAAACTCCCTCGATACTTTTTTCCTGAGAAACACAGAAAACGTGGAAATTTTCGGCTATTTGTTTACATTAAAATAACTGTTAACACTGAATGTTTTTGTGCATTTCCTGCAATCACATGGCAGCGCTAGAGTGTAGGGAATCATTTGAGCTCAAAATCGATCGTTTTTGTTCACATCTGGCCGAGTAATGGCTATTCATGTAAACAAAAACAACTGATTTTCATTGATTTCGAAAGTTAAATTTTTTTGGTTTTTATTTTTTATCTCGAATCCAAATAATTGGCTATACGCTCATATTTTTTATTTCTTGTTTTGATGAACATTTTTTTCCGAAATATTTTTCGGTGATTTTTCAAGATTTCCCTAGGTTCCGAGCGCTCAGCGAACAGCGAGTTATTGCACACGGCACTTCAATCATCATGACTTAACTATTGCGTTTAATCACTTCCACATCCATATAGTGGAGTGGAAGTACAGTAATCGTAAAAAAATTTCAAAATGTTTTCTTGTTAAAATAGGTTTAGAATGTCATGAAACGCCGAGGTTTTAAACATGAGCGACAAAAATGTTATGTCTGTCGTCTGTAACTTTTTTTTACTGATTATAAATAGTTTCGCCAGTAGGAAATCCAGAAAACGTATATAATAGTTATTTATCATACAAGTGGTAAAAATGGTGTTTCATTTACAAAATATTTGTTTTTATTGTTTTGTCCTCACTCACAAAATAAAATATAATTTTTAACATTTAATCATAAATAACTATTATATCTACTTGTTTAACTTTTTCTATTTAATGTTTTTTTTTATTTTAAAGTATTGTAGTAGGAGGGGGGATGCTATAATATAATTGCCTATGGGCGAAAAAAGTCATAATCCAGCACTGCTAGGGGATGAAGATATTGATACTAGCTCAGAAAATTTATAATTTTTATTGGATTACTAAGTTTTAATGAACATTTTTAAGAAAATTTTGTGCGAATGGCTTTGTAACCACAGCCATATATTACAGTGGCGCCCTATGGCTTTTAGCTGTGTGCGGGCACTAGTGGTGGACAGAATGTGCACACGGGGCGGGGTTGGGAAGGGAGCGCCGCAGGCGTAAATTTTTTGACACTACAAGGTCATCGGTTAACCTTCACCTTCCTTTTTTTGCAGTTCAAAGTTATCGGATAACCTAATAATAACCGAGTTAAGCGTGTACTTTCACAACCGAAGTTGGAAAACCTTTGCCGATTCCTCGCGCGCGTCTAATTCGGCTGTTGCTTGCACAAACAGAAACAAATAATAAATCGTAATAAATACGTTTCATACTTCAGAAAACGAAACGATGTTTGGCGAGAAATTGCGATTGTAAAGAAAGGGAAGGGATAAGGCAGCAATGTCCGCATTCCACCCACAAACTACAGAGCTCGGTATCTATTTGAACTTGCATTTCATCATTTACAAATAACATTATTTTGATATATTGTTAAATGTAAACATATTCTATTCAATAATTCAAAATTCAATATTCATTATTCATAAGTTTATTAAGTTTTCTTTAGGCGTGGCAAGCCCTCCCTAGATATAAATCGCCTAAAGACGCAAGACAGAGATGGGTCCCGTTTTGATACGTATTGCAGGCGTAAGATCGAAGACATTTACCAACATTTGCGTAAACGTAATATAACACATTTTTAGTGACCGCTGCCCACCCTGGTTACTAGTGGTTAGAGTTTAGGCTCATGCGCATAAAATATTAGCGGCAAACGACCCGGATTAAGATTAAGCGGATTCGTATGTGAACTTGGCGGAGGCGGATTAATATGTAGTAAAAATAACTTGTTAATTTTATAATTTTTTTATTAAAATAATTAACGGCAAAATTGTATGACTAACTGCTGCTTGGCCTTGGCGCTCTTAGATAATTCGGTGGGCACTGCCTACTCTGCCATCTCTAACGGGCCGCCACTGATATATTACAAGTATAGATCCGAAAACACTATTGCGATCGTTCATAATGAGGTAAATGATATGAAAGTAGAATTACTTGGATACAAAATATATTTTTTCTGAACTAGAAGATTTTACATCACATGTAAAAACATTAAATATATAGTGGAGGCAGTTTACGTTTTATCTGGGAACCGGTCAAATCTAATCCGATTCGAGTATTTTTTTTAAATATCAGGAATAAAAAATATCAAAACTTCTGCGGGTTAAAAATTTTCGCGGATTGTGTATTTAAATAATTGGGGGTGGTTCACAGTCCTGAAATATTTCAAAACTGACGACTGGATCTGCTTGAGAATTATATTGTAATGAAAAAAAGGTGGTGTTTATAAATTTTTTCATGAAAATTGATATTTCACAAATTGTAATGATTTGAAAATTGCGATTTTAGCATTGTAGAAATAGTACCTCGATATTGTTTTTCGTACATAACTCAAAAAATGTTGCATTTAATGAAAAAGTGCTATAGCATAAAAAAGATTATGAAGTGACAAATCATTTGTTTTTTTATGTACGACGAATAGTTCTAAAAATACGACGAATTAAAGATGGCGTTCGAGCGCGTAATAAGTCAAAATATAATACTTAATTCTCAAATATCTCAAAAACGATCAATCTAATAATAGGAATACAAATAATGCAAATTATAGGTCCTGAAATTATCTTCTTTAAAATGTTCTTTTCCTATCCCTGCATGCATCGAAGTTATGTGCCGAACACTGAGTGCTTTGTAATTTTTTTTAAAGACAAATTTCTGCAGACATTGAACATTAAGAAAACCCGTGTTGGTTTTTGTTAATATACAGTATTACTAACATGCTCTAATTTTTCAGTATTTCTAAAGCGCTCGTTTTAGAAAATATCATATTTTAAATTTAAAGAATGTTGGCAATTTTACTGGAAACATTATTTTTTCTGCAAATAATAGAACACTGTTGTATTCAGAGGAAACATTATAAAATAAAAAATAAAGTCTATGAAGCCATGTTTAACTGAAGAGCTGTCTTACGATTACTATGGCTGAATGAGAATATGTTCTTCAAGACACGCTGACCATAGTCCTGCTAGAAAAAAGCGTTTAGAAGTTGGTGGTAGTTTTATACCCACACACCCCATATCGGGGGTACCAAGCAAACAACCAGCTCAGCATGCTTACCCTAGCACGTATCGGCTTAAAACTCTAAGAAAGCATCTTAGGCCGAAAACATTTCTTGAGCTACACAGTTCAACCATCTTACCGACGAACCGGAACACATGATGTCACTTGGCACCCTGGGTTCCGGCAAGTCAAAAACCATTTCCTTTCCAAGAAGCTCCCAGGAAGAGGACGGCAACAGTCGTTCCCTTTCGCCACAGACGACGCTCTCGGGAGCCAAACATGTCGGCGAAGAAAGAACAGAAAACAGAATAGGACCAAAAAAAAAGACCCAGCCGGCAGGATCCAACAGCCAGGACCAGGGGAGGTTTGCCTAGATCGACCACACTGCTTACGTTTGTGAGTGGGGTTGACGAGAACGCATGTCCCACGAGACCTGTCCAGGTCTACAGCGACGTTTTGGGGCAAAGAGCTATCCATTTGACCCCTAACTCATCCTAAACCATCATCAAAGCCAAAGGATATTGGCCTGCGTGTTAGTTCTGGCAAAGATTAGAGAATTAACAAGATAGGACAGTTGGCGGAAAACCTTTTATCTTTTAGCAATGGCGCCATTGACCTCGACATTTAAATTTGAGTTTTCGCGCAGTTGCCACAATGTGACAATCAGATGGAGAAGACAACATTAGAAAGAGATGCCAATAATGAAAAATGGACAACACTGTCCTGATAGAACGACCGAATTCAGCTGACTGTCGCTACCCAAGGTTACTAAGAAAACAGGTTGCTTTGTAATATATATCACATGAAGTATTTCTTTGTTTATATGTAAGGTATCTATTTGGTTAGGATAGAATTGTACATTGAAAGAATATTTTTGAAACTTTTTTCTATAAAATGAGGAAAAAAACAGCCACTCGCAGCTATCACCGAGGTCTATACATGACGCAGCACTTGTCGATTCTAATGAGCTAACCTATCTTTCAGTAAGCTTGGTCAAATTCATTTAATGCTTACTCGACAAATCCCGAAACCTTTTCCACTAGATGTCGTGTACCTTTAAATTGGAGTTCATAACTGTTTTCGTGTTCTCCGTCTGACTGTCCTATCTTGTTAATTCTCTAATCTTTGGTTCTAGTGTGATTTTGACCAAATAAGAAAATAAACTAGTTTGAAGTTGCATGCAAAAATAATGTTTTTCTACTTCCATCTTTAAAATGGCGTTTATCGTATACGTTTCCATGACGCTAGATAATCCTTTAAACACGCTTTCGACAAACCTCACGGCTGAGGTTAATTCTAGATATTTTAATGGCAAAAATCAAGTTAGTTTTCCGTAATTCTTGTCATCAATCTGTCAAAATAAATCGACGCGTTGTGACAAGAGACAAGTAATTTTGTATTTTTTGGAAAAAAATGAGCCTAGACGACAGTGAAAGTGAAGAAGATGTTTTCATTGGTACTCCGCCCGAAATTACTCAAGCAGCGGCATCGGCAACTGCTAGTTTGCTGCCAGAAAAATCTAAAAGTCAATACGAACGTGCATATAAACTTTTTACTGTTACCATGTTATTGATACGTTAATAAACGAAATATTAAAATAACTTCCAAATTTTTTATTTAGATATTTGCTGTCGTAGAAAAAGTATAATATGCAACACATTTTATAAACTTGTTAGTCACTCATTTTATTAAACACTCGCTCCGCTACGCGTCGCTCGCGATTAATAAAACTCGTGACTAAAATGACGTTTATAAAACTTGTTACATAATATACTATTAAATTGTACATTCTAAACGTAGAACACTAATTGTTGAGATGGATAGTTAAGAGTAAATGACATTAGAAGCACTCTTACTACAATTCGATTTTTATTTCCTAGATTTTAAAGATACTGTGAGTGCTAGGAAAAAGGTAGTTTTAGTATCATTATGACCTAAATCATACAGTCACGCAGTCTGGACACCCTGTGTATTTGAGGACTAACTCGACAAAAATTTGTGAAACAAAAACACTGACATTAATGAATGTGTAATTGGAAAATATTTGTCGAGACCCAGCTGAAAAAACGAATAAAATTTTGTTTATTTTTACATCGATCGGAAAAGTATACCAGGGCGTGGGGAAACGAAAATTTATTCAGCTGGCGCATGATTTTCCAGTCCGAATCGAACAATAGGTACAAAAACAATAACACAACTGAATTTATTTATTCAAGCGATTTACGCCTACAAAAGGTTTTTTCTGGGTATGTGCACAAAAATGACATATGTTTCTGTTTTTATTTCGCAGGGAACCTTGAAATTATTTTGGCTTTTGTTTTATTGTCCGTCGATAGACACCCGTTCTCAGAACCGGATTGAACCACAGGGACGGCAGAAAACTGTATCAAATTAATTCTAGTTTACTGACAAACAGTGATTATATATTTTACCGTCCTATACGGGGCGACATAGATAAAAGGGTCCAAACAGAACACACCTGTTTAAGATATACGTTTAAAAAATTGACAAGATGCGTTAACAAGAAAAACATTATCAAATCTGAGGGCTCGTTTGCTGATGGATGCAAGAATAGAAGAAAAGAATATAGAAGAAACAGAACTTGTATTTGTAATGAAACCTAATTTTTACTCTAGTTCAACATTTTCCGAGCTACGGAGCATGAAAGTGGCTAATTTTCAATATTCCATAATAAAACTAAGTATCTACTATTTTTTGGAACTAGTGACAATCATCAAATTATAGATCTCTGATCAAAAGTTATTATGGACGTAAAATCCGTTATTCAATATTTTCGGAGCTATGGAACGTAGAAGTCATATTATTAGTCCAGTTAACGGAGCGCTAAAATTACCAAAATCTATAAATTGGGTGCTAATGAATGAATTTTGATGAAACCGTATGCAATGTGTTTGTAATGACGTTAATAAAAAAGTTGAAAAAAGATTAGAGTAGGAAATGATCGGAAGGGGCAGAAAACACCCCTTTTATCACGGGTTCGATAACTTGTAGAATAAGGTCAAAAATGAAAAAAAAAACAATATATTTACCTTTTTTATCCTAAAATAAGATATTTTTACTGCTGTGAATTTTTTCGAAAAGTGCATATTTTTCGAGATATGGCCACTTGAAAATTTCTAAAAGTGGGGAGGGGAAATTCAAAAGTTGAAAAAAAAAAATCTGAAAAAATTCAGATGAATGTATCATCGAAATACAAGAGTTTCTTTATTTGCAACTTTTCTCTAAAGTTCCTTTTCACAGAGTTTTTCCGGAAAAACTTGAAAACTACCCCTTTCTTTGAAATTGTAGCAGTTTAAAAATATGTAATTCCATAATTTGAAAAAAATCAGCCGTATGCATTGAGGCCTTCTAAACATTTTTTGTCTCTTGGGATTAACTTGCTAAGAGTTACAGGCAGTTTTTCACGGTAAATAATTTTTTGCACATTAAAAAAAACCGCTTCCTAAGGAATCACTACTTCCACATCCAGATTTTTGTAAAATATTGTAAAAATTTTTAGTCTTTAGCGTCTAGTACATACACTGAATTTCAAGTTTCTGTACTCATACCAGCTTGCTTTACTTATTTTCCTCTATTTAACCCCCAACTCTTCGACGAAAGCTTTTCAAAATATAATCTAGTTCCAGATGTCGTTATGATACATACGTGTACCAAATTTCAAGTGAATATTTCAATTTCATTTTATCAACCCCTTTAATGAGAGTGTCCTTGTTTTATCCCAGAGTCTCTATTTGTGATCGGTGGTATAGGTTAGGTTAGAATTAGGGTACAATTAGTTAATTGATAAGTACATATTAACTTCGCAGCTGGCTGTATCGCCGTAAGTCGCAATGCAAAAAAAAAAAAAACCCTTTAATAATGGAGTAGGGGTGGTGGGGGTTGAAAAATAATATAAATAATCTGAGACCTTGGCTTCTAGTACATACACCGAATTTCAAGCTTTTGTACTCTTATCAGCTTGCTTTACTTATTTTCCCCTATTTACCCCTATTTAGCCCCCAACTCTTCAACGGAATCATCTCAAAGTATAATCTAGTCGTTATAATACGTACGTGTACAAAATATCAAATGAATATCTCAATTTTATTTTATCAACCCCTTTAATAGTGGAGTAGGGGTGATGGGGGGGTTGAAAAATATTTTTTTTAAATTGTAGTAGTGTTCTAGTACATACACTGAATTTCAAGTTTCTGTACTTACACCAGCTTGCTTTACTTATTTTCCCCTACTTTACAATATTTAACCCCCAACCCTTCAACGGTAGCTTCTCAAAATATAATCTAGTTCCAGATGTCATTATAATACATAAGTCAATTCTATTTTATCAACCCCTTTAATAATGGAGTAAAAATAATATAACTAATCGGAGACCTTGGCTTTTAGCACATACACCGAATTTCAAGTTTCTGTACTCTTACCAGCTTGCTTTACTTATTTTCCCCTATGTACCCCTATTTAACCCCCAACCCTTCAACGGAATCATTTCAAAATATAATCTAGTTCCAGATGTCGTTATAATATATACATGTACCAAATATCAAATGAATATCTCAATTTTATTTTAGCAACCCCTTTAATAATGAAGAAGGGTTGGTGGGGCGGTTGAAAAACATTGGCCTGTAGTACATAGGTACATCAAATTTCAAGTTTCTGTACTCTTACCACATTTATCCCTATTTACCCCTCAACCCTTCACCGAATATCTTCAAAAAACAATACAGTTCCAGATCTCATTATAATATATACGTGTACAAAATTTCAAGTCAATATCTTAAACCGTTCCGGAGAAAGCGTGCGGACAAAAAAAGTTACAGAGAGAGAGACAGACCGACAGACCGACAGACAGAAATTTTTTTTTTTTGTCAAATTTAAAATCTCGACGTTTCATGACATTCTAAACCGATTTCAAGAAAAAAAAATTTTGAAATTTTTTTTACGATTACTGTACTTCCAATCCACTACGTGGATGTGGAAGTAATACATGAAAATTAGAAACATGCGCGTAAGTAAGTCTTTAGTTTAGTTTAGGTACCTATTTCACGTCCTTCTTAAATAACTCGAAAACTACACCCGCTAGTGAAAAAGTATCATATACAATATTAAACTAGTTGAAATTTCCTACAAGACTTCCTATTCATTTTTTTTTTAGGATCAATACTTTACGAGATACAGAGGGTGGCAGAATCGCATACCAAATCTTGTATTCGAGAAAAAATCACTCTCCGAGATTTTTTTGGATTTTCTTCTTTCAGATCGTGTAGATACGAAAATATAGGTTTTTCAATTCCTTCAGCATGTCTGACCGTCTGTCTGTCTGTCTGTTGGTGCATTAGCTAAAAAAACTGCTTGACGGAGAACAGTCAAATTTGGTAAATAGCTGACGCTACTGCTACCGAAGAAATGGTTAGGTTCTCAATAGAAAATATACAAGGTGAATCGTCTAAAGGAAACAGATAATGAAAAAAATGTGTTCCACTCAAATTAAAAATTTCCACGTTTCGTGACATTCTAAACCTGTTTAAAAATGAATTATTATTTGTTTGCTTATAATTGTATTGAACCATATTCTTTATAGGATTTTGCAAACAGCAGAAAAAATAAGTATCTATAACTAAAAGAAAAACTTTGTGTAAATACATTAATGAAATCTTTGCATTTTTTCGATAACCTAAATTCTGGTTATGCTAGCAAATTAAAATCCTAAAATGAATTTGTCTAATTTCCCATTTGACAATTCTCATTGTAACACTAGCATCTACACAGTCCCCTACCACGCAGATTAAACTAGTATCTACATAACCTCCTACGATCATGAAGATTCAGTTAAAAATGAGAACAAAGGGCTAAAATGAATTTATTTATCTACCTTTTCTTAAAAAATTTTCGTTCTAATGGATTACATTTTCATGAAATCTATCAATCT
Organism: Stenurella melanura; assembly: GCA_963583905.1. Classification (NCBI taxonomy): domain Eukaryota; kingdom Metazoa; phylum Arthropoda; class Insecta; order Coleoptera; family Cerambycidae; genus Stenurella; species Stenurella melanura. The sequence goes on from OY757316.1 coordinate 41,294,442, forward strand.
GTTTTTTGGAAATGCTTAGCCTTTAAAAAGTTTTTCGCCCTTCCTCTGGAACTCATCAGAAAGACATAAAGCCACTCATAAAGATGTTTCATGCAAAACCAAGACAATTTCTATGAATAAGTGTGAAATAATTATATTATATTAAAATCCTATAAAGAATATGTTTCAATATTCTAAACCTATTTCAAGGAAAAAAAAAAATTTAATTTCTTTTTACCTCTGCTACAGAATTGAAAAATTTTGGAAAAAGCGTTGATCCTAGAAAAAAAAATGAATAGGAACTCATTTATAGGAAATTTCATGTAGTTTAATATTGTACATTTCGCTAGAGGGCGTGGTTTTCGAGTTATTCCAGATAAACGTGAAAAGAGGACCCTTAAACTACCCCCCAGCACCCCACAGACCATCCACTGGTCATAACTTTTAGTATGTTGTTCAGGACACTCCTCCAACAACTGTAAAAAAAATTGGCGGTTACACGAATTATTTCTCCTATTCGGCCTTTCTTGGGCTTCGTTGACTGAAGTAATGATAATAGTGGGAAAATTGATTCAAAGGGATGAAATGAGACTTCTTTAATTAATAACTGTTTTTCAAAAAACTGTTTGTTTCGTAACAATAAGGAAGATAAAATTCATGATGTACCTTCACGATGCCATTTAAGAATAGATGCAGTAAACACAGTGGCGTAGCTGAAAATCTCGGGCCCCCCCGCAAAATGTATGGTCGGGGCCCCCACAAAATAAAATATCGCGAGACTCGGGGGCCCTCAAGAGCTGGGGCCCCCACGCACCGCGGGCCCTGCGGGTCCGTCCGCTACGCCACTGAGTAAACAAGCACTGCATAAAAGGGCGTTATTTCACTATTTTTAAATAAGTAATAAAAATCGTTAAATCGTGCAAAATGCGTTTTTTGGCAGCCATCTTAAAAAATTTTTATCATAAAAAATTCAAGATGGCGGTCACTAAACGCAATTTATTCTCTCAGAATTTCCTAGACTTTTGGTATGTCAAAAATATACCAGCAACGAACTAAAAAATTCAAACCCCGTCCTTGTGGAAATTAGTTCCACCCTATATCTACTGTACTATCTATATGTCATGAAAAAAAAAATCTTATTTCTTATTTCTCGGGAAAATGTCCGACACTAACACGCTCAACGCTTTAGTACTTTGGTTTTGTTTAAATATACAAAAATGCGGAACTGATAAATGTTATTTTAATTAGGACATTGGTTACCTTGATTAATATAGTAAAATCAACCTAAAAACTTACCGTTCTAGGTGTTGACCAAGTACAACATTTTCCAAGTCCAGTTTGCGGTTGCGGTTTACTGAAAATAAAAATATTTATTACTAAACTATAGAAGTTAATGAAAAATTAATCTAAATACATAGTGTGTGAACTGTAAATATTAGACGAAGACTTAAACAGTTCCAATATTTTGAACCGATTTGTGAATGAATATGGACGAGCAGTTAAAATATCAATAAACTTCACTTCATATCTCGCTCGTACTTGAATTAAATTTCTTTTTTTTTTGCTGGAAAAATCATAGCGAATCGAGAACCTAACAACAAGAATTAATGCAAAGTATGAGAACAAATCCAATAAGAAAATTTGACACCCAAATTAAACCAAAAACATGAATGGCAGGCAGTTTGACATTTTTGGAAAATTAATAATTTTCAAATAATATTTGATCCATTTTTATATAGAATTTTCAGCTACTAGAGGTGGACGGGGTGCTAAACATCTTATTACGAAGTCGAAGGCAATAATATTCATCACACAGAACTTTATTAAGAGTAAAGTATTCCAATTTTGATCGGGGGACGTTTAACAGACATTTAACTGTAGGACAGCTTATCTAGGAGTCTGCACCCGCCCATGGCTAAGAATAGCAGACCCAACAGGCATAAAACACCGATAATTATATCAATATACATGGTTTAAGCGGTACATCGAGAAAATCCGCAAAATCTGACGGTTAATGCAGAAATCAAGAAAATTTGCGTGTGATTTGTACACAGTCGTTGTATTAAATTTACCCGCAGCATTTCTGGACATGTAAATCCAAAATGGCGGCCAATTTGTAAAAAAGTAACTTTTATTACGACGTAAAAATTGCGTTATAATTGGGGTGATGATATGATGATATAATAGAAGCATTTGAGTATATTGCTAGCCCAGGTCTACCCCCTACCGAACGAATAAATATTATTCCCTCCTGAAAAGCACCTTTTTAACGAGCCCCAAGTAAGAACAAGAAATCCAGTTGAAAGTTGCATCGGTGTTTGGAAAATGCGATTTCCTGTTCTTTCCTTGAGGATTCGACTGAAGATCGAAAGTAGAAGCCATTGTTGCAGCAACTGCCATACTGCACAATATAGCATGTTTGCGGCATGAGGAAATACCACCAGTTGATGACCAACAGCAAGAAGCTATTAACATTGTCAATGAAGTGGTGGTGGAGAATATGGGGGATAACAGGGTGATTGGCAATGATACAGACACATTACAGTTAATAAACTATTTTAACGGACTTCTGTGAAAAATGTTATGAAACAGTCTTTTAGGTTATAAACGCTCCTAACACCCATCGTATATCATATGGTGACGAGTATGTTTGTTCGCGGGTGTAAAAAATAAAGAAATATTTCAAAAATTAATTTTTTATTTTAAGAAAACTTAGCTTTTACTTAATATCGTATAAAACGTGTAAATACAAATAAATAATTGACATAATAAAAAAATATAAAATAAAGGTAATTTTCTAGAACACGGCCCTCTGCAATTATAAGAGGCGAATTTGTAGATAATTTCTAACTTTTTGTTAAATAACGTCGCCTTTTGAATTTCTAATATTTTCAATTTTGCTCGATGATATTGTCTCATAAGCTCTATTTCCACATCTGCTTTCCTCTTCATATTCATCATCTCCAATTCATGCTTTTCTCTCATAAATTTGAGTTTTTGGCATCGTTCTTCTTCCATAAAACGTGCCTTTGCTGCTTCTACAGCAGATTTTGCATCTGCCCACTAGGAAACTCTGCTAATTGCAGCTTCAGACTTGCATCGAGTATTCTACTTAAGGGCTTTAGACTTACTTGCCCTTATCATGGCCGGACTGTACTTTCACCAATTTCCTGATTGATTTTGACTTTGAGACACTACAAAAGTAAAAAAAAAGTGTAAGAAAATCTGTAACGTAGGTACCTATTATTTACTTTTGCTAATTTCTACTGTAATTTCTATCTGTGGCTGAATTTCTTTCCTGTTTTCGGGTAAAACTTCAGCATGGAGCTGCGATGGGCTTGAAGTGCAGGCATATACTGTAAAGGAAATAACTCGAATATGGATTTATATAAGTAGTGCGAACAACTTACTGTGGTCTTCTAAAACGTCCAGAGATACAGCTTCTTCAATAATTATTTCATTCAAATCTTCTTGGCTTGAAACAGACTTAGGAGTTTGATTCTGTCCATCGGATTGCTTCATTATTGCTGGAATAAAATGTTGAAAATGATTTGCAAAAGAAACTTATTATTGTAGACTAACAATTTTTAAACAGATATGTTCAAAGTATATTTGTATCAACTTATTTGTATCTCCATCAAACTGTGAAATGTCTCCATCAATTTTGCTCGAACCAAGAATTTCTTTGACTTCCTCATCCAGTATCGTAACTTTGGTTTCTCGATAAAGACCACCACCAGTACCTCGCACATACAATTTTTCATCAGGGAACTTCTTTTTCGTTCTCTTTTTAATATTATCGTTTTTTAGAACTTTGTCATTACGGGAATTCTCTCCAGAAATACTATTAAATTCACTTTCTATCTTTCGCCAAGTCTCTCCTTTCTGGAAATTTGCTTGGGGATCAGAAAGCTTGAATTCGACGATATTTCTATATTTTCTTACCGAGGAGATTAATATAGACTCCTCTTTGGCAGAAAAGTTTGCAGATCTTTTTCTATCATCCATATTCTCTCAAAACAAAAACTAAGGTTCACGATTGTATTGTAAAACTCTTGAATATGAATCACAGGTAACTATCATGAATGCCGAATGTCTAATATCCACAAACTACCCACTAGTTTGTGCTAATGTCACATCACAAATTCTTCAAAATCTACAGTGTGCAAATGCCGACACTACCAACTGACATTTGAAAGTAACAGAACCTAGCACTACTGAACCCGGATGAATTACGCTTTACAGAACGGGAATATACCTGAGCTCCGGTTCAGCTTGAGCCGTGGCTCAGTTGAACCTACGCTGAACCTGGTATTGTAAAACTGGCCCTTAGAGCAGCATATCAAGCAGGTCAAATCTAGGACAGATCTGATGTTTTGGAAAGTCAAGTGAATGGGGATGGAAAATTATTGAAAATGGATGGAAGCCCATCTGGTCCAAATTGCCAGAAATCTGGCAAGGTTGTAGAGAGCTAGAAAAATGCGGTTGTTCAAGCGATTGTAATACCATGCGTTGCCTATGCAGAAAAAATAATTTCCCCTGCACCCTTAAGTGCAAGAAATGCAAAGGAAAATGTAGCAGCAAAAGGTATAGGGCCTTCTACATTTATTGAAACACTTTCTTGTTAATTTATTTTTTTTTTAATTACAAGCCATATGATTCCAGTAGCGATGACGAGAAAATTGTTACAATTTTATTTTGTATCTTGTTAATAAAAGCCATCTTTCTAACTTCAGAATTGTATTTTTGTTATAATTCCTTTAGAATTTTATTTTTTTGACATCACCATTGGAATCAGCGACCTCAAATTATACTTAAACGATACCTCACATAACATATTGCATTATTTTAAAAAAATGTTAAAGTTTAAAATAGCCGCCGAGTTTTTAAACAAATTCTATTATTCTTGCACTATGACTATTTTTGTTACATTTGCTAACCTTAAAGCGTTCACCTACAGTTTGATAACAGTCTTTGGATATATTTTTCTTTTGTTTTTAAACATTTTATCTGAATTTTTGAAAATGGCTGCCATTTTTGTCTATGAGGTCAGGGGTCAAAGTGCTGCGGGTCAAATTACTTCTATAAATATGCAAAGCGTACATGCCAAAGGACTTGCTTTCTGCATTATTCGTCAGATTTTTATGCGTACCGCTTATACTAACACCGGGCCTTAACATACGTGGCACCGGCATGGTGAAACGTATCGGCCACGATATTAAGAAAACTTACAGCCCTTGAAAACTAATTTCTCCGCCACATCTCCAATGATTTAAGGTACACAAAACATTTGAAAGAGTATATTATTTTTTTAAATTAAATAATTAATAACTTTTTTGCTTATCGATCAGGGAGAGTCGGTTTATCTTCGTCGTGGACTGCCGTGTTTGTGTTGACGCTCCCGGAAAAACGCAAAAGAACCGGTTAAAACTTCATTAAACTCAATAAAATTCAAGTCATCGGCAGACTAAAAAATTCTACGTAAAATTAAGTGTAATAATAGAAGAGCCCACACCGAATTAATAATTGAAAAATGGAAAAATTACTACTACCTACTAAAAGTGTTAGGTAAAACAAACTAATATGCAGGGTGTGCAAAATATTCTCTTTCTCATAACCCGCTGTAAAAAGTTCTTTCTACCGCAAGACAGGGCTCTCCCTTGCGCTTCCACCGTAGATGGATATTTACCTACGGAACGATTAATAAATAAAAGTCCCATGTGGCCAGCGAATGTATGTATATCTTGGCATACAAACGAAGTAAGCGCAAGCGGACAGAAGGAGATTCAGAAACAGAAGAAACAGAAAACTTAGAAGAAGCATGGAAACTAAAAATAAGCATCTTGCAAACCTCTACACTCCCCATCCGATGATGACAGATGGAAACTAAAAAAGAAGCATGGAAACTTAAAAGCAGCATCTCACAAACACCTACACTTCCCATCCTACATTCCTACCCCATGCGTCATGCTCAACAAGCATGTCCCATATCCAATCCCGCATGTGCAGCTGGTCCGGCGGTACATAAAACATCCGAGGCTTGGTTCCGGCACGCGGTTTAGCCGTCCGTTGGGCGGATGACCGAGCTGCGTGTTTGAACGAACCTCCAGAATGGGTGACCAGAATCGGCAGCAATGCTCACCTTACGCTGGCAAATTAATCAATCAATCAACTTTTTTATTTATTGATCTATTTTGTTCAAGAACAATAGGTTTCTGCCTCTAGCTAACACTACTAACTAAACTTGAGGGACGGACGAACAGACAGACGGCCGGATGGGCAGAGAGACTTTTTGAAAGTTATTTAGAATTCACCAACACAGTGATATGAAAATGTTTTCTCTACGAGCAATATTACATGTTTTAGAAACGTGCCGATTAAATGCAATACACTCTTCGCTTTGTATTTGCGGAGGATAAAATAACTAAATTAAATGTACTTCAACCAATTTTTTAATATAGTAGAATGCTCGCTTTGACAAAAGTCGCTTAGTTTTTGATTCCATTGGCACTTTCAGAGTAAAATGTTTGACTGCCAGATATGTTGCATATTTTATCAAAAAATCATTAAATGCTCTGTAGAATTAATTAAAAAGAAAATTGTTTATAAAATATTTGCCATATTTTCCGGATTGCAATAGTTCTTAAATCAGATTTTCTGAGAATCTAATAACCATGATATTTAATAATGTGTAGCGTGCTGTCAATTTTCGGCGGCACACATTCGTTGCAGATAGTCGCTCTCCCACTACTTTAAGATTTTTTCAACAACCCACACTACCCACCCGCAATGGCCTATCGTTAAATAGATGGACGCACTGTCACAGTCGTTGTTTATAATATTTTGAAAATGTCTTGAAATAATAAAATATAAGTGTATTTGTTGAATATTAATTCAGTATTATATGGACCTACATAAAATTGTTCAATAGATTAACACGTTATAAGACACTTTCTATGTAGTTTACTGTTTGCAAGATACTTTCAGCTAGTACGTATTTTTTCAACAGTGAAGTGGATTCGTAATCTAAAGGGCATAAGTAACATATCTGGTAAGGTAATACATACTCTAAAAGTGCCAACGGGCTGAAAGATAGAAATTAAATTGCACTCTACTAGTACTGATATCAGGTAATAAGATTTCATTTCACCAGAAGTCGCCAAATTTTATTTTATAATTTTAAAGACTTTGTTTTTAAGGCAGCTCAATTTTTTACAAAAAACAAAATGTATATATTTTTCTCTTGTAGACAGCAACAGATTTCTACTGTAGATATACATACGATTTATAACTACACACTGTTTATGGTTTAGTTATAATTAAAGTTGCAATTAAACATGTGTTTACCAAGTCGTTGTCATTGAAAACAGTACAAAATCGTCAGATTTTACCGGTGGTGATAATCTGATGTAACTCTTTAATGATGTAAATTAAGGCTGATTAGTTAGCTCATCAATCAAATGATGATTGTCGTAATTAATCGTAATAATGGTGGTAGTTACAATACACACTAGATCTAATTGAATTAATTTGTGTCATTGAAACAACAACAAAAATCAACGAGTCATCTGCATTTATGTTCAAATCGATTCAATTAATAAGCTAGTTTAAAAACACGACTCATGCAGTTCGTTCAAATTAGACTTTGTAGAAGAGATAAATTACAATGTTTTGATTTATTAAAATTCTTGTACTCGTTGAAGAAGTAGTTTTAAAAAGCCAAAGCCTTTCCAACACAAGCAAGTTTCACCCCTTTTAATATCATCCCCCACCCCTAGTGAGTTTTCGCGTTTATACTACGTTGGTCGCACGTAAACAAAAATATAAAATGTTCCTTATAAAGAAACTACAAATAGGTATAGAACCTCATTTGGCAAAAGGATCAATAAAATTCGAGTAATGAATGGGTGATCGAACGAACGAGAGCATACAGTACTCAGTACAATGTTGACACATTCTTGGTACATTCAAATATTTGGACAAAATACAATTCGGATCATGCCTTATGTACCCAATGTGTAAATTTCTGTTTAACCCCTAGTAGTAAAATTTGGACATCTCCTGAGGTCATTTATAATTCCCTAAAAGAGAAGTAAATGACGTTCGGAGGGGGGGCAGATCTGGATTAAGGTAGTTGCCTAATAAGACTACCCCTTATGTGCATTTTTGTTTTGTTTTTCGCAATGTTCGCAAAAATTATAAGGTCTGTAACAGAAGTTCAGGAACCTTCTTTATAGAGGACGAAATATACAATCCATTAACTTATAACAATAAGGTATAATTACTTCCACATCCACGTAGTGGAACGGATATAGACATTGACTAGAAATTTGATACACGCACGTATTATAACGAGATCAGGAGCTGGATTTTTTAAACTTATCCGGTAAAGGGTTGGGGGGTCAATAGAGGAAAATAAGTAAAGCAAGCTGGTAAGAGCACAGAAACTTAGGATTTTCAAGGAGTTACCTCGGTGACTTGAGAAGCGGTTAAGAAAACAAAACAAAACAAAAACATACTAGAAAGCCAAGGGCTCAGTTTTTTTATAATATCTTCCATCCTCCCACCACCTCCCCTCAATTATTAAAGGGGTTAATAAAATAAAATTGAAATGTTCACGTGAAATTTGGTACATGTATATATTATAACGACTTCTGTAATTAGATTATATTTTGAGATGATTCTATTGAAAGGTTGGGGGGTTAAATATGTGTTAATAGGCAAAAATAAGTAAAGCAAGCAGGTAAGAGTACAGAAATCAATGCCAAGGCCTCAGATATTTTTATAACAACCCCTCCACCACCCCTTCCATTATTAAACGGGTTGATAAAATAAAATTGAGATATTCACTTGCAATTTGGTACACGCATGTATTATAACGACATCTGGAATTAGATTTTATTTTGAGATGATTCCGTTGAAGGGGTGAGGGACAAGTAGAGGTAAATAGGGGAAAATGAGTAAAATAAGCTGGTAAGAGTACAGAAACTGGTGTACTCGAAGCCAAGGCCTTAGATTTCTTTATAACATTTTTCAATTTGGTATACGTATGTATTGTAATGATATCTAATTGAGATAATAAAATTATATGACCAAATATTTCCACAAAGCACAGTACAAATATAGAGACTTGGATGGAGAATCTGGATGTGGAAATAGTGATTCCTTAGGCAGCGGTTCTTTACTATGTACCTACTTTAGCCCAGGTATGTCACCCTTCTAAACTTCTTTTACAGAGAATAACACAGCCATGCGCCGCTGTTTCAAAATTAGCAGAGGGTCTAATCTTTGTTTAAAATATCCACCTTTTTAATGTTTAAAATTATTTGATATTCAACATGCAGGATGCGCTTGGAGTAACTAAAACATACTTCGTTATTTTCGATCCTGGCTAGTAAGATATATAGTAGCACAGTCATCAGCGACTTTCAGCTGGAAATAAATATCATAGTCCTTAGAGGTACTTTGGTAGATTTTTAGCAGTAGAAAAGTATTTTAAAATGTTATCAAGGCCACTGTGGGCGGAACATAAAACAAAATGGAGTAATATTTAAAAAGAACATATTTTTTTAAATGACTAAAACACAAAAAATACTAAAACTATCGTAAAGATAAAAATTAAAGATCATTAAATTTTATTACAAAAACTAACACTAAAAGTACCTACAATTTTTTTCTTAGGACGCCCCCATACGGAGATATTATCCTTTAAAGTTTACAAATTCAAGAATGTTTTTTGGCTATTACTTCCAAACCATTCTATCGATTTTAATAAAATTTGGACTGTGTACATATTAAATATCTTTATTCCAGAAATATGGCGCCCTTCTTGTCCAGGAAGCCAGGGTGGAACACCCCTAATGCTGCTTACTGTTAAATATTGACATAGATTAATTCTTGAAAATTAAGGTTACATTTTTAAATTCCTTAAACAATTTTCTAAAAATTGTTCTTGTTTGACATCGATAAAGCGATCCGTTTTTGAAAAAAAATGATTTTACTGACAAGAGATTAAGGAATACTAGTAATATAAACTACTAAACTACTGACACCTGTTTAAAAGTGAATTGTTTATTATTTGTTTGCTTATAGTAATGAAACATATTCTTTATAGGACTTTGCAAACAGTGAAAAGAAAAGCTATCTATGAGAACTAAAAAATAATGTCAATTATAATTATTTTATACTTGTTCATGGATATTGTCTTAGTTTTGCATGGAACATCGTTATGAGTGGCTTTAGGCTTTTCTGATGAGTCCACAATAAGGACGAAAAATGTTTCAAAGGCTAAGCATTTCCAAGAAACTGAATGAGATTTTATGAAAATGTAATTCATTAAAATGAAAAAATTTTTAAAGACAAGGTACGTAAATAAATTAATTTCAGGCCTTTCTTCTCATTTTTAACTGAATTTGCATATCGTAGGAGATCATGTAGATACTAATTTAGCCTGCTTAGCCGTAGGGACTAGGTTGGATGCTAGTGTTAAAATGAGAATGGCAAATGAGAATTTTTACTTGTTAGCATAACCAGAAGTCAGGTTATCGAAAGAATGCAAAGATTTCATTAATATTTGTATATATAGTTTTTCCTTTAGTTCTCATAGATAGCTTTTCTTTTCACTGTTTGCAAAATCCTATAAAGAATATGTTTCATTACTGATACCTGTGAGAAAACAATTCAATAAATTAAAAGTCAAATTTGAGTAGCAAGTAATAACCAAGTTGTAAGTAGTTCTGTAAGAGTAGTTTATTGACATGGCAAGTTTTACAGCTGGTGAATATGTCGACATGAAACTTATGTACGGGCTTGCCGCCGGTAATGGTTAGGAAGCCAGACGGCTTTATGGGGAACACTTTCCTAATAGAATTATTCCAAACAGGAAAATTTTTGAACGAGTAAACCGTCGAGTACGGGAAACAGGTAGATACCATCTTAGCAATAAAAAACAAAATAATAAAAATTAAAGAATAAATATCTATTTAAAAAAATAATCCTATTAATTTTTAGGATACGTGGAACCGAAACGAGGAAGTGAAGGTGGTCTTAAAACTATTCGTACAGTTGTACTAGAAGAAGCTGTATTAGATGCTGTTGCTGAAGACTCATCAGTACGCGTTAGGAAGCTCTCAGCGCAATTTAACACTTCGAAGTCGGTGGTTCACAGAATTTTGAAAGAACAGCTTCTCCATCCTTTCCACATCCATAAAGTTCATGCAATGTCTCCTGACGGCTACCCTTCTCGAGTTCAACATGCTAATTGGTTCCTGCAATAGCAACAGGAAGACCGCAAGTTTATTGGTAGTGTTTTGTTCACGGATGAAGCAGGATTTCGCAGGGATGGTGTAATAAATTCTCACAATTTACATAGTTGGAACGATAAAAATCCTCATGCAATTATTCATCATCACCAACGACAATTCCAAATTAACGTCTAGGTAGGAATAATTGGAAATTATTTAATAGGGCCATTTCCTACAAGAAAATCTAGATGGTTTATTGAAAGATGTGTCATTAGCAACTATAAGAAACATGACGTACATGCATGATGGAACTTCTCCTCATTTCAGCATCACAATCAGGGAATATTTAGATCAAAAATTTTCCCACCGAGGAGGTCCAGTACCGTGGCCTCCTCGTTCTCTTGATCTAAACCCATTAGATTTTTTCTTTTGGGGCCATCCCAAAAATTTAGTGTATAAAACACCGGTACAAACAAGGAAAGATATGTTACAAAGAATCACTACCCAATGTGAAGTGATTCGGAACAACCCTGGAATGCTATTTCAGGTTCAGCGATCCAACTTATCTCGCTTACGAGAATGTACTCTTGTATAGGGTGCTCACATCGAACATTTATTGTTATGTAGTTAAGTGTATATTGTAGTTGTAGTATGTAATTATGTGTTGACGAAAGTATTTGTCCTTTGTCAGTAAAATCATTTTTTCTCAAAAACGGATCGCTTTGTCGATGTCAAACAAGAATATTTTTTTTTAGAAAATTATTAAAGGAATTTAAAAATGTGACCTTAATTTTCAAAAATTAATTTGTCAATATTGTTCCACCCCTGGCTTCGATACGAAGATACGAAGGGCGCCATGTTTCTGGAATAAAGATACTCACTTAATATGTACAGTCGATAGAACGATTTGGAAGTAATAGGCAAAAACCATCTTGAATATGTAACCTTTAAAGGGTAACATATCCGTAGAAAAAATGATAGGTACTTTTAGTGTTACTTAATTACTTTAGCCCAAACTATACGTTCCCGAAGTATTGCCTTATAGTGCCGGGACACCCTGTATAACCATTTTTTAAAATAAGAATGAAAGTTATGGGTTTGGCAGATAAGGTTACTTTTCATACACGTTTTTTTAATCATTTATTTATTTAAGTATTTATTTATTTATTTATGTAGTTTATTATTTAGAATATATTACATGAGATTTCACACCTACAACTAGTTAAATGGACAACTATTTTCTCCTTAAGATGTAGAATTTCGTGTGGAATTATTAAAGAACTGCCTCTCGCATGTCACGTCACTTGAAGAATACAATATAAGTACTCTACCTGCTTTTTACCTGTTGGCACTTTGCAGTTTCAGACGTAAATGACAATAAACATTGTTACATTAGTAAAATAATTATTCAATTCTTTTGTGCCACAATCACAACTGAATAATTGTGAGATAAACAATTCTAAGTAGGTTTCAAAACCAGGTGCATATTATATTATAAGAATCCTCCGTATAAGAATAATCATTTAAGCTGACAAATTCTCTTATCTTCAAAATCTTTAAGTAGAAATTCTGCATATTGTCACTAAGTTAAACACAGGGCGACAAAGGACCACGCGCATTACTTATGAAAAGTAGCCCTCAGTTAAAATGGCTAAAAATTTAATATGTTATAGTTTACGACTCACTGATCGAAACTTCTTATGGCCATAAGGCCATATACAGGGTGTTTCACTTAAAAGTCCCCAGGCCATTATCTCTAAAACTAATAAAGATATTTTATTTTTGTAAATGGCAGATGATTGATACCAAAGAAAGGTTTAAATAACGGTGATTAGAATTTTTCCTCAACAGCACACAGAGATGGCGCTGCGATGCAAAACTATTTTTTGATGGCTGGAACCTTGAAACATAAGTCATGTGATTAAACAATAATTTGTGAATAATTTTGATGGTATAGAGAATTTACAAAAAACAAGCCGTTTTGGAGTTACATGAGTTTCTTTCATTAATGCCAGTACACGTGAATTTTGATAAATCCCTATAATTTATTTATTATTTATTATAGAATATTGGTTACCAAACACTTTTTTTCAAGATAAGGAAAGTGATATAATACACTATCATAAAATTATGTTTACCACTTCCGGCCAAACCGGAACTAACATGATGAACCAATATCCATATGTTCCCACATATTACATTTTTTTTTTCTAATAACGCTTCTAATAAAACGGCTCCCAAAACTTAAAGTAAGTAAGACAACAAAGAAAATACACACTAATTTAGAATGGGCTAAATTTATATTAACAATTCAGTAAAGAACGTAAACAAAAGTTTTATAAACAAACATTTAAAAACTATCGAAATATTATTAAAAATGAAATTAAACTAATTTCTTTCTTATTAGTAGGTACTTATTATATTAAATGTTCAAAATTTCTCCCTTCTTCATGAATACACATATTGTACCGTTTCAGTAACTCTTCATTGCAAACTTTTTGTAACGTATGTCTATTTATAGCAGCAACACTTGCATATATTTTATTATACAAATCGGCCATATCCTCAATGGGTTCAATGTACACTACACTTTTTAAATACCCCCAAAGGTAAAAATCTAATGGAGTCAAGTCAGGTGATCGTGCTGGCCATCTGACTACTCCATTAGTACCAATCCATCCCTGAGGGTACATTTCATTAAGACAATCTTTGAGTAGTACTGAGTTATGGGGTGGTGCACCATCTTGGTGAAACCAAATATTCTCCTAGTTATGAGGGATAGTCTCTAATAATCCTGGCAATACATTTCTCAAAAATATCTCATATTTTCTTCCATTTAAAGTCCCATGGAATAGATATGGTCCAATAATATATCAATTTAATATTCCACACCACACGTTAACTCCAAAAGTTACCTGATTTCGGGTCATTCTCATCCATCTAGGATTATTTTGTGACCAGTATCGGCAGTTATGCTTACTCACAACTCCGTTGTTGTGAAAACGGCTTTCATCACTCCAGAGCACATTTTTTAAAAAATTTGGGCATTCTTCAGAAAGAACTGAAAATTCAGCTAGAAAATGTAATCTTCGTTCATAATCACCAGGCCTTAAATGATGGATCAATTTTAATTTGTATGGATGGTATTTATTTGATTTTAATATTCTATGGCACGAAGATATCGACAGATTAGTTTCCGATGCCAATTTCCGGAGAGAACATTGAGGATTGTTGACAACACTATTTAACACCAAGGCTGTATTTTCATCGTTTCTAACTGGCCTATTTCTGTTACGAATAGTTTTCTTAAAACTACCCCAGTTTCTTAAATTTTTAAACAGCATGATAAATGTTTTTTTATCGGGTGTAGGTCTATTTGGAAATCGTAAACAAAACAATCGTTTTGCTTGTCGGGAATTTCTTTTGCATTCACCGTATATTAAAATCATATTTAACTTATCTTCATTGGTGTATCTAACCATTTTTTAAATTTATTTTTTTTATTGCCTTATTTGGATTAATTTGCTTTGAATTGTTTCTAAGTACACTATTTCTGTTTGAAACTATGATTGAAATGCACCAACTACAAACTTTGTTTAATAACTGTCAAACTTAAAATTAAATCAAAGCCTACTAATATCTCTTAAGTAGATTTTTCATTACCATTCTAAATTAGTGTGTATTTTCTTTGTTGTCTTACTTGCTTTAAGTTTTGGGAGCCGTTTTATTAGAAGCGTTATTAGAAAAAAAATGTAATATGTAAGAACATATGGATATTGGTTCATCATGTTAGTTCCGGTTTGGCCGAAAGTGGTAAACATAATTTTATGATAGTGTATTATATCACTTTCCTCATCTTGAAAAAAAGTGTTTGGTAACCAATATTCTATAATAAATAATAAATAAATTATAGGGATTTATCAAAATTCACGTGTACTGGCATTAATGAAAGAAACTCATGTAACTCCAAAACGGCTTGTTTTTTGTAAATTCTCTATACCATCAAAATTATTCACAAATTATTGTTTAATCACATGACTTATGTTTA
The DNA here is from genome assembly GCA_963583905.1 of Stenurella melanura. Taxonomy (NCBI): domain Eukaryota; kingdom Metazoa; phylum Arthropoda; class Insecta; order Coleoptera; family Cerambycidae; genus Stenurella; species Stenurella melanura. Next base: position 41,309,712 of record OY757316.1, read on the forward strand.
AAGGTTCCAGCCATCAAAAAATAGTTTTGCATCGCAGCGCCATCTCTGTGTGCTGTTGAGGAAAAATATTCTAGTCATCGTTATTTAAACCTTTCTTTGGTATCAATCATCTGCCATTTACAAAAATAAAATATCTTTATTAATTTTAGAGATAATGGCCTGGGGACTTTTAACTGAAACACCCTGTATATTGTTTAATATAATAAGAGCAATCACAAAGTAAAATTTTAAAACTGAGAATACTGTTAAAATTTCTAATCGTATGGAGAGCTTTAATTTTGTGACATTTTTTATCCAAAATCTTCACCTTCACCGTAGTGTAGATGCATTAGCAGTAGTACTTCCTGAAGAGCACCCCAGAATGTATTATTCTGTGGATAACAGAACATTAGAAGACAGAAGATTTTTATCTGAGACCTCTGGTTATTGCAGAAAAAAAAATAACATGGGGTAGTGCAATTTACGCAAAATGCGGAATAAAATTCAACAAAAAGCAAAGCTACAAATATGCCAGTACTGTCTATTTTTATGTAGATATGTTTCTTACAAAAATGGAAGAAATGGTATATCACGTTGTAAGTGAAGCATCAGTACTAATTGTGGCAGATGATTTCAAAATTGATATAGGTACTTAATGAATCTGAAACCAAACATTGATCTTAATGTTTGACTCATTTAATATATTTCCTACTACAAATCAGCGCACACGTATTAATAACAAAACAAAATCATGTATTGGTAACATTTACACAAACTATAAAAATATGTGACAAATCTTGCATTCATTAATTTCTGATCATACGGCACAAAAGTTAATAATTCATATTACTGATGCAGAAAATAAACATATTGTATTCAAAAGATATTTTTTAAACGAAGAGAAAAACGATTTTATAGTGAGGTTAAAAAGTGAAAGCTGGGATGCTGTATACGAGATTGGCCAATCAAATGTAAAAGGGAATAAGGTAGATGAGGTTGAAAGTAGAATACTTTCAAAGAGGATTTAAATAGTATGAAATGCCGTAGGTCAAGTACCGAAAAGCTACCCCTTTATGTCGGTATGCCAGGGGTTCACGGCGACCCCGCCGTGGCACACAAAGTTTTTCTTTAAGAACTAAGCGATCACTATCTTTCTATATAACCTAAATTAATAGCGGGGCCGGATGATATCCCATCATTTCTGATTACAGATTGTGCCGCCATGTTTTTATATCCACTTTCCATACTTCTTAACTTATGTATTCACCATGGTCAGCTTCCAGACTCTGGAAATATTGAAACGTATGCCCAGTTTTTAAGAAAGGTAATAAAAACAATATTGCCAATTTCAGGCCTATATTGACAATATGCAATTTTTGGAAAGGTTTTGAAATTTTATTTTATGATACCGTATAGCCCAGCATTTAAAAGTCAGCTATCAATTTACCAGCACGGTTTTGTTAAAGGGCGCTTTACCACCTCTAATCTAATATGCATAACTCAATCTATCTCAGAGGCCATTGATCAAGCGTATACAGATACCCCTGACCACGCTATATCACTTCGAAAAATGTCCTCTTTCGGTTCCTCCCAATTTCTGCTCATATTTTTTCAATCCTATCTCTTAGGTAGAAAACAATATGTCGCTTATAATGGGTTTCGGTCCGAAGAGGCCGTTGGCTTGTAATTTAGAGATTAAAAGACAACGGTCCCAGAATCCCAGAATCAGTTATAAAGATAAATGCTATTGTGGAAGTTACCTAAGCTGACTGCTTACTCTAGGCAGATGATCACAAACTTTAAAAAATGCCGGCATACGGTTCTTGTACTTTTTAAATTTGCAACGATATAGTGCAGAATTCTTGGTAATAATGTAAGGTTTTTACTTCCCTAGATTACAAAAATTAAGGGTCTCTCAGTTTTGTCTGCCTCTTGGCGCTCTATTTAAAAAACTATTTGGAGGAGAACATTGAAATTTGGTAGGTAGTTGATGTTATTGCCAGCGAAGAAATGAGTAGACTTTCCTTAGAATGTATCGGACCGCCTAAAGAGAATAAATAATGAAAAAAATGCCACAAATGGTAATTTGGCATGTAGTTAACACAGTTAGCAAAGCAATGTTACACTTTTACTGAAATATACAGTGGTGGAGAGTAAAGAGACATTTATGCAAAACCTTCAATATTCGGCATATTTTTCTGTTGAATGACCACTCGGTATATTTTTTTAACTATAAGTTATCAGGTTTGCTTTGTAGCAATAGTGATAACTACAGAACCGATTATTTATTATTATCCTTTGTCGTTCCTTAATCCATAGTTTTTAGAGTTTTCATAGGTTAGAGAGTTTTCATAGTAATAGTGATTCATTGGTAGTGGAAATCTACAAAATAATACAATTAACCATAATATCACGGGGAAATAAACTTTACGCTTGTGACTTTTACGCGAGAGGATCAGTTGGCGGTTTGCCTTGAAAAACAAAACAGAATAGGTGTCCGAAACGTTGGCGAAGTATTTAATTTTTATATTTTTATACTTCTTTGTGTCATTTGTCAAAATAAGCAACCTCTAGAGCCCTTAGAGCAGCTACGTTTTAATATTTAGATTTAATTTCATTAAAATATATTCTTTTTATTTTCATAAATATCGTCGTAAATTTTTATTTAAAAAAAAACTTCCAGTAGGAATTTCAAAATCGTAGAAACTATATAAAATATAATTTCATAATAAAATAAATGAGCAATAAAATATGGTATGTGGGTAATAATAATAATACACTTACCTAAGCCTAGGTGCAATTATTAATTAAGTTTATATTTTTTGAGAAGAACGTAATAGTTAATTATTTTCTATAAATAAATAAATTCCACGTACATGTTATGAACTGATAGCATTTAAAGTAAGACCTTGGAAGAATGGTGTAATTTTTGTTTTCTAACTTTAGCTATTGAGTGGAAGCAACTATTTATAAAAATCGTTGTTTTGTTAATGAAATAATTCCAACAGGTACGAAATTTTCTCTCGTGTACATATTATGTTACTAGCTAAGTATTTCACAAACAACTTTTGTGAAAGTTTTTGGGGTATTCCTGTACATGACATTTCGTAATTAAATGTATTTATTGTGAATTATTACGACGTTTAAGGTTGATTAAATTCATTAACTTTTTTATCTCATGTTAGGTATAGAATAATGTGCCTCTATTCATCGCTACCGACTGTAAAAACAGACTACTAGACTCAGTTCGAGCTCTCATACCAAAAAAGGTACCCCATCGAACACCTCAAATTTAAAAGGTGAAAATGGTTGCAAAACGTAAAAATCATGTTACGCCCGCCAGACTAGTAAAAATTTGTTGATTGTAATTTTTTATAACTTTTTGAATTTAGCTTAAAAAATAATTCTACTTTTCAAAAGACATGCTTGAAATTTTCGCAATTTGTGGTAAATAATGAACCATTTTTAAAAAAATGTCTCTGTCTGCCAATTTTTGGTAATTAACTTCTGACAGACCTTTTGTTATAAATTATTTTTTTTATGAAAGTGCACTTCATAACAGCTTTTACAATGGTCACGTCAAAACACCACCTTAGTTTTTTCTGTTTAATGACAGTTAATGACAAGAACTTTAAGTTAATAGAAAATTGGTAAAGTATAATTTTGACATTGGAAATGTTTATGTTTTCATATATGGGGTAGAGTTACCAGTTTTTGTTCAAGGTCAAAAGACAGCGGTGTCGCGGCAAAGTAGAGAGAAGAAGAGTAGGGTCACTTACTCTTAAGATTTGTTATAATCGATTTAATTTTTTATGAATCCACTGCGCATCCGATATTTGTACTGCTCGAGCTAGAAAATGCTAATAAACTGGCCAACACTTACAATGACACTAAATTATTTTTGTTCGAAGATATCCTTGGCAGATGATTTATTTTGCGATTGAATTTAATGTTTACTGATTAATCAATAAGTAGCGAATTAAAATTTGACCTGCCTTTACTTAAATTCATTACATAACAGCCACGTCTGACGTTACAGACTGAAAATGTGTGACTTTATATTATTCAAGCAAAAATGTGTGCACGGCTGCCGAAAAGGCCGCGCTACTACCGATTAGGCTGCTGCGCTTGCCAATTACATTACCTACCGTGACGGGAGATTACCTAAAATTTGTACAGCTATGCTGACGGTAGAACACAAAAGTGTACAGCTTGCTACAAATAGGTGCCTGCTTGCAAATAAATGATGTGTTAGAACTGCAACTAACTGATATAAGTTCTTGTACAAATTGAGTGACAATAATAATATCTCTTTATTTCAAAGTAATGTGTCGCGGTCGACTGAGACTATCATATGCAACGGCTGATATACGCAAATGTAACATGAGTTGCATATATCACAGGGGGTTAAGTTACCAGTTTTCATTTAAAGTGGAAAGCGGTGTAGTGGATCGTACTATTTCCGGATGAGGCAAAGCCGAGTCCGGAAAAGGGTGAAAAAGTTGAAAAACTTTATGTTTCATGTATGTCCCGTCCCGATGATTGCAAGTATTGCGAAATCTGTGAATTTTTCTAAGAAGTGTAAATATAAAATTGGTGCAGGTACAGGTCGGGATTTAAAGTGTTTTGTATTTACACTCTCAGAAGTTATCCTTATTTAATTCTTGAGCAAGATCAAGACAAGAAATGAAGGCACGTGTATCTACAAACTTAGGGGCGGTGCTGCAATCGTTTTCTGCTCGAATAGGCGAGAGAAAAGGTGAGATATGCATTTCTCTCCATCTGGCGTATTATTGCCGATAGTGTCATCTTAGAAAAATTATACCTTATATACCTGCTGTTGCTACAACTATTCGAAATTTTGCAACCGTGTTTGAACAACCCGAAACCCTCGTCTCATACACAAAATTTGGGGTTACCACTAAAATAGCAACACAAGCCTAATACAATCCGACTACTCTGAACGCCTATATTACAACCAACTAACGAAATGTAACGCGAATAATTTATCACCAGGCAAAGAAAATAGGACAGTACTGCTGGAATCCAAATTAACCACATTCGTTCAACTAAGTTTCCATAATATAGGTTATCCCAAGTCGGTTTGAAAATCATAAAAAAAGACCGACAAAGGATGTGGCGTTGTTTTGAAATGTTTTAGTTTGCCCAAGTTATTCAAGATACGGAGAGCAGACAGGGCAGTGAGTTCAAGGTTTGGGCGCCATGATAACTAGGATAATCAAGGAAAAGAAAACTAGAGACAAACAAAAGACACAGTACATATATACAATAGTACCACATTACAAAATATTATATTGCACAAATAATGAGTTATCACAGCATCAGCATCATCGATACTATACAGCAAAATATCAAACAGAAATGTATACAAAATACACTATATTAGAAAAATTTACAACGAAGATAAGAAAATATAGCACCAATGATGCTAAATAGCAACACACCGGAAAGAAATACTATATTACAACTAAGTTTGAACCTTTACGAGATTTAAACCGAAATATATTATAAAGGTATATCGCAAACGATCAAACAAACAAAATATTTACAGCATTAGATATACTAAAATGCAACACAAAATTTACACCATTAGATATACTCAAATGGCAACAGAAAATACATTACAACGATAAGACAATAAAACTTAACCTAATAAAAAATATGCAGTTTCACTCGAACTTGATATTTTTTTGAGATTACCAGCATATATTCTTCCCGCTGCGTAATTCCAAATGCTTAAAAACGGGACAAACCAAGTTATATAACCACAAGAAATAATACTAGAACTTATCTCTAGCAGATAAAATACAGGACACCCAAGTTATATAACTACAAAAATTTATACTAGGACTCGATCCTAACAAATAGACACACATTTCATAACGCATCCGAATTCCTTTAATATAAATAATCCACATAAACGATGTGATTCGACGAGTCAAATCTAGGAAATTTCAGATTACACGACGCGTATTATGTGCAAATAATAACCGACATGTCTAACCACTGAGACATATCCAGAACAAAACTACTACTTTAACAAAGCGAATATGCGATACACAAATAATATCACGTTATCAAATACTAAAATTACGTTACATAACGACGATACTGTAATATACGAGTACTTATGAGATTGTCTACTCATAAAATAATTCCCTAACCTAATATTAATATTTTTCGGTTTACTTGGAAACTTGCCTATTTTGGTTAGATTTGGCATTTTACGTTTTAATAAACCGATGTGTACAAATAATCTCTTATTTATGAAGAAATAGGTAGGTACTTATCTTATTTCACTATGTCCTGGTGAAGGAAATTTCTATTAGCCATTATTAAATGTTTGGTGATCGAGGGCCTCCATTTTAATTAGTTAAGACTCCACGCATTCCTCTGATATTTTGATGTTTAAAAAAATTATGAAGATAACGTGCTCGTACAGAATATTTCTTGTTATACAAAAGATGTTGTTCGAATCAAGAAAACGTAGTGCATACAAATTTTGTTCTTATATAGAAAAACCTAAAATAATATTTTAAACGTTAGATGGTATTTAATGATATATAATCATTTAAACTCTCACTCCATGCGTCCACGGGGTCTTTCCATCTTAATATCCCCCTTACAGGTTTAACAAAATTTCAGTTACTTCCATCTCGATGGAGAACGGAAAAGAAAGAAATTAACCCAACGCGGCGTACCGTTAAATATTTTCTGGACGGGTAGTCACGTTGCCCCGCCCAAAAAGTAGTTCTCTTTTATTAAAGGAATATTAAATTAAATAAAGGATCTATATTTGTGTTGATGTTTCTACATTTTCATGTAGGTAACAGATTTTATTATAATTATAATGTAAACTACTCAACTTCATTTTAAAGTTAGTTTGATGTATTTATTTTATTTTATTTGAATACTGACAATTTCTCATCTGCCATAGGAATAGTTTGTAATAGTACCAAAGCATAGGAGAATAAAATTTTCGATAATTAAAAATGTTTCTAATAAATGTTAGAAAATGTAACGAAGGATGCTTTTGCGCATGTTGCACGTTACAACGAATACTTCATAACAATTTTTATAGACACTTTTTAATTATTGTAAATATTATTTTACTACAATTATATTAATTGATAGACTTGATGTAAATTATTTATTTATAATACACTATTTATTTATTTATAATACATAATGTTAGTTTAATGAACAACGCCGTAAATGATTCAATAAAAGAAAATGAATACCATTTCACCTACAGCTATGCTACCGGCAATTATATGAATAAACCAAATCAGGCAGCGGGCTTGTAATGGTGAACCACGTAAACAATCGACTACTTTCGCTTGAGGTAAGCGCATAACATATTTGTTGAACTATATTCGTATATGGATATCGTTTGCAATATTCAAGTACGCGGTCTCGGGTGTCATTCTATCACAAATAGGCTTTGTAGCGACTTATCCTGGTAGCAACGCTTTAGACTGAACTTACAAATCAATAATCAGATATTAATAAAAGTATTACTATACCACCAATTTAATAACTTTTAACGAACGTTCTATTAGAGTTTTAGCTTTTTGTGATGTCAACTCCATTTTTAAACATGCTTAATTCCTTAAACTTTCTCACATAATAACTGAATCAATACGTCAGAATTATATATTGGAATCATCATCTTAATTATTATTTAGGGTTAAGTAGAGTAGCTTCGGCTAGACTTCGCCCTTGGTATTATGTATGTATTAATACTGAATAAAGGCAATTTATTATTATTATTATTATTATTAAATAACCTCTACATTATTTCTATAATATACTATATACCTAGTGCTGTCAATGAAGCATTTCAGTTCAGAAAACTTTCTAACAGAAAAAAAGGAAAGATCTATATTATTAGAAGACCTGCTTTTTGTTTTTACGATTGCGCTTAAGAAATATGTGTTTCTTACTGAAAAAAAAGTGTGATTACATGTTTTATTTTTTGGATGAAATTATCGTTGTGATAGACAATTTTCGATAAAAATGTACTTCTACAACTTTATGAAGCACCTCAGAAGATTTTTTTACCACTTAACACCCACCCACCCTCTCTCTACCCTCTCCAAACCCTAAATAAACTATATGGCTTTTAAATACATATTTTGAATGCCATGCGATAGAAACCTGTCAAGCAATCAAGTATTATCCATTTAAAACAACTTCCAATGGATTTGAACCCCCCCAGAAGTTGATCAGGCCCCATAAGCGACCATTATGTAGGTGTGTCATAGCAAAAAATGAGCTTTTTTGCTATGTATTTTTGATTTACACTCCATAGACGATTGGTACCTGGGAGCAAACTATCTGAAATTGATGAGCAATCAAGTACGAACGTCATCCAACCATTTTAGACCCTTGAAATTCGACTAGGTTCAATGCGTGACCATTAAAAATGGCGCTTTTTTGAAAGATGACAATTTTCGCTCCAAATTTTGATTACCCCTCCCTTTAGGAGCTACATATCTGAGTGAAAATAATTACGCATTTAAGTTCAAAATATCCAAAACAACTTCCAACAGTTTTGTTTCAATGTACAAAGAACATTATACAATTAATTCATTTTGCACTAAATGTAAAACTATTAAGTTAACTGTATCGCAGAACATTGAACCCATTAAATCATAATGTCCACCAACGTTTCGTCAATATATTTTCACCTTTCTCAGATAAATTCTCAAAACTGCAGGACACCAGATCGTTTAATTTAAAAACCAAACAGATATAAGTAGTCCGCGTAATCTCACGGACATCCGGTGTTAACAAATTGTGCGGTATATAACCAAAATGTGAGAAAAACAAGAAGTATTTTCATCGTCAACGCCCCACTGATGACTTTACTGTTTTAATTGCAGTATTTTAGGTTTTGCTCCGTTTCTTAAAATATTTAGAATGTAAACTGATAATTAACTACGTTTAATAAAATGTACGATTATAATTATTTCTTTTTGTTGGAATACCTGAAAACTACCTAGTGCGACAACACGTCGTGGGACGTAATTGTGGTTAGCACTAGTCACGGATATCCGGTTAAGTGTATCGATGTTACATGACTTCCCTTCTCTTTCTATTTATTATTAGTACCCAGTATGTGTAGGTATATTCACACCTCATAATTAATGTTACATACCACAAATACTTTACTGATGTGCATTGATTTGACTGACATTTTCAGAAGCAAAGTGGACCAAATGGTACTTGATATTAACAAAAAAAATTGTAAAAAAATCAGAGATCGAGAGCCGATAAATTTCATAGACAGACGACTCCAGTTTTGGGGCAAACCCCAACGCATATTGTAATATCACTTGAGAAAATGTGAACTTAATTACTGCAAATAAAATCTATATAAGATCGTAGTAACTTATTACAAATATGGGTCAGGAAAATAACACAAATAATAAGAAGCATATTGAAATTAAACAAATATTTATATGGGTAATATTCAAAAATTGTATATAACCTTTTATAGATCAGGTGTCGAAGAGACTTATACCGAAAAATACATTTGGCTGCACAAAATTTACGAGGTCGAAAGAGCAACAAAACATCTCTAGATAAATCACTCGCCATAAAAGATTAGAACTGGAAGAAGAAAAGCCAAAAATGGAACTAAATGAAAAACATCCCATGGAAAAACAGCAAAATATCGATCAACATTAATTGGGGAAAAAATATTAATTCTTATTTAAAATATTAAGTTCTGTATTTTTTTATAGTTCTGCTATAAATATATTTTTTTAAATAGTTACAAGGCAGGACAGTCAATAATTTTCCATAATACATATTTTATGAAATCCTTCTTCTTCTTTTCTTAAACCCATTCTTATCTATTAGACAAATTCATTTTTAACTCTAAATTCACAGCAGGAGATAGCCATATCACTTATGCTAACTATTTATTTTATGAAGAAAGCACGTGTTGCTTTCTATAAAATACATATATGCAAAAAAACGCTTTACGTTTATATAAATTTGGTGTACGTAAAACTCTGTAGTGGAGTAGATTTAGTCAAAAAAATAGCGAGGTTGGGAAATGTTTTTAAATGGATGCAGACCTTGCAGAAATTGTTTGTCATGGCCAGTATAACAAAACCTTAAAATTCCTATTTCCAAAAAGGGGTGGAACCGCATTTTAAGGGTCAAATTTGCAGTTTTAATTTTTTTGACCACAAACAATTAGTTAAGGAAAGAAAATGGTATCCTTTCATTCCCATTATTGAAGGAACCGATTTGGCTGAAATTTGGAATGGAAGCAATCTTTATCACACAAAACTGTGTACCAAATTTCAGCCAAAAACATTAAATAGTTTGGCTGAAATTGCAGTTTCAGTCAAATTTTCTGATATTTTCAAATCGAAATATATTCGGACCTAAAAGTCGGATCAGAATTTGCTTTGTCACAAAGGGTAGGTTATTTTATGTACTTTTATATGATATAAGTCAAGATTTGTTATACGCCATGACAAACAATTTCCGCAGGGTCTGCATCCATCTTAAAAAAATGTCCAACCTTTTCCTCAACCGACTCCACTATAGTATTTCTTTTTTCTCAAAACACATTGACAGGTTAGATGTCAGTTTTAAGACGTTATGTCAATAATGATCATATCATATGCGATAACTCTTGTTTTGCATAACGCTAAATTCTGAAAAAAAATTAGAAACTTTATTAGATTCAAATAAATACTGTTGCGTATTTCCACCTCTTTAGGAAACACCCTGTATGAATCCGTGGGTTCTAAAATAATTTCAACAAGAGATAAACACTAACACTTTATTTAATAATTTACTGATTATACAAAACTTCTTAAATAACCTTTACACTTTGTTTAGTTTATATTTAACCTCACTTTTTCGCTTTAACTTCACTTTAGTAAACTTCCCTTTCTGCGCCGTTAATCGCGCCTTATATACTCTGAAATTGCATCTAGATTCATCCAGAAACAATCGAGAATCTTCTCACCATACTCTAGAAAAAGTCCATTTCTTTCTACAAGTTTCCAGTAACTCAATATTAGGCATAGGCGTATCAATTTCCAGTTCCAAGGGGGTGTAATTCATAACAATACTTTTTTACTTCTGCATTTTTCCTACAAAGTTAATGTAAACCAGAGTAAAAAATTGTTGGATGTCTAAAATGATGACTTTTGTCTAATTGTGACAAGAAATATCTCACAAAACTGTTGATTATTTAAGGTCGTACCCATTGACTTTTATTTATATCAAAATCTACAGCATAGTCAAAATGTACACTTCCAACGGAACCTAATTTTCCATAATAACAGTGCGGGGTCCATTTTAAATTACATATACATATTTACATACTTCTTCTACCAAGCTGACAACAAATAATAGCATTATCACAATGCCTAATAAATTGAACAAAGCATAAAATTATTCAAGCTAATAGACAGACTCAAATAGATTCGTTTTGTTTTAACGGATGTGTAGAAATTCCATTCGTAACCTAGGCCAAAAATAAGCTCTTTTTTTCGATAATAAATAGACGGTAATGTGTAGGCATCCCGTACAGAATCCGGTATTCAGTATTTATGTTTCTTCCCTGCATGTTTGTTTTCCAAAAACAAATCGTATTTGCTGACATTACTCTCAAGAATAATATACTGTCTATGTAAAATCTTAAATCTTGCAACAATTAAAACTATAATTAACAGTTTATGATATGACACTCAGAAGCAGAGCCATCACGAGGAGTTGTTAAAGAAGTCATGTAATTAAAAATTTAATTAAGTTTACATATTTACATAATTTATAAAACTACCTTTGTTGTAAAGAAATATTTTCATTATAGAATTTTGCAAACAGTAGAAAAACTATCTATGAGAACTAAAAACAAAAACTATCTGAAAAAACATTAAAGAAATCTTTGCATTCTTTCGATAACCAATTAAGATCCTGAGTTCAATACACGAGAACAGCTTCTAGAAAATTTTTTACTGTATGTGATATGTTAACATTAGAAATAACCCGGAAGTGAGTGATAGGTCAGTGAAAAAGATATTAAAACGTTCTCGAAAATGTATTGACGCGGGGGGGGGGGGGCATTCATTTTGAAAACCTGTTATAGTTTTAATTATTTGCACCGTTTTTAATTTTTTTTTTCAATTATTTAAAGTTCTAAATAAATTTATTTTGTCAAAATAAAATTGCAAACTTTTGATTTTAATATTTTCAAGTTATTCTCAAGAGGCGTTTAATTTTTTTTTTTTTTAAATTGTGCTTGTTAATTCAAGCCTCTTCACTAACATTATTTTTCTTTCATGAAAGAAATGGAATGTGCATTATTTTTGATGAAATTTAAACTAAAAAAAGCTTAAACATTTAATGATTATGTTAGCAACTGGATTGTGTTATTTGTAGAATGTCAAATTCGGTCTTTCAATACTTTTGAAAATTTATTGAAGAATAACCATAAACGTGCTATCAAATATTATGACATAATTTTATAAACTGGTCCATAGGCTTTACTAACATTTACCAAAAAATAATATACAGTATGATATTAACGACCTTAAGAGCCATATTAAAAAAATGGAGGTCGGTGTTTTGGGGTGTTTTGAACTCAGCTGAGTGTGCTCTACCTTTCACTAGAGTATGTCCATTTAAATCTGGGACACCCTTAGGTGTTGTGTGATATCTGAATATCCAAATTAATGCGAAATCTCAATTCTCTGAATCTATTAAGTGCTTCCTCACATCCAGATTTCCAGTACTCGCGCATCTGTATGTTTTTCTCGCGTAGATTAACTTAATAATAATTCGGCTGTCCCAAGCAGAAACACAGTAATTGACAAATTTATAAAAATGGAGTTTTCTAAATTATTGGACTTACTGTGTCCCAGCACGTCTTGTGGAACACTTATAATTGACTAAATAATAAACACTTAAGAGTTATTATGTGCACAAAACACAGTAAGTGACTCTGAGTATCTGTACCAGAACAAAACAAAGTATTAGCCAAATACCATTGGAAAACACAGTAAGTACTTTGACATTACTGTGTTTTTGCATGGTCTGAGTAGTTACTTTGTTTTGAAAATGGTGGTCAGATCACCCCTTCCATAAATACCACCATTTACTGTGCCAAGTGCAATGATGGGCAGCATTCATTCAGTTATTTTAGAGACCTTCATTTCTATTTAAATACCTATGTGTGTCTCAACTATCAATTTCCTACACCCAAACACACTTATTGTATATCTAATGTTTACTTTTTAAGTATCTACCAGTTACAAATACAGTAAATGCAGTTACTGTGTTTTGCATATAAATAATTGTGTATGAACAGGTTGCGAAGCTACTTAAGAACAAACTATAGGCTGCTAATCAAACATTTTTAAATATATTTTTACTCTGATAATGGAGAATGACAAATCAAGTCATTTACGAAACTTCTGTGAAAATATATGTCAATATCTCTTCAAATGTTGTGAGGCTAACATAATTCATTAAAAATCAATTTTGCCGATATTTAGCCCGACTGCAATTACTGTGTGTCTACTTGGGACAGCCGAATTAATATATCTGATAAACCTAGGAGGATATTTATTCAAAAATGGTGTAGTTTTGGGTATATGGCGATCAAAGAGGGAATATAGTGTATTGCCTGTAGGGATGGAAATTCATATTATTACTTTGTTCTTTCTTTGTCAATTAATTTTTTATTTTATTAGCAAACATATTTTCAAATTACTTTATGTGTATTTTTCTAATATTATATACATAAAAACAATAAACACAGACGTTAAAAGTAAACAAATAAAACTTTAACGTATTTATATGATTTGCGCCGGTTTACTGAAATAGAATTAGTCCAATATTCATTAATAACTAATTAAATATTTGTAAGACCAAAAATTAATTGCATAAATCACAATTATCTAAAATTATGCATTTATTTTTTAAGTGTTTATGTGATAAGAGGTTTTGCAAGCCTCCTTTTCCAAATTAATGAGCAAACGGTAATTAAAAGATATGATTTATATGTTAATTATAAATAATTATTGGGAACGAAGGTACACGTGCCAAATATTTAAATTTCCCAACCAAGAAATCTGTAATAATTTTGAATTCACGATACTGTTGCCAAAACATCATGATTTAATATTTTCAGCGGAATGTTTAGTAATTTCAATAGTTTGACACAAAAAATAGCAAGTGAAAAGCAGACATGTAAAGGAAATTATTTGTTATTCAGGGAGGAAATGTATAAAACATTGAAGAAACTAACAAAATATGCTGAACAACCTGCTGCGATGTTCTAAACACAAAACTACGAGAATAATTACTTTTTGTATTTTTTTAGAAGGTAGACTCAGAAATATAATACAGAGTGTAATTTAGGTACGTTAAAATAGATCAGGATCTTATTTCTGAACTAATTTTAAGAAAAAAAGTTCATATATGGTTGTGTAAGAAAAGTGATCATGATTTCTTGTGAATTTGCCATGTATTGTGTTTCATGGTTTGTTTTATAAAATCAATAATTAATTGTATTTTTAGATGGAAAATAATAAAGACGTGTTATTATTATTATTATTATTACTATTATTATTATATTAGCAGATGTTCAAAAATTGTTTGTTTTAGAAATTGAAATTTACAAAAAAAATATCTAAAAAATACCTGTAGTCCAAATAAATTTTTGGACAGATCTCTTGAGGGATGCGTATAGAAAATATACAGAAATTCTTTTCCATATCTTCATATTACTGCTAGCAATTTTCCAAGGGCGCATTTAAATAATGGTATATCGTTGCAAGATATATTGACCAATGCACGATATTTTAAAATGCCTAATACAAAATAAATTGATTGCAATAAGCCCCAGCAGAAAAAAATTATTCCGTATACTGTAATTTTCGGATTCTTGGCCCTCGTCAGCACGGACTAGGTATAAGTATGATAAACAAGTTAAACCTTATCTCTCCTCACTTGTTGGTTGCAATAAGTAGATGGCTCTCCTTATAATTTGTAAGAATAAAATTGCTCAACTTTATTGTTTCAACAAAATAATTATTTTCAGTGAAAATGTATTTTTTTTTCTAAACGTCAATTGTTGAATGAGAATTTTCAAATAAGAAATTATACAAATTCATTTTAGGATTTTAATTTGCTAGCACAACCAGAATTCAGGTTATCGAAAGAATGCAAAGATTTCATCAATATTTTTACACAGTTTTTCTTTTAGTTCTCATAGATAGTTATTTTTTCTGCTGTTTGCAAAATCCTGTAAAGAATATGTTTCAATACAATTATAAGCAAACAAATAATAATTCACTTTTAAACATGCATAGAGTATATGGGCTTCAATACTAAGTTAGCTAATAGATAGGTAGAGATATGTTGTTTTTATCAGTCAATGTCAAATATAATTATTTTATACTTATTCATAGAAATTGTCTTGGTTTTGCATGAAACATCTTTATCAGTGGCTTTGTGCCTTTCTGATGAGTTCCACAATAAGGGCGAAAAACGTTTCAAAGGCTAAGCATTTCCAAAAACAAAATAACAGATTTCATGAAAACGTAATCCATTAGAATGAACATTTTTTAAGACAAGGTAGGTAAATAAATTCATTTTAGACCTTTGTTCTCATTTTGAACTGAATCTTCATGACCGTAGGGGGTTATGTAGATACTAGTTTAATCTGCCTAGCCGTAGGGGTCTGTGTGGATGTTAGTTGTTTAATGAGAATTTTCAAATAAGAAATTATAAAAATTCATTTTAGGATTTTAATTTGCTAGCATAACCAGAATTCAGGTTATCGAAAGAATGCAAAGATTTCATTAATATTTTTACACACAGTTTTTCTTTTAATTCTCATAGATAGTTATTTTTTCTGCTGTTTGCAAAATCCTATAAAAATATGTTTCAATACAATTATAAACAAACAAATAATAATTCACCTTTAAAAATAAATTGTTTTCACTGAAAAATTATTATTTGTATAGAACATATTTTATTTTACTGGACGCTTATAGATTTTCTACTGTTCACTTATAATTTTTAATAAACAAGAATTATTTCACTGAACATCTATTACTTTACCGGATGTCCAACGTTGTTTTACTTTTCATCTATTATTTTTACTGGACAAGTCACGTTACTAAGCATTTAAAATTATAATTGAACATTCATCATTTTTACTTCGCAGATATACTTTACATTTAAACAAAGCATTTAATTACTACTTAAGTAACACATACTATTTTTTTATCTTCTTCGTACAAGGGGCATCCAATGATAGATAAATCTTTGTTCTGCGTACAAATTATTATTTTTTGTTTTAAATTTTGTTTAAATTTTGCATTTTCTTCAACATTAATAAACCTTATTTTGTACCTGTTCATGTACTTTGAATTTTTTAATGCCATTCTCGACTTCTATTATATTATTCTTTAAGAACATCGACGATACCCCTCAGACTAAGTGGGCTGTAATAACTGAGGGGCCTTCCCTTTGGAAATCCTTTTATAATTTTGGTCCTTTTGTGATTTAATCCTATTACAAGTTTTGAAGTGTCAGGAGAGCGTATAGCTGTCATAATTATAAGTAAATTCATACTCGAGGGACTGCTCTTATCCCAGACCTCCTGCAGCCGAACCCACAAACGACTAATACTCTTATAACTTAAGGACGCATACTTATATTTGCGCGAAAGCAAGTATATCAGGCTTGGGCACTACCTATGTAAAAGAATATTCTGTTTTTTTGGCATGGCCTACTCAATTATTAAAAAGTTAGGATATACCGAAAATAAGTTTTAAATTAAGCTGAACTAAACATAATTAAAAAATTCGAAAATGTTTAGTTTGTATTTGTTTTTATGGTTCGTAGACGTATTGACGAGTTATTAAAAAAAAACATTTGATTAATCACCCACCGAGATTTCTTCTGATTTTCCCGTTTCAGATGTAGATTACGAAAATGAAGGTATCTCAATTCCGTCCAGTCTGTCTGGCTGTCTGTCGATCGGTCTATTTGTTTGTGCTATATCACATGCTATATCTAAAAAACGATTTGACGGAGAACAGTCAAATTTGGTAGGGACAACTACCTACCAAAGACTTCTCCGTCAAATCGCTAGAAATGGGACACTTTCCCTGGAAAATATACAGGATGAAGAGAATAAATAATGAAAAAATGTGACAAAATAAATGGCAATAATATTTGGCATGGACGCTTGTAGCTGGCACAATTAATACAATTTGCACCCTTTATATTTTTAATGAAAAATATACAGAGTGGTCATCCTAACAAATAACTGTATGGTGGAAAGGGTCCACAAAGCAATCTTTGAAATAACTTATGTTATAATATTGGCAAGTCATAAGAACACGATTGGCAACTTCGAGCCCCTGACCTCCCTTCGTCCTTGACTTGCCTTTCTCGAAAATTATTTTAGCCATACGAATGAAACAAGAAGGCGGTGAATAAAATATGAGGCTTTTACAATAAAATTCATTTAAAAATATTTTCTTAGGCCTTGCATCTATTTTCTTTTAACGTGAATTTTTAATGTAACTTTGTATGTTATTATGCATGTGTATATGAAATAATTGCATTAAATATCCAAGAACCGCAAGGACCTCTTTGGCGCTCTACGCAGACGACACGGCCATAATCGCAAGATCATGGAGTGCAAGACTTGCCACCCGCAACCTCCAGGAAGCAGCATCCCTTCTGGAAGAGTGGTGCAACAAGTGGAAAGTCAAAATCAACGCGGAGAAGAGCAAAGCCATCCTCTTCAAGAGAGTCAGGAAGCAAACTCCCATAGGACACGTCTCCTTGAACGGCGAGAACATTCAATGGCACGATACCGTCAAGTACCTTGGCGTTATCATGGATCGAAGCCTGACGTGGAGACAGAACACGGAAGCGATAATACAGAAAGCGAGGACGAGGAGGACTCTACTTTACCCTATGATAGGTAGACAGAGCCAACTCAACCTGAGGAACAAGCTCACGCTTATCAGGACCCACATTGCACCTATTCTGACCTATGCCTCCGTTGCCTGGGGATACCAAGCAGCCACCCATCTGAAGAGGATACAAGCCGTGGAAAACGTCGCACTTCGGTGCGCCGTGGATGCACCATGGTTTGTCAGAAACGCCGACATCTTCAGAGACCTGGAATACACCCCAGTAACTGAAGTCATCCGGGACAGAGCGAAGAACCTATACGCCCGTGCAGCAGAGCATGGGAATCCGCTGGTCAGACAGGCGACTGACTATGACCCCAACGACGCTCCGAGGCACAAGAGGACGAAGCTCCAGATCCTGGATAATGGGTAAGTATAACTAACCCTTTATCTGTTTCAGCCCGATCTGCAAGCCACACCGCAAGGAGACAATGACCAAAAACATCCAATACCCGATCCCGGGGGCACCAAACAAACAACCAGCTCGGTACCCTTACCCTAGCCCGTGCCGGCCTCTGACGCTAAGAAAGCGTCTCTGGCCGAACACAATCCTGAACTACACAGTTCACACTTCCTTTCGACGAAATCGGAGCACATGATGCCAACTGGCACCCTGGGCTTCCGACTAGTCAACACCCCCAAATCCCTTTCAAACTCCGAGAGGGCTCGGTAACAGCCGTTCCCTCTCACGACAGACGAAAGACGCTCCCGGGAGCCTATACATGCCAGCGAAGAAAGAAGACCAAGACAGAAGAGCGCTAGAAGAAACGACCCAGCTGGCAGGGTCCAACAGCCAGGACCAGGGGAGGTTTGCTAACATCGTCAATACCGTCCGCATTTGCGGGGGGGATAGGCGAAAAAGCAGGCCCACCTCTTACGAGGCCGGTCCAGGTCTACAGCGATGACTGGGGCAAAGAGCTCAAGCTCGACCCCTAATCATCCGAGACCGTCATCTTTAGTCAAGAATATTGGCGCCTGCATTAAATAAGAGGTACCAGTACATAAAAAGATCATAATTTTTTTTTGGAAGAGTTGCACACATTTTTTTTTAATGAAACAATTAGTACTAATAATAAGTGTAATTACCCATATTAAATATTTTTTGACGATTGTATCTCGGCTCTAACCGTAAAAAAATTGATTCGCAAATTTTTATTTCCATTTTTCAAAGAATTAAAATTATTTAAAAAAATCTAAAATAAATTTATAATATAGACCTATGGTCTAACAGAGCCTTTTTGTTCTATTCGTCTAGCATGTTTTGTCAATTATCTCAACGACCAATGGAGGTCAGGGGTTGAAAGTTTGCCAATCGTGTTCTTATGACTTGCCAATAATATTATAACATAAGTTATTTCAAATATTGCTTTCTGGGACCGTATCGCATAGATTATCCTGCTAGACTCTTTGTAACGGTATTTATACAAACCCTCCATATTTATTACTTCCACATCCACGTAGAGGATGAAAGTATAGTAATGGTAAAAAAAAAATCAAATTTTTTATTTCTTGAAATAGGTTTAGAATGTCATGAAACGTCAAGATTTTAAATTTGAGCGAAAAAAAAATTTCTGTCTGTATGTTTGTCTGGCTGTCTGTCTGTCGGTCTGTCTGCCTGTAACTTTTTTTTTTCCGCACGTTTTCTCCGGAAAATTTGTACTCGTATATATTATAACGAGATCTGGAACTGGATTGTTTTTTTAAGATATCCGGTGAAGGGTTGGGGGTAAATAGTGGTAAATATGTAAAGCCAGCTGGTAATAGTGCAGAAACTTGAAATTTGATGTATGTACAAGCCAAGCCCTCAAAATTTCTTATATTTTTCATCCTTCCACCACCACATCCACTCCATTATTAAAGGGGTTTATAAAATAAAATTGAGATATACTTACACTTGAAATTTCGTACACGCATATATTATAATGAAATCAGATTATATTTTGGGAATATTCTGATGAAGGGTTGGGAGTTAGATAGGGGTAAATAGGGGGAAATAAGTAAAATAAGCTGGTAAGAGTACAGAAACTTTAAATTCCGTGTATGTACTAGGAGCCAAAGCCTCAGATTTTTATAATATTTTTATCCCCCCACTACCCCTATTCCATTATTAAAGGGGTTGATAAAATAAAATTGAGATATTCACTTGAAAGGTACACGTATGTATTATAACGACATCTGGAACTAGATTATATTTTGAGATGATTCCGTTGAAGGGTTGGGGGTTAAATAGAGGTAAATAGGGCAAAATAAGTAAAGCAAGCTGGTAAGAGTACAGAATCTTGAAATTCGCTGTATGTACTAGAGGCCAAGGTCTCAGATTATTCATAATATTTTTCAAGACCCTCTCACCACCCCTACTCCATTATTACAGAGATTGATAAAATAAAATTGAGATATTCATTTTAAATTTGCTACAAGTATGTATTATATCGACCTCTGGAACAAGACTATATTTTGAGATGATGACGTTGAAGGATTGGGGGTTAAATAGGGGTAAATGAAGCAAGCTGGTAAGAGTACAGAAACTTGAAATTCGGTGTATGTACTAGAAGCCAACGTCTCAGATTATTTATAATATTTTTCAACCCTCCACTACTCTACTATTAAAGGGGTTGATAAAATAAATTGAGATATTCACTTGAAATTTGGTAGGCGTATGTATTATAACAACATATGGAACTAGATTATATTTTGAGAAGATTCCGTTGAACGGTTGGGGGTTAAATAGGAGTAAATAGGGAAAATTAGATAAATTAAGCTGGTAAGAGTACTGAAATTTAGGACTTTGTGCATATACTAGAAACCAAGGCCCCAGGTTTCTTTCTAATATTTTTCAAACACAACCACCTCTGCTCCATTATTAATGGGATTGATAAAATAAAATAAAGATATTCACTTGAAAGTTAGTACACGTATGTATTGTAATGACATCTGATTGAGATGATTCCATTAAAGTGGTGGGAGCTGGTAGTTTGTGAATAGGGGAAACAAGTTGAGTAAACTATAAACTTCATTTTTAACGTATATGGTAGAAACCAACGCCTCAAACTTTTCTATGACATCTGCCCCAAATATTATTAAAATTCTATGACCAATAATTTCCACGAGTGCAAATCTAATCAAGATGCTTCCTTTAAAGTGACTTGGATGAAAAATCTCGATGTGGAAGTAGTGATTCCTTAGGCAGCGGTTTTTTTAGTCAAATGACAACTCTGTATAGTTTTTTAAACCAAAATTTATCAGGTTTTCTTTGTAGCAACAGTGATAACTATATACCGATTATTAGTCTCCTATGTCGTTTCTGAATTAATACTTTTTTAGAGTGACCACCTTGTATAAATAAAGAGGGAAGTTCTGTGTAAATACATTTTCGACTTTTTTCCATCTTATATCGATTAATCTTTTTAAAGAACTTTTGTGTAACTTTAGGTATCAGACAGTATTTTAACAGTTAATGTCTATAAATAGTATTACATTTATTTTCACAGTTTTTGTTCCTATGATATTTAAGTCGTTTACCTTAAGATGATACCATTTATAAATAAATATTTGTGTCAAACTTATCAATAATATTGTCTACAAATGGAAACCTCATTTTCAACAATAATTATTGCATCATTACATATCAGAAAAATATAATTAAATTTATGTTTACATATACTTACTGTTATTTTAATGTCTGTATAACTGGTTAGATATGTTATACAGTGAATACACAATGAATTTATGAGTTGTAAATTTAATCTTAATTTATTTATTTTATTCTTGTCAGGAAACGCATATCGTGGCTATATACAAAATATGCTCCTAAGTAAAATAGCGATGTCTTAAATTTTCTTGTTTCTTTTCTTCGGTGTTGTTATTCCAAAACTAGGCACCTAGAATAACTTTGGATTTGAGGTAGACAAAATTTTGAAGAAAAAAAAACACGATATAGTTTTGGAAGGGCAAATTCGAAACCGGTGTTATTATTACAGAACTCACCGAACCTACGAAATTAGACACCAGCAAAATTGAATGGGCTCCTCTGGAAAAAATCCCGAAAGTACGACAGTCACACTCAGAAAACGTATTTTCCATATTTCATTATTATTATTTTTTTATTTAATGGCCTTATTTATATTAACGTCCTGGTGGAGTTCAGCATTGCTGTTCTACCACTCAACCAGGACATGTACACGTAGACATCAACACAACAACCATTCCCTGCGATATTGCCATCTACCGCAGCTGAGACTCGAACTCAGGAGAGATAACAGCGACTAGACATGTTGTGCCACTCAACAGCGATCTAGCTCACTGCTGCCATCTCGGTAACACACATGAAAAACGCCACTAAACATCCATACCCTCACCAGGATTCGAACCCGGGACTCCTTGGTCGCAAGCCAAACACCTTGGCACTGCGCCACGAAGCTGGCTAAAAATCATAAAAAAACGCCGTTGCGTAAAAATCGGAAAGTAAAAGGAAAATATAATATTTTCGGTGCGAAAAAACGAAATCTAATTTTTTGGAAGTAGACTAAAATCCCACTTGGCAAAATTTTAATTCTTCCAAGGGATGTTTTCCGTCTGTAGAGCAAAAAGATTGGAAAGTGCTGTAAAATTTTTAAGAAAATTCACAAAAATCTGAATTTTGAGAACAAAAATCCATTCTGGCTTAGAACATTTTTCATCATTATGAAATAATGGATTTCATCCACCACAAGAGTTTCGCGGATGGCGATTTACTTCATTTTTAATTATTCCAAAAAGCTAATACTAATTTAAAGAAGTGTAACAGAGTTTCAAAAATAAGATGTCTCCATAAGTCTTTGCCGAAATTTCCTTCACCTTACCAGGTTACATGCTGTCAACATGCTTTAAAAAGTTAGAAGACACGTATTATTAGCTCTTTCGATGTTGTTAAAATGAAGTACTTAAAGGTGCGTATAAGCTTGGCGAACCGAACATGTAATGTAACATGCAATGCAATGCGCGTTGAAATTTGTCTCCCGCGATCACGCCACGAACATCTTACGAACCGTGCGATTTGACGAACATGCCGCGAGCAAGCGAGGTGAACTGTTTAGTCTATCCGATGGTAACAGACCAAAAACATGTCCGACGGTAAAGCTGAAGCTTTGGTTTTAGGCAGTAGTGCCTTATTAATTATCGCAAATATTAAAAAAAAAAATCGGTAAAGGTATTTACACAGAACTTCCCTCTTTATTTGTTCATGGCGGTCACTCTAAAAAATTAATAATTACGAAGTGACACTGAAAATAATACTCGGAATATAGTTATCACTATTATTACAAAGAACACCTGATAAGTTTTGGTCAAAAAAATATACAGAGTGCTCAATAGCAAAAGTTCAATACTAAATAACAGGTGCCAAATATGGAAGGCTTGGCCAAATACCTTTATAAATGTCCACCATGACTGAATTATTTCTTGGGATGACCACCCTGTACATTTTTCAATAATAGTGTAATAGGTGCATATGCCTAATATTATTGCCATCTGTCACATTTCCAATTCCACATACACGTAGTGGAGTGGAAATACAGTGGTGTTTAAAAAATTTCATTTTTTTCAGTTTTTCAAAAATGTTAAAAAAAAAAATTTTTGACACGTGGAAATTTTAAATTTGAGCAAAAAGGAAAGTTTCCTTCTATTCTACAGTGGTATTTTTTTTTGAAATTGGTTTAGAATGCCATGAAACGTGAAAATTTTAAATTTGAAAATTTGAGCAAAGAAAAAAAAATGTTCCATCTATTTTAGTGGTAAAAATTTTTTCAAAAATGTTCGTGAAAAAAATTTTCAAATTTTTTTTTCTCAAATAGGTTTAGAATGTCAGTCATGTCAAAATTTAAAATTTGAGGAAAAAAAAAACTTTCCATCTACTCTAGTGGTAAATTTTTTTCCAAAATGGTAAAAAAAATGTTGCAAATTTTCTTTTCCAAAATAGGTTTGGAATGTCATGAAACGTGGAAATTTTGAATTTGAGCAAAAAAAACTTTTTTTCATCTATTCTATGCCCATTAATAACATTAAAATTTTTTGCAAAAAAATTTTTTTTCAAAACAATTTTTAATCAAAATAATTTTTAAATTTGTTTGAATAGGTTTAGAATGCCATGAAAACGTGAAAATTTTAAATTTGAACAAAGAAAAAAAAATTCAGTCTTATTAAATGGTAAAAATTTTTCAAAAATAGTAAAAAAAAATTCTAATTTTTTTTTTTTTTTTAAATAGGTTTAGAACGCTATGAATCGTGGAAATTTTAAATTTGAACAAAGACAAAACAATTTTTTAGTGGTAAAAAATTTTTCAAAAATGGTAAAAAAATATTCAATTTTTTTTTTATGATACGTTTAGAATGCCATGAAACGTGGGAATTTTAAATTTGAACAAAGACAAAAAAAATTTTTAGTGGTAAAAAATTTAAAAAAAAAAATTTTTTTTTTTGAAATAGGTTTAGCGTATCATGAAACGTGGAAATTTTAAATTTGGCCAAAAAAAATTTTTTTTCATTATTTATTCCCTTTAGACGATCCACCTTGTATATTTTCCAGTGAAAGTTCTACCATTTCTTCGCTAACAGTGGGGTTAACTATCTACCAAATTTGACTGCTCTCCGTCAAGTAGTTTTTTAGTAAATGCACCAACAGACAGACAGACAGACTAACGGAATTGAAAAACCTATATTTTCGTAATCTCCGTGATCTGAAACGTCAGAATCCGAAAAAATCTCGGAGGGTGATTTTTTTCTCGAATACAATACTTCCCTTCAGTATGCGAGGGAAGTAAAAAACGAAAGCTTCTACGATCTACTGGGAGTTTTGAAGTTCCAGCACAGTAACGGCCAATATAAAAATTTTATGATAATCAACTTATATAATAAAACAATAATAATGAACTTTTTTTTTACATGCTTCTTCTGGTTGCTACATGGAAGTAGCAATTTCCATCCACGCATCTTTCTTTTTGTTTTTATTAAAATAATTCGGGTCTGTTTGGTCCCAAAGAACACTATGATACTTGTAAATTTCTATTAACAGCAAAGCCGCCTCCTCCGATTAGTCCATGTTCGTTAAAACATTAAAACGAATGCCGTCCCACTACGCACTGCGAATCCCTTTGTGTTCGTCAAAAAACCGACAAGCGGTGGATCGCAGCGCGCTCCGAAATAGCCATTCGTATCGTGTTCGCAAGACCGTCCCAATTTGACGAATCTGTTGCATTGCATGTTACATTACATGTTCGGTTCGCCAAGCTTATACGCACCTTAATGTATTAAATCATTTCCCTGTATTTAAAAAGCAATCCGTCTATTAAATTGATATTTCAACAAATAAATAACATAAAAGTTGAATATTTGAACAGCTACGCGAAACACGCCATTATTGGCGATAACAGTGGTGACGTCATCGCTTACATCAAACAGTAATATCGCATGTGCGTAGTGTATAAACATAGCATATTAAAGGCTTTTTGTACGTTTTTACCTGTGATTTAATTAGAAATGGCTAATACATGATTCGTAAGAGCTATGTCAGGAAATTTAATGGCAAAGGATGTGTTTGTGATCGCGGAATTAATGAAGAAAGATGAACTTTTCAACAAACCAGAAGTGAGGGGCTCTAAAGCTGCAACATAATTACTAAACTTTTTTATTCTCTTTGTATTTATCTATTATTACTTTAACGTAGTCTATTGATTCCTATGTTATGGTTATTGTATATAGTTGCTCAATATAATAGACATACAAGGTTGATATTATATAAACATAACCTATACATGTTGCTCATAAACTTGTAATGTAAACAAGGTTAGATATTAGTTATTCATTATTTTAGATTAATACTTATGCACGATAATGAAGTTTTAAACTTACTTTGCTTACTCAACTTACTTTGAAATGATTCCTCATAGCAGAAAAATACTGATGCTGTTGTAGGTGGATCACATCTAGTGGCTTTAACTCACTTTAATTTGCGTTGTTTTTGTTTTGGTACTGTCACGAAAACCTTTTCAGTTGCGTTCTTCGATGTATTTCTACCTCCTTGTCACAAAACACCACTTATTTTCCATTATAAAACGTTAGGGTTTTGCAAAATAAAGCGTTTTATAATACACAATCCATGTTCGTTTACCAACAATGTAACCTCTGACGTCATTAGTGCGGGATACGGTGATGTACGATTTTTCGCGGTAAAATTTAAATTTAAAAAGGCTTATTTTAAGGAATAAATCGATTGCTTGGGAAAATTCAATTTTTTTTGGCATAATTATCTTCACAGTCAAGGAGATTTTAAAATTTGTGAAAATACCGAATTATATACTGTGTAAAAAGCATTATCGCCTGATTAGTTTTGACGAATCATATAATCGCTATAAGAACTCATAACGCTAGACCAGCGAATCAAAATTTCCTTTATTATTATTACTGCGGATCCTTTCAACTCCAACAAAACTTCCAACATATCCTTCAAGGGACTTGAATCTTTTTTATCAATCGATTAATATCCTCACTAAAGCCCTTGTATGTATATGAGATTAAACACCTCCGGAATATGTTCCAAACTTACTGTATGTGTTATGCAGCTCTGACTGGTTTCATATACTTATTTAGTTGGGCGTTGATTTGTTTTTACTTTTATACAGATTGAACTGTATAATCAATATAAACGGA
Source organism: Stenurella melanura (assembly GCA_963583905.1). Lineage (NCBI taxonomy): Eukaryota > Metazoa > Arthropoda > Insecta > Coleoptera > Cerambycidae > Stenurella > Stenurella melanura. The sequence continues at coordinate 41,336,372 of OY757316.1, forward strand.
AGTGAATTTGATGCAAGCCATTTTTGAGTACCTCCCTTTCAAATTCATCTCTCTAAAAACATTTCATCTAATCATTGCATCTTGCATCCGAGGAACATCATAATGAAGCAGAGTTCCGTCTTGTAGGAATGCCAATTGTGCTTACTGATCTACTTTTCTAGCGTGAATTACACTTCAAAAATAGTAAGTTGGCAACGCTGCCCTCTCATTCCTCCTCCGCCTACGTCATGGACAACGGCTCGTAGAAGTTGTCGCCCAAAATACTTTCTAAATATAGGTAATAAAATTAAAGAAAAATAAATAAGAAAGAAGTTGAAAGTTAGATGCATTGTAATCTTAATATCATTGATAATTTTAAATGGAAACAGTTCAGTGTTAAATTTATATATTTTAAAATTATGATTGCGGCTGGCGAATGGTGAGGATTCCTTGTTATTATTTTCGATTTTATTTTTCTTCTATTCGTAAAAATGGCTCTATATTCACAAATTCTCTGGACAAAATGAAAACTTCTCGTTGCTTGCTAAAAGCTAAATCTGACACCTCCAATTCTTTAACAGTAAAAATTAATATTCTCGAAGACTCGATTATTTTATCGGAATCAAACAAGGGTACCTTTCTTTAGAAAACTTTAGACTCACTAAAGAGTACTCCTACATCTGGAACATCCCAATGCAACCTAATTTACCTATGAAACTCAGTGTTGCTGATTGGCGGATAATTATCTGATTTGCGGATAATTTAGGAAGGTAAAGGATATTTTTCTCACCTTGTTAAAAATCGGATAAAAAGCTGATAATTTCAATTTAGCATTGCAGTGTGGTCGATCGGATTTGTTTCGTGTAATAGTGAATAATCGTCGAAAATCTCCCACCCCCCCCCTGCTCTTCAAAATGTTGAGAGAGGGAAAAAATGTGTAGAGAAATCGCTCTCCCGCTCTTTAAAATTTTCGAACGAGGGGGAAAAAAATGTGCACCAGAGAAATTTCCTACTCGCTCTTCAAAATTTGCAAGGAAACATTTTCAACGAAATCTGTTTGCCTTAATACATATATCTATATAGCCGGAAAAGCTGCAGCACCACCGAATCGGACATTATTGGACATTTTCATGTCAGTCGGCGGATAATTACAGCTAATATCATCGGCAACACTGATGAAACTTCTAATCAAATATATTCAAAAGAAACAATTAATTCACATTGTGTATCACCCAACAGTGCCATCTGTGGAACAGTGGTTTAATGGAATATAAATTTACTTAGAGTTACTCGAAAACGAAATTAGTTTACCGTCCAGGCATTGGAAGTATCCTTTTCACTAGAAATATAGAATTTTGCAGGGTACCCTGGGGGTCATCATAAATACCATTTGAATCACGCATACTCGCATACTGTAATTTCAAATATTAGTTTATCGTTAGCTTATACCGGGTGTAACGGGATCATGGTATACCCCCCTTTTCACCTTTAGTTTTGATGATAATTGATTGTTTAGGATATACTACATACATAATAAGCGGCACTTTTTGAGATACAATTGATTTTTTTTTCTTCACTTCCAGTTTCGCCGGAGTGACAGTAACTTTCGATTTTTAAATGAAACACCCTATATATTATTGCATTTTTGAATTCTGCATAATTTTCTGAATCCAACGATGTCAAATAAGTGACATCTCAAACATCAATTTTTTATAATATAATTTTTAGTTTTAGTGTGCCATGACGGTTCCGATTTATTCTAAATAACCCGTGTAATACTACAAAAATCGGAATCCCGTTAAAAACAGTAAATTACGGGATTTATGAGCAAATAAAATTCACCAAAATTGTTTTTGGGGCAAAACTCAATTTTTTCAAATGGAACCATATCGGTACCATCGTACCATTTATTAGTACTATTCATAAGGAATTTATTCACATGTCGTATTAAAATGTGCGATAAATACAAACAGAATTACAGATAAAATAAAATTAGAAAATACAATTTTATTCTAATTACCTTGTTACACATAAGGTGGTTTTGTAATACAAAAAAATTAACATAAAACATTACAACAGTTGTTCAAAATGCTGTCCATTAACGTCAATGCACTCTGAACTCGAAGAACATTCGCCAATTGCTGGGCCGTTATGCTATTAATTGCTCGTCTTACTCGTAGCTCCAGGTCTTCACGGGTTGTAACGGCGGTTGCATAGACAATATCTTTTAAATGACCCCAAACAAAGAAATCAAGGGGTGTTAAATCAGGTGACCTTGGAGGCTACCTCACAGGACCATTCGTCGAAATTACGTTTTCTCCGAATCTCCGTTGAAGATAATCAATTATTATCCTTGAATTATGGGGAAGAGCGTCATCTTGTTGAAAATACATTCCCTGTCCTAAATCTAAAGGTAACTCATATAAAATGTCCTCAATCTCATTTTCCAGGAATCTCAAGTATCTGGTCAGAGGTCGTTCAAATATTATGGGACCAATGATTCTACTACCGATTATTCCAAGTCAAACATTGAAACCGAACCGCGCTTGAAAGTTACCCTCCCGTAATAAATTTGGATTTTCTTGTGACCAATATTTTGTATTTTGTCGTTTAAATAATCCCAAATTTGTAAACCTTGACTCGTCCGAAAATAAAATCAGTCCCAAAAAATCATTGTTTGGCTGCACGTTATTATACAAAATCCAATTGCAATATTCCATCCTACGTTCGTAATCAGTTCCGTACAAATGCTGGTGCAATTGGTATTTAAAAGATTTATAGTGGTATTTGTGCAAAATTCGGCTTACTGTTTGGTGACTGATGTTCAATTCAAACCCAACGAATGTTGTTATAGGGAATTTACACCTCCTCAATTATAGCACAGTTGGGAAACTCAGGTTCCAAGTTGAAACAATTACTTTTTAAAAAGTGGTAGATATAAAAACAGCGATTTATCTCGCAGTGTTGGAGTTTTTGGCGTTTATTTTTCGATTTGATGAGAGTAATACATGATTTATATTATTTTTTATTGGTTTAACAATTATGTTCCATACATTTAGCAGTTGTAACCTTAAATACAAAATTTGTTATTTGCGAGGTAATAATAAAATTGATAAATTCATAAATCCCTTTAAAAAAGGCCATTTTCTTATGTTATTTTAAATTTCTATATGTCCATATTGCAATATATATAAAATAATGCAGTTCGAAAAATTCCTGTAGTGATAATTGGGAATTAAAATTTTAAAAAAAAAATCGTAGCGACCGGTTAGTGTTATGTTTATCTTACTTTATTATGTACACATTTATGATATAGACTGCGTGGTACCGTAAGAGGAAAATGGTAATAGAACAAAAGTGACTTAGAGATTTGTGTCTATCTTTGCCTAATCCGTCAATTCGTGGGGGTGGAGGTGTGAGTTGAGAATACACCGTATTCGTCTATACTTTTATGGTTTTACTCTTTCTCTCAATGCTGTACGACAAATAAAATAAATGCCACAATATCTCCCTCCTTCATCTTGTACACAATCGTCTTTTTCAGCAAGAGTATCTCTTTATGTCTATGATTTTACGTAAAAAATGAAATCTAACTAAGGAAAAACTGTAGCTTTGCTAATGTTAAAAATACATAAAATGCCACGGGGGAGCGAATAAACGCAAATAGGTTATAGATAGATAGATATTAGATTTTTGAGTGTTTGTAAGACACTGCTTATGATAGTTCTCAAGTCTTAGAACATAACATTTCCCAACAGTGATTACAGTTTCATGTTGTATGTTTTGTATAGAACTGTTTAATAATGTTTTTGTGTACATGTACAGCATATTAGACAACATAATATTTGCTACCTTCAGACATCTTCTGCCTTCGGTGGTAACCATTTCAGTTTTTGTAAGATTTGGAATGTGTCCAACAGCAGATGAAATTTGATCTACTTCCGTTACAAATTCATATACAAAAGGTTGGAGTTATTAACTCTCATAGCCTGCATTCGATTAAGAAATTTACACCAGAAGACCTGGATGATCATTTGAGTATCCGAAATGAACTCCAGATGGATTCAATGATTCATTGGCTGTATCAGGAGAAGACATTGGATGTGGTGAGAACTGACCGCAAAAAGTAAAGTAAATGTAAAGTAATTTAATGACGAAGGTAGGAAAATAAACGTTCATAATAGTTCATAAAAGTTCACCTATAGAGTAAAGATGAGCAAAGACGTTTATTTGCAAAGAAGAACTAGAGAGCTACTGGGCCTCAGCAAACATGAAATAAGACGGGTCTCTTCACAGTTCATTGCCCACTAAGTTATGAATTAAAGAAAATGGTAAGAATGAAGATATGAAAATAGATTTTGATAAAACAGTGCGCAATATAAAAAGTTAAGACTAGATCTCTTTGAAATAATTATACATAGTATAGAGATAAGTCAGTATGAATATGAAGAATCCCAAAGATAATTTAATTTAAATCGAAACGTTGACCACAAATATCCTAGACTCCTGGGCTCTTATTACCATCATATCAGCATTGTATAAAGACTAGCCTATTATACTTAGAATAGAATGTCCTAATTTTTTGACATTTTATTATGACCTAGTTTCCTAATAAATTATATTACATTTTCATTTCAATTTTTTGATAATATATTCCACTTTCCTTAGCACTATTCAATATAGCTTAACCCTAACCCTGTCACCTGTTATTGTACGGGCCTATAAATCGGATGAATAATGATCGTTCACCCTCCGTGGTTTTACGGAGTTGATCCCTACGCCTACACCCCCGTTTTAGGGAACTAATGTCGTTACTCATAACAAGTTTATGAGGGACCAGGTTTATACTTCACCTCAGTTTATTGCATTATCTGATTAGGGGAAGGAGAGATATCCAGTAGCAAGCTAAAATATTAGTAGAATTTATTTCAAAAATTAATCTTACTAGTAAAGTGATAATTGGATTTGAAACCACTTAATATGAACGATATTTAACAAAACCACAAAATCATAATAGCAATCTTAATAAATCGACTTTATGGTGCAAAACAATTTACAAAGTAGAAAACGCACATCAAAATGTTTTTAAATAAAAAGGAATGTTACCCCATTATGACAAAGTCTAGCTGAAAGCTACTCAAACTAAACCAGAATGTGGCACTGTAGCGATTCCTAAATTTCAGACAAAAAAATAGTATGTTTTAAAAAATAGGTAACATACGTAACATTAGATATTGACAAATATAAAGTACATAAATAACTACAGTAAACATTATACTCTTCGCCAACTTACTGCACTTTTTATACAATTGTTGCACATTATATGGGATACGATTGTTTTGTTTTTGTTTTTTTATTTTTTTTTTTTAAATATTAGTTTTAGACATTTTTGTTTAATTACAGAAAATAAAAAAAGGTTTTTTTTCAAATTTAAAAAATTAACAGCTTTTTTATTTATTGATCGATGCTGTTCAAAAACAATGGACGGACGGACGGACGGGCGGGCGGACGGACAGACGGGCGATCGGACGGACAGACGGACATTCTGAAAGTTGTTCAGAATTCGATCACCAACACAGTGATATGAAAATCAAATGAAACGAAAATTTTCTCTATGAGCAATTTTACCGGTTTTAGAAATGTGTAATTAATATTAAAAACTTTAAATTGGTCAGGTCAGAAATTATATTATAAGTTGATATGGCATTAAAGATAAAACTACTTCTATACATACAGATTCAGAAAGTGTTCGTTTTGGCATGGTAATATTTGGCAATAAGAGCAAGCGAGAGCGAAGCAACTAGGTTATTCTTTTCTATCGTATAGGGCAAAACGAGAACTGACGTGTGTAAGACGGAAACAAATTTAAACTCTAGGGATGTCCACACACATGTGGCGCTTTGTACGATGTGTTATACATACGATAGAAAGGAATAGCCTAGTTGCTTCGCTCTCGCTTCCACTTATTGCCATACCAAAACGAATACTTTCTGAATCTGTATATGGCTGGCTGGTGAATTGGCAGTGTGAATTTGTTTTTAAATCTTATACTTTTTATGTGAATAGAGGTGTATGTATTTTATTTTTTAGAAGAGAAGAAAAGTTGGGAAATGGTAACGTTTATAAATTCATACCGGGCAAATTCCTTTTATTTTATGTGAAATATGATCAGATTTGCTTAATTCAAATATAATACAACAACATGTATTCTGAATTCTTCGAATTCGATTTTATCAATTTGATCAAATCAGAAACCAAAAGCAGAATCAAATAATTATAATGAGACAACACAAGTGACTCACATAACATTTTTTTTTTAAAACAAATTTAAAATACGACAATTTGAGAAGAGCTTCAAAGAAGAATATATTCTTGCCATCATTTTTTTACAGGGCCTTAAGTTAGAGTCGAAAATTACTAAAAGACATTTAGCTTCTTCAACAATCACCAAAGTGATCATCTATTTTGATAGCCTTTACAATGTTAACCTTACTCTTACTTCCAAAATAAATAACATAAATATATTTTTTAGTAGAGTGTAAATTTAAATCGTGCTCGAATAATAAACTTATAGATTTATCTCAAGTGTTATGATATCGCCAGTTTCTACCATAGTTTCAATACAAAAATATGAGTAAAACACGAGGGTGTGATCTGCATAGACTTGTACCTGACAGTTTAAAACAGAACATAGAATTTCAAACGTGTAATTGATGAAGAACAAAGCACCTAAAAGTGACCCTTGAGGTACACCTGGCAATATATTTAAACTTGAAGAAGTATTATTATAAACTCAAATGTTTTATGTGTAACCATCTAAGTTAGAAGAAATAAGTTCTACCGCAGGTCGTTAAAACTATAAAATTTTACTTTTGCACATATAAATATATGATTAAAGGTGGGTTCTATCGACTCAGTTTAAACCTAGATCAGCTTGAACAAAGATTAAAATTCAAGATTGCAACAATATTTTTTTTTTAATTAGCGAATCACCTTCACCGTGTTTTCAAGAGGAGCGCATTTTAACATAATGTTTGTATACTTATTTCTATCCCTCTACCCTACACAGGCATACCCTCAAAAAGTAAAAATAGCAAGTGAGAACGAGTGATACACATTTTGAAAGGTCTTTCAATTCTCTACATAACTTTTTTTAATATTTTTATTCACTCGTTCCTGAATAAACTAATTTTATTCTTCACGATTTCACACCATCGAAATCATTTAAATTTCGTTAATGTACAATACTGGATAGCAATTTAGATAAATAATAGAACTACATGATTTATTGCTATCAAATTAGCACGAGTCTTTTCGATACAAAATCACATTTGTTTGTAGGTACCTAAAAATTGTAATCGTAATAACGATAGTAGAGGTAGGAGCTACCTTGATTTTTGACAAAAGGTAACGCACATGATGCATTGATTAGAATAATGGTGCTGACGATGTAGCAACACTTACTCATAGTAGGAATATTTTCGCACGTTATTTTGTCTTCTTGTACCTATCATGATTCAGAACGATTGGACTGAAATTACATTGGGAAAGCTACTGCCGAAGTGAGTTTTCAGAATGATTTGTTTCAGTTCAGGAAAGCAGTTCTGTTGAGTAACCACCCAAATCACCCGATCTCACGCCCTTAATTTTGTTTTCTGGAAACATTTGAAATCGAAGGTTGTCACAACCAAACCAAAAACTGTTGAATGTGATAATGGCTCGAGGATGTCGTTCATTGGCTCCAGATTGTTCAGAAATGTTCGTACACAATTTGAAAACAGATTGTACTAGTGTATGGAACTCGGAGGTCATTTTGAATAATATATACGATAACTTAAACTGCTTCTGTCTTGTATTTAACAGGAACGAATTGATAGAAGTAAAAAAAAAAATACAGTTATGTGGAAAATTGAAAGACCTTGCTATTTGAATTTTTGTGTGGGTGGTTGTTTAGGGTTTGGGTTTAGGACGATAAAACAACTTAATTTTTCATCAATGTTTCGTCAACTAGGCGTAAACTTCTTCATGTTTGTATTCATAAACCTATTTTTTAGTAACGGCAATTCAACATGCCACATTCTCATTTATTCTTAGCTCCGAAGTAGTTCACGTCTAGTAAAATGTTGACGATTTTTATCCATTATGTCATTCAAGGATACAGTTTCTAATGGACAATTACGCTAAAATGCGTCTGCCTTGGAGATATGGTGGCCGTTCACCAATTTTTCAGAACATTATTACAGTCTAAGTTATTCAAAGTGGCTACTTTTGATTGGGACACCCTATATATAAAAACATATATTTTTCTTGGCTTGGCTCATTCTATTTACAGCCTTTTACCTTCTCTCCAGGGGATATAGAACGGTTTCGGACGTAAACACACCTTATTTTATTTGTTGCTTCGCCTTGCCTTTTTCTTTTATTTACTAATCAATACGTACAACGCCCCAGACCGTACGGTTCGTATTGGGGTAAAATGAAGATAAATATGTTGTGTAAACTCATATGCATGGGTAGGTCTTAAGTGTTCGGGTGAAAACACTGAAAAGGTTTTTGTGAAAAACATGTAACCATTACCGCACTGCGGGAAACGTCCGAAAGAAAAATGTTAGTACGCGATAAGATATTAGTCAGCTAATGTACTTGTTGAAAATTTCATTACTTTTTTGGTGTAATGACATTTTGTTTTGATAAATAATGCATCTAAAACATGTTATTTATAAATAGGAATCACTTATTATAATAAGACTATACTCCAGCAGCCTAGGCGAAAGGTCTGTTTAAAGATGGCAACCGGGGGTTTTTCAGCGGAAATATACAGGGGTGTCTCACCGGGAAATGAATCAATCGATATAGAGAAAAGTACGCATCAGAAATTTTTGACAGTTTAGAAAGTTACTAATGTCGGTGTAGCCAATCCAACTAAAATAATTAGAAGCATTGGGTACTTCCGGTTATACCGGAAGTCGATACCAGCTTGCTTATTTTAAATGGAACAACCTATATATTTTCGACTCGAGATGACAATAAAATTCTGAGTTCAGGCATGTAGCACACCCTATATCTAAACCCAGTAGTTTCGAAGATATTTGACATTTTATAAAAAAATTGACAGGTGCAACGGTTTGCAAGAACCGTTATAGCTTTTTCTGTGTAGGACATGCTCATTTGCTCTTTGGCACGGAGAGAGAACACAAGGAGAACTACGTTCTACAACTGAAATAAATTCAATAATATCATACCAAGTGTTCCGTTTTTCGCGTTACATTTTGTCAACTTCAAACCGCGAAAACTTGTTTAGGTCAAATTGAACACCCTGTATTTTTTTACGTCAAGTTGTGTAAAATTGAATTCCCTTTTTTCTGATATTACATTGAGGGGTCAAAGTTTTCAACTTTTTGAAATATTTGCGATTTTATTAGAAATTCATGAATTGTTGTAATCATTTCATCAAAATAGCCATGATTAGAAATAATCAGTCATTACCTTATGTCAAAAAATGCCAGCACGTTTAAATTACATCCACGAAGACTTTTTAAATTGGTTTATTATTTATGGAGAATGTGATAAGGTAATATCTGTGCATGAATATTACAAACGATACCCGTATACGAATATAGTCAACCACATATGTTATGTGCCTAGCTCAAACGAAAGTAGATTATTTACTTAGGAGTTGTTCATTAAACTAACATTATTTACTATAAATAAATAATTTACATCATGCTTATCAGTTATACAAGTAAACAAAAAATAATTCACTTTTAAACAGGCCTATCACTTAATATAAAGTAGTAAAATAATATTCAATTTATTCCAATAATGAAAAAGTGATTCTAAAAATTGTCGGTCGACGGTCATGACATTGCTGGTGTTATGAACTATTCCTTTGTCGGCCTTTTAAATGATTTTCCAATTAATATTAGTAAAGTATATCAGAGTAGATACTTCATAGTTGTAAGCTGGAAAGAAAACCAACAAATCCTTTCTTTTATTCGCCCATTAACCCGTTTCATTTATTTGCGCTTACTTACTTTATTTTCAATTCTTAGTTTACTACGGTTTTTCCGTAGTCAGTTGTATTGGTATTACTGTAGAATCGCTATTTCGTCGAGTATAACCTAGGAAAACTAATGGATAGTATACTCATAAGCATAACAAATAGGAAGGATAAAACTACAAAACGAAGGTCAAAATTATAAACGCTAAATACATTTATGAAGGCAAATTGCAATTAAATAAACATACTGTTTAGACTTAATTAAAAGATTAAGATCAGTTAGCATCGATATGTAGATGGAATTCTAAAGATGCAAAAATAAAAATGTTATTTCATGCCTCCTCAATGGTTGAATTAACTGTAACCTCAGTATAACTTGGCATCCGTGACAGCTAGAAAAATGTGAAATTGAGGGGCTGTGTGCAAAAAGTGCCCTAAGAAATATATAATTTGAATGTTATGAGATATTTAAATATTTAGTTATCTTGCATCGACGTTTTATATTTTAAAAATGTAATCATTTTAACAAGTGCACGTTAAATTATTAATAAAAGATGTAATTTAGTGGAAAATGAGAATTTTCGTTTTTAAGGTTTAAGTTATACAAGAGACGTCTTGTAGCAAAATGTTTTATAAAGTGAAACCAGAAAGAAATATGACGAAGGTTTTACAATGACTATTTTACTCAACAGCATGGCATACAATGAAACCCCATTTTTGATACAATTATGCCAATCAACTGTAATAGTGTTTAGAAAAATGGCTAGATCAGGTTTTAACAGCACTTTTGCCTATAGTAACTATGTTTATCATTCCCTAAACACATTCACTCTGAAAAGATATAAGTTAGAAATGTACTTACAGTAACCCACCACGTTAAAAATACGTTCATAATTCGGAAATTCAAAGGGATGCATAAAAATTCGTAGCACTTATCCAACATTTCAGACAGCACTCTCTACGTAATGAAACAATCTTAATTAAATTAAACTTCTTAAATATAAACATAAGGATTAAAGCTTATATGATTGGTTGAAAAGTGAGCGAGAATTCTTTACAGTAAAGACTTCTCATAGGCGTTAGGCCCGACTATGTATTGCACTGTCTATAGTTACAACGTGCTATTTTATTTTTCAATTATTGTCATAGAAACCATCACTGCATTATATTTAAAATACAACAATTGCCGCGGATTTTTAAGTTGTTAATACCTCTTTATGTGACATTAATGATGAAATTGAAAGGAAAAAAGGGTCAGAAAGCACTAATAATTTCGATAATTCAGGAGTTAAGATATCAAAATAATATAATTCTTGCAAACTGACAATTTATTTTCAAAAATTAAATTTTAACCGAATAATAAACTCCTAATGTACACTCATGAAAAAGTTCTAAGCACTACTGCTATTTCATACGGTCCAACTCACATTCCTAAATGTGTATTTGCGATATTGCCAAATTAGGTTTACTATTATATTACTATTTCGTAACCTTCAACATCAGAGTTCTCTTCTTTTTCCGCGAATTCACTATTGTTTTCGCTGTTTTCATTATAAAACGACCTCCTTTCTTTTCAATATATCGTATATAATGCGTTATATTTTGCTACGTTTTATCTTCAGTTTTAGAAAAGGCTCTACCCAAAGTCAAAGATAAAGTTTGCTATTCCAAAGCATTTTGGAATATAAAAAACTGACAATTGCGTGTGGAAAACATTACTTATGCGTATATGTTAAAGGGGTCTTCATTTCATAGGAAAATTGTTTTTTCACTTCCGGACAAAAATGTATACAAGAAGTAAAAAACATGTTGAGAGATACTGTAACTTTGTGGCGATTTCCAAGAGAAAGACATCCAATAGGGAAATATTTATTATTTTTGGTCACAACTTTTTTTTTTCGTACCTATATAGTCCAGTAATTCTACGAAAAAGTGCAAAAACGATGCTACCCGGAAACAAAAAATAGGATCCTGTAGAGGAGAATTTTTTTTAAATGGTAGTTTCTTTGCATCGCTCTGTAAAGTATAACCTAAAAAATTAGACAAAGTGGAAAAAACTGTTTCTTGCAATTAAAAGAAAACGAAGCATCCTACAAATTTAAACATTTAACAAAATTAAATAGGAAAGTTGTAGGTAATGAAAAAACCTATCAAATGCGACCAACAGAATAAAGATTCGTCATTTATTTTCCGAGATAACCTAAAAATACCGTCAAAAATCGCTTATTTTTGTTTCTGCTGTGTTTATTATAATTTAGATTTAAATTACTCCTTATTCGGTGCAAATGTTACCTCTGTTGAGTATAAAAAGAGCATTTTTGAACATTTTCAAGAAAATTATAAATACACGATTTATAGCGCAATTAAGCCTGGGCTTAAATTCTTCATAAGGGATAGTACATAGTATCATATAATTTAAGATATAAATATTTTTAGTCACCTTGTTGCCTCAAAAATGGCGAATTAATGCCGTAACGTTTCTTGGTTATGTTTTTGTCAAATATCTCTTTGAATTGAGTAATTATAAATGTAAATAATTATAAGCGGGAGAAAGCGTATTACTGGAAGTATAGTAATTTTTTAATTTGTAATCCAAAGAGGGGCACGTCGACTTAGTATGATGATTTTATTGTTTGTCTAAATCAATAAGAAACCTTTTTATAATTGAAAAATCGTATCCATGTAGGGTCCATTTGACTCAGGAATAATCTGAAATCGAAATTATTGCGGATTTTTATGAAATTATGCAGCAAAGATGTAGTAACTTTTCGTCGTCCCGGTTAAGTGGTGGAATAGCATTAGCTAAACTTCGCCAGGACGTTAAAATAAATAAGACGTTAAAATAAAAACCGCTGCCTAAGGAATCACTACTTCCACATCCAGATTATTCGTCCAAGTCACTTTAAAGGAAACATCTTGACTATATTTGCACTCTAGTATGTGGAAATTATTGGTCATAGAATTTTAATAATATTTGGGGTAGATGTCATAGAAAAGTTTGAGGAGTTGGTTTCTACCATATACGTTAAAAATGAAGTTTCTAGTTTACCGTACTTATTTTCCACTATTTACAACCTACCACCTCAATGGAGTCATCTCAATCAGATGTCACTACAATACATACGTGTACTAACTTTCAAGTGAATATCTCAATTTGATGTTATCAATCCCATTAATAATGAAGTGGTAGAGTTTGAAAAATATTAGAAAGAAATCTGAGGCCTTGGTTTCTAGTATATACACCGAATCCCAAATTTCTTGCCAGCTTGCTTTACTCTTTTTCCCCTATTTGCCCCTATTTAACCCCCAACCCTTCAACGGCATCATCTCAAATTATGATCTAGTTTCAGACGTCGTTATAATACATACGTGTACCAAATTTCAAATGAATATCTCAATTTTATTTTATCAACCCTTTTCATATTGGAGTAGGGGTGGTTGGGTTGAAAAATATTATAAGAAAATCTGACGCTGTGGCTTCTAGTACATACACCGAATTTCAAGTTTCTGTAGTCTTACCAACGTTTTACTTATATTCCTCTATTTACCCCAAATTAACCCCCAACCCTTCAACGGAATCATCTCAAAATATAAACTAATTCCAGACGTCGTTATAATACATACGTGTACGAAATTTCAAATGAATATCTCAACTTTATTTTGTCAACCCCATTAATGGGGTAGGGGTGGGGTTGAAAAATATTATTAAAAAATCTGAGGCCTTAACTTCTTGTACATACACCGAATTTCAAGTTTCTGTTCTCATACCAGCTTGCTTTACTTATTTCCCCATATTGGCCCCTAAATAACCTCCAACCCTTCAACGGAATCATCTCAGAGTATAATCTAGTTCCAGATGTCGTTATAATTCATACGTGTACCAAATTTCAAATGAATATCTCGATTTTATTTTATCAACCCTTTTAATAATGAAGTAGGGGTGGTGGGGGTTGAAAAATATTATAAATAATCTGGCTTCTAGTACATACACCGAATTTCAAGTTTCTGTAGTCTTACCAGCTTGCTTTATTTATTTTCCCCTATTTACCCCTATTTAACTCCCAACCCTTCAACGGAATTATCTCAAAATATAATCTAGTTCCAGATGTCGTTATAATACATACGTGTAGAAAATTTCAAATGAATATCTCAATTTTATTTTATCAACCCTTTTCAAATTGGAGTAGGGGTGGTGGGGGTTGAAAAATATTATTAAAAAATCTGACGCTTTGGCTTCTAGTACATACACCGAATTTCAAGTTTCTGTACTCTTACCAACTTGCTTTACTTATATTCCTCTATTTACCCCAAATTAACTTCCAACCCTTCAACGGAATCATCCCAAAATATAATCTAATTCTAGACATCGTTATAATACATACGTGTACGAAATTTCAAATGAATATCTCAACTTTATTTTATCAACCCCTTTAATGGGGTAGGGGTGGTGGGGGGTTGAAAAATATTATAAAAAAATCTGGGGCCTTAACTTCTAGTACATACACCGAATTTCAAGTTTCTGTACTCTTACAAGCTTGCTTTACTTATTTCCCCCTATTTACCCCTATTTAACCCCCAACCCTTCACCGGATTTCCTCAAAAAACAATCCAGTTCCAGATCTCGTTATAATATATACGTGTACAAAATTTCAGGTCAATATCTTAAACCGTTCCGGAGAAAGCGTGCGGACAAAAAAAGTTACAGACAGACCGACAGACAGACAGAAAATTTTTTTTTTTCGCTCAAATTTAAAATCTCGACGTTTCATGACATTCTAAACCTATTTCACGAATAAAAATTTTTGAAAATGTTTTTGCGATTAAGTACTATACTTCCAATCCACTACGTGGATGTGGAAGTAAAATAAAAAAAATAAAAAATAAAGCTATAAAAATGATCCAACATTATTTCTAGTATTCGATTTACTGAGGAAGCGACATATTATTGGTTCATTGGATGCAAGCTTTGACGGACTGGTAATGTAAAACAAATAAATGTGTGGATGGGTATGATTACACATAACTTTATTGGACAATCTTTTATAGAAAATAATCCATCTATTTGCCATGTAATTATAGCCTATAGTTAGTAAAACACCCCGTATTGCCCAGAATATACCAAGTAAATGCATCAATGCATTTTTATAAATCCTGGATATGACTGGAATCCTTGGGTGTGATGCGGCCTGGAGAGGTTGCTTTCACAAACAGTATAAACACCCAAACTCTTAAACACAACAACTTTATTTGTTATTTTTAAAATATACAAACATTTACAAATTATTTAATTTAAAATGCACACTTAAGCTACAGAAAGCCTGTCTGTGTGCATACATATTATTTTCAGATTATAAATAATTTGTATGTGTATATTGATGGAGAAATTTGAGGAAAGATATATTAAATTATTTATTTATTATAAAATTAAGACCACTTATTCATTTCTTTTCTGCACCACATTTATTGCTATGAATATGCAAAAGTCAATAACAGCAAGAATTATATGTTTATTCACTATAGAGAATATGTAAAAAGGGTAAATCATTAGATATTAAATAACTATTTAAATTTTTTTATGTAATTTAATATTATTACTCGTTTTTATTAAATCTTTGACTGGTTGTGTTACTTAAAGAGGGAACTTTGATATTACGATTTTCTTTGCATTGTGTGTTGTAATTATGTTTTATGGGGTTATTCTGAAACAAATTATGTTTATAGGAAAATACAAGTACGGATTTTACATAAATGAGATCTAGACTAAGAACTTTCTTTAAATAATTGATTTTAGGGTTATCGCATGTTTTTAAATAGAATAACTTTTATTAAATATTTCTGAGTAATTTTAAGTATTTTTGAATTTAAGGGATATGCTCCATCCCAGATTGAAATTTCATATCGCAGTACCGATTCGGCCATGGCATAATACACTGGTTTTAATATGGGTGCAGGTAAAATATTTCCTAGCTCACAGAACTTCCAAATAATTTCACGGATTTTTATATTCAGATTTTTTATTTGTTCAGTCCATTTCAAATTTTGATCTATAGTAATATCTAAGTATTTCATATTATCTATGGATTTTAATACTTGGGTACAGTGACAATTTAAATAATTATTTGAAATACAAACGAATAAGTGTAAATTTATAACTATTATTTGGCAAAAATTTGTTGTAAATACTAAAACACAAATTTGGTTTTATACAGATTTAACGTAAGTAAATTTTCAGTCAGCCACTGTTGGATTTTGGAAAATTCTTTTACCTGCTCCCAGTTATCTCCTTCCACTAATAGAACAGTGTTGTCAGCGTAAGATGTAGGAAACGTAGTTCATTAATATAAATT
This sequence comes from Stenurella melanura, assembly GCA_963583905.1. Taxonomy (NCBI): domain Eukaryota; kingdom Metazoa; phylum Arthropoda; class Insecta; order Coleoptera; family Cerambycidae; genus Stenurella; species Stenurella melanura. The sequence continues at coordinate 41,352,698 of OY757316.1, forward strand.
GAGAATAATGTTGGTCCTAGCACAGTACCCTGTGGGATTCCATATTGCAGTTGATGTTTGTAATCGCCCATAAGGTGTCCTCTTTTTACACAGTTGTCTGCAATCCAGATAGCTATGAAACACTTTGTTTGCTAGTCCTTGAATATCGTATGCGGTTAACTTTTCTATCATTTTTTTATGCCACGCGGTGTTAAAGGCCTTGGCCAAATCAAGAAATACTGCGATTTGCTTTTTCTTTATCTAGTGAATTATACAAAGTTTCAGTTACTTCATACATTGCATCCCCAGTACTCACATTTTCCCTAAAACCAAATTGAAAATTTGACAATAATTTATTATCATTTAAATGTTTCACTAGTCTGTTTTCCATGTTTCTAATAACTTAGTAATGTTATTTATGACAGATATAGTTCTATAATTGTCCATTGTGCTTTTGTCACCTTTTTTGTATATAGGAGTTACAACTGACTTTTTTAATTCCTCTGAAAAAATATCTTTAAGAAGATATAAGTTAATGGTTCAGCTATATTTACATTAATATTCTTCACAGTTTTTGTTGTAATTCCATCAAAATCGGGACAGAATTTGTTTTTTAATTTTCCTATGTTTTTATTACTTCATTACAACACACTACATACATTTCGCTGATCACGTCAGCATCAACGGAAGATGATTAGAACTGATGATGTGAACGTGGCAAGCGAAACGCAAGTCGAGTGTTTTGGTGTTCGTCGAAACTACGTTTCCAGAGGCGGTTTTATAAGTATTTAAACAGTGCGTATGTAGTTTATTAGCCACAGTAATTATTATGTCTATAAAAGCTGTAATCAACACTTTTAACACTTTTTAGACATCGACATGCGACTTTAAAAAAATTAGGACATCTGTTTTATTTACATAAATAACTCACATTTAGTAGCTACATTATGGTAATCTCGGTCGGCTACCTAACATAGTAGGTGTCAACATTTCTTATTTCTCATCAAGTCATCAGGCATGAATGAATGGATTGTCTGTAAACTAATCTCTGCGAGTTGCTCCACCTTGACAAGATTAAGAAGATTCCTCGCATTCTCCCTTCAATGAATCACCCAGACCTAACGGCGGACCTTGTAAAATTAAGATGTTAGTCATCGTGGTTACCATGAAAAGACAGGGTAAAAGACAAATACACTCACCTGCTGCTTGAAAGTATTGCGTGGTATCCGACCTGTTAATCTGGGGTTTCCTTTATAACTATAAGTCATCAGATATGAAACAAATTATAGTAAAAGGCTTACAGACAATTTTTAAAAGTTTACATTTGTGCACTTTCACTTTGAATTATTTTACATTCAATAAGACATAATCAAATTGTGTGTCTAGGGCTATTACTTTCATTCGAATTCTAATAATAGATAGTTATGATGCTATTCCATATGAGCATTGAATTATATATAACTAGGAATTTCGTAGTACTTAAACATATTTGGCTTCTTATTTTTCCAAGAGTTAAAATAACTGCAAACATATACTTCATCTACATCTCATAAGTTTAACATTTATTTCAAAAATTTCTTGTAGCTGTTTAAGGTTACATTGTCTAAAGCTTAATTGCGGTTTTATTTTCTTTTAGAATATTCTCCCTTATGTATTTTAAGTGAATCTTTTTTTTAAATTACCTTTTAAGGCTTTGCTAGGCTACATAAAATACTTGCCAAAAACAAAGACAATCGCCTAGGTCTACTGAAAAAGGATGATAGTTCCAGCACCAACGACCTACATGAAAGCCTAGAATTGCTTATGGAAACTCACTTCCCAGAATCTGCAGTGACAGATCGGAAGGAATGGCCAAATGAAACCGACACTCAACCCACCAAACTGGATTGGCAAACTGCCAAACAAATAGTGAGTGAAGACAGAATTAAATGGGCAATACTGGGCTTCTCCCCCTTCAAATCGCCAGGTACTGACGGCATCCATCCAGCCCTTTTACAATGGGGTCTGAATGAAATAGTGCCGCACCTGACAGTAACATTCAGGACGTGCCTAGCACACCTTTATATTCCGAAGGTGTGGAGAGAAGTCAAAGTAGTATTCATACCAAAAGCGGGAAGGATGGATTATACTACCTCCGAAGCATACCGACCCATTAGCTTGACCCCGTTCCTTCTCAAGGTGATGGAAAAGCTGTGAGTGGCACTTGAGGGATGTTGCAATCACTGCTAATCCTATACATCCCAATCAGCATGCATACACCCTGGGCTGATCCACCGACACCGCCCTTCATGCGGTCAGTGATCGGATTGAAAGGTCTTTGGACAATAAAGAATCCACCCTGGGAGTCTTCATAGACATAAAAGGTGCTTTTGATAAAACCACCTTTCCAAAAATTACAGCAGCCCTCACGAGTAGAAATGTTTCTCCGATCGTAAGTGGCTGGATATCCAACATGCTCTCAAAAAGAGCTGTAGAGACCAATATGGGGACATCGCTGTTAGAGGAATAGTTGCAAGAGGCTGTCCGCGAGGGGTGTCTTATCACCTCTTCTGTGGAACTTAGTTCTTGACAGCCTCCTGCGCCGCCTCAACTCCGAGGGATTCCACATAATTGCATACGCACACGATCTAACGATACTGCTTAGGGGTAAATTCGAGGGAGTTTCTCTGTGATCGAGTGCAGATGGCCCTGAGAATAATCGAAAGATGGTGTAGAGAACACTCTGTCAGTTAACTCCAGGAAGACAGAGCTGGTCCTCTTCACAAGAAAAAGGAAATTGGGGCCAATGACGGCCCCCTTTCTCCTAAACATCACACTAAGTTTCGCATCAGAAGTAAAATACCTTGGAGTAACTTTTGATGCCAAACTAACTTGGAATCTTTATTTAGACAGAAGACTAAAGAAGGCTTACATCTCTTTTGAGCAGTGCCGCAGAACTTTAGGGAAAACCTGGGGAATGAAACCCAGAGTGGCTATGTGGATTTACACTGCTATTATAAGACAGATGATAGCCTATGGAGCCATTGTCTGGTGGCCTGAATCAGCAGAATGTAGCGAAACGTAAGCTCAGCCAGGTACAACGAGTAGCCTATTTAAACACAATTGGAGCTATGAGAACGACACCAACAAGAGCAATGGAAGTGATGCTGTGCCTGCCACCACTAGACATATATCTAGAAGAGGTGGCCCTAACTACTATTGCACGCCTCTAATCCGTTGGTATTCAGCCAAACATAGGATGTGGAGCGACCAGGTGCCGGCTGTGGAATGAGGCAATCAAACAGATGCCACTTCTGCAGGTACGCGCACATGGTATTTCTCCACAGTTCATCTTTGATAGACCCTATGGAATACACACCAACAGTAGCAATGAGACTGTCAGTGAAGTAACAGTTAACATCTTCACAGACGGATCGAAAAAGAAAGAAGGAACAGGTTGTGGGGTATACTCCAGGAATCTGCAAATTCAAATTAAATGGGCTATGGACAAACAAGCCAGTATAACACAAACAGAACTGGCGGGAATAACCATAGTCGCAAAACAAATTTCCCGCAGACAAATAACGGGAAAAACAATTAGAACCTACACTGATAGTAGACAATCACTACTGGCCCTACAGAGACACAAAATAAAAACAGGGTCGGTATGGGAATGCCATCAAGCACTTGTTGACGCCTCCAGCATGAACAGTGTCATTATATGCTGGGTCAACGGGCATGCACAGTGCAGAAGAAAGCTGGCAGTTGGCTAAGAAGGCAGTCAGTCTAAGCATACTTGGATCTGGCCCTTCTAACATACTGCCGACCTCAGCAATAATGCTAATGATTAAAGAAGACACCCACAGAAAATTTAAAAAACTGTGGGATGAAACCCATAGTTGTCAGTTGGCCAGAGATCTGCTTAGATACCCCGACAAGGATACAACGATGACCTATCTGGCAATGTCCAGGAAGAACCTGCGCATCGCGACAGGAATTCTAACTGGTCATTGCCAGTTGAGAAAGCACCTTTATAACATGAAGCTAAACGACACACCCCTATGCAGAGGTTGTGAACAAGAAGACGAGACTGTCCAACATGTACTCTGTGAGTGCCCGGCAGTCTCCTCCAGCAGAGAATCCATTTTGGAAGAACGTTGGCCTACTTTGGCCGACTTGAGGGATATTCCCCTAGGCAGCATCACCACCTTCTTCACAAGATTAGGATGGTTGGGGGTCTAGGTGGAATCTTGTATCCCTCGGGAGGATGTACAAGGGGTCCAATGGGGCCTAGGTGCTGCGGTCACTCTTTGTGACTGCCCTCCTACAAACTCCAAACTCCAAGACTTTGAGATATGCTCTAGTACAACAGATTAGCACGCTTGGTAATACTTTCATTCGTGTACTGAGTTCGATCCCCAACTCCGACACTGGCAATATCGGTGGGTAATAGATGTTTTCTGGGTTTTTCAAATGTGTAATCCTCTTGCGGGAAGTCTGGGCTTTGGATTTGAGGGTTGTCTAATGTGAGTGGTGTGTTTATGTTTATACGATGGGTTTCAAAAAAAAATACATTAGAATTCCGTGCTGACTATCACAACCACAGAAATTTCAGATTTCAAAAAATCAGCAGACAGGCTTACCAAACGACACAGACTCAAAAGACACCCTAACAGCCATTATAAAACCAAACACGACGAATTTTTCCCCTCTAACCCCTGAGATGAGACACAGTCAGCAATAGATCAAACAGTCATCCAAATTACTAATGACTGAATATAGCTTGCAATCATCGATGAAGGGTACTATTTTGAAGGGTAAAATTAATGTCATTTAAAAATATAATAAATTGCAAAAGTCCAAGAACAGATCCTTGAGGGACATCAAACGTAATCGTTATGTCGGCAGACTTGGGACCACAGTAAGTTTTCTATTCAACGCGTAAGGATAAAATATACAAAATACTCCAGTAAAAGTATAACAGAAATATTTTTGTAACAGAACTTCATAATCAAATATGCAGATAGCCATAGAATTCTATAAATGACATCAAGTTGGCTTTCTTTCGGATGGTGGATATACAGGGTGATTCACGTAGGCCATTCATTAGAAGTTTTTCAACTTGCAGTTGGATTAGAAACTTGAAATTTGGTATACAGCCATAATCGATCATGCCCCTTCTATCTAAAATATTTTCAGTCCTCCAACTATACAGGGTGTGCCAAAAATTGGTACCAACTTTCTTATTTTAAATGGAAACCCATATTTTTCTTTACATGGTTCGATTGGTCTTCTAATTCTGAGTTTAGAGAACCTAAGTTATGTTAACTTATCTATTACAATTTTTGACATATGTCCAATTTTTTGAAAAAAATTGCCGCTGTAGTAGTTTACGAACAAATTTGTATCTCGCAAACCTTTCAAAATTATGAAACCAAATTTGTGGAGCAGTTAGCTGGAAGTCCAGGCTAACTTTTGATGTCCCATCGGTGTTCCCATTTTGTGTCATATGGGCGCAGTCGATTTTCAAATGTCGCAATCAAAAATTGTCAAAAAGTCAATTTTTTCAAATGGCACCTACTATTTTTTTTCACACCATTCGAAAGAAAATTGAATTTTAGGGTGAGTTACTTAAGCATTCCCTGTACCTAACTTCACCCCATATCGAGTTATTCAATAAAAATCAAGAAATACCTTATCTTGCCGAGAAATTCCTTACTTCATCAAGTATGCCATGGAAACAAAAGACAGTTGTAACAATTTTTAAAGAAAAATATGGATTCTTATTTAATTACACACAACACCAACAAATTATTATTAACGAACAATGTTGACGAAATTCTGACGTAAATGTTCAATGTGACCACCATATTTTTGTTCAAATATTCTATTATTCTACTTTCAACAGATTGCGTAGCACATCTTTGCGCCTACCATTTCTGACGCCAGAAATCAATGCAAAATGGAATTTTAGGGCCACTTTTATTAACATTGTGTATGTCTATCTACAGTCGTTTTTGAGTTATTGGCATTTTTTGAAAAAAATATTGTTTTTTTTTCTCAATGCGTCAGAAATAGTAGGCGCAAAGATGTGCTACGCAATCTGTTGAAAGTAGAATAATAGAATATTTGAACAAAAATATGGTGGTCACATTGAACATTTACGTCAGAATTTCGTCAACATTGTTCTTGTTCGTTAATAATAATTTGTTGGTGTTGTGTGTAATTAAATAAGAATCCATATTTTTCTTTAAAAATTATTAAAACTGTCTTTTGTTTCCATGGCATACTTGATGAAGTAAGGAATCTCTCGGCAAGATAAGGTATTTCTTGATTTTTATTGAATAACTCGATATGGGGTGAAGTTAGGTATAGCGAATGCTTAAGTAACTCACCCTAAAATTCAATTTTCTTTCGAATGGCGTGAAAAAAAATAGTAGGTGCCATTTGAAAAAATTGACTTTTTGACAATTTTTGATTGCGACATTTGAAAATCGACTGCGCCCATATGGTACAAAATGGGACCACCGATGGGACATCAAAAGTTAGCCTGGACTTCCAGCTAACTGCTTCACAAATTTGGTTTCATAATTTTGAAAGGTTTGCGAGATACAAATTTGTTCGTAAACTACTACAGCGGCAATTTTTTTCAAAAAATTGGACATATGTCAAAAATTGTAATAGATAAGTTAACATAACTTAGGTTCTCTAAACTCAGAATTAGAAGACCAATCGAACAATGTAAAGAAAAATATAGGTTTCCATTTAAAATAAGAAAGTTGGTACCAATTTTTGGCACACCCTGTATAGTTGGAGGACTGAAAATATTTTAGATAGAACGGGCATGATCGATTATGGCTGCATACAAAATTTCAAGTTTCTAATCCAAGTGCAAGTTGAAAAACTTCTAATGAATGGCCCACGTGAATCACCCTGTATATTGATGCATTCGAGATATAGGTCACACCATGTGTCAATTTGTTGCAAATCTTTTTGTAGGTTAAATCAATAATCTAAATTACTATCAATGGTTAAATACAATTTACAATCACCAGCTGACAACAAAGTACTATTCTGAAGTTTAAGTAAATGGGATTTATAAATATTATGAACGGAAGTCCAAGAACAGACCCTGTCAGACTGGAAACCAGGACATGTATACTAGCTTGCCTGTCTAAAATACAAATTGGCTGAAAGTCTCTAAATAATTGGTATAATGAATATACCACATTGGCTTTCTGTATCAAATATCTCTGCTATTAACCGAATTATTGGCCAAATTCGTAGAAAAATGCATTATAAAAAATACTCACAAATAATATTGTATAATATAAGACTTGATTTACAATTTTCAACAGTTAACTTTCAATTTCTTTTTAAAATGGGACAACTTTAACGTACTTCCGTAATTCAGGACACGTTCCGATTCAAAAAGATAAATCCATAATAACTGAGAAAAGAAAACATTTATGAAATAAAATTTCACGTTCGGTTAACAACGCGATCGATTTAGTTCTTTGTTCAGTTTTACACGGATCTCAATATCGAAATTAGCTAACAAGATTCAATTAACCGAATGGTGGTGAAATTTTATTCTATAATTCTTGGTCACCATTTTGAATTTTTTACTTTTCATGTCAAAGTCAGGTTCAATTACCCAATCGATGGTGAAACTTCATATCATAATTTTTTATGGTTTTTTAAAAGTAGTCATTTTTTCAGTTTTTTTTTTTCACCCTCTTTAGTGGCTAAATTTTAGGTAAATATGCAAAAGGTATGCAATTATGGCAGAGCCATTGGATTTGCAATTTTGAATGTTTAACTTCTGATATCAGATTCAGTATCGGCTACTCCGAAAATGCCTACGCACCGATTTTATCTCAGCGTCTTCGCCATATTTTCACATATTTTAGAATAGACAACACTCAAACTCTATAGTTTGTAAACAGTTTCTACATAAATCGCATAAGCCATCCCAGAGTGATGACTGGATGAGCATAAGAACAAAACATATATATGAGTCCAATTGAGAACCTTTTAAAATTGTTTAAAAGGTGAGTAATAGTACAATTTTTCAAAAGAAATGTGAATATTCCATCAGACTCATCGTTACCTTTATTTTAAGTGATAGATCCATAGATCTTTGAAATTGAAAGTTATGGTACATTAATGTTTGTGTAAATATCTTCCATATTAAAGTTTATAGACGTAAAAGAATTTAATTAAAAAATTGTGCATTATTAGTGGGGGATTTACAGACCGTTTACTTTAAGTACTCTGCATCTCTTAGACATGCTTTTAGAATTAAGTCTATATTATGTAAAATTGTCTGCCGAATTCATTTTGGACGGATATTAAATTATGTATGGCAATGATAGCAGCGTGAATTAGCATTTTGGTTATTTATCCTAGAAAAAATGAAGAACGAGAGGGTGCTGAAACATTGCAGAGAAAATTGTAGCATCGAGATATCTTTTCTATTTCTTGAAATATTATTTCGATTATATGAGCGGGAGCGGTATTGTAGTAAAAAGTCCAAATTTAATTTAAGTGAGAGAATTTTTACAATCGAGTTAATCCAGCCAAATATATCGATTTATTTCGTAGAACTATAGGCAGCACGGGTTGAATACGAGTCTCTTCCTTCGGTAACGTTTAAAACTGTATATTAATTGATTTCATGTCAAAAAATATCAAAACTGTAATTGCAAGACGTATGAAGACTTATATTTCCAGTACATAAGAAATATTATCCACAATTCCAAATATGCCAACTGCATAATATTAGTTCGGGGTAGATATGAACATGGATTAAAAGCAGCTTATTATGCAATCAACCCCTAGCTTCTATTAATGCACTTATTATCATTATACTTACGAGTTGTCACATTTATTTGTTCCGGTTTTGGATGTCTCATGATTATGATTGGAGTGAAAATGTTGTGCTCTATCTTCCAACCACATTCGTGAATGTTCAGTAATTTTCCACACAAACAGTGTGTAGGCACTTCGCTTTACATGCTGAAGGAAGACATCTTGAGTGGGTGGCAATGTCCTCAAATCTATTTTGCAGTTTTTAAATACATGTGCTCGTAAATGATCTATTCTTTCTTCAAAATTGGAACGACAATACAGGCATTTGAAAAAGTAAGAAGCTGCTATCGTAAATTGACACATATCCACTCGCTGAGGACATCGTATTAAATTCCCGAAGAGTCAACCGTTGACAAAGTAGTTGCTGTTCCGCCGATAAACATTCCTGCAGTTATTAACGTAACATCATTTTCCAAAATGTGGGAATGCGTCAAACATTTCGTAGCAATATAATATATAATTCTGTAGAATCTGCTTAATCTTAGGGTTGGACATAAACAACTTTCAGGCTCAAATCTTTTAATGTTTTAATCCAAATTCATATCTATACCCAATTAATATTCTACAGTTGGCATATCTGTGACGGTGGATAATATTTCTTATATATCGAAAGTATAAGTCTTCATAAGTCTTGCAATTACGGATTTGATATTTTTGGACATGGTACATGAAATCAATTAACACGACAGTTTTGAACGTTGCCGGATTAAAAGGAAGTGACTCATATTCAACCCGTACTGTCTACAGTTCTCCGAAATAAATCGATATCTTTCGCTAGAATAATCCGATTTTAAAAATTCTTTCACTGAAATTAAATTTGGACTTTTTACTACAATACCGCTTACAATCGATATACTATTTCTACAATCAGAAATAGTACGTCGATGCTATATTTTTCTCTACAATATTTCAGCACCCTCGCGTTCGGTATTTCTTCTTGGAGGATAAATAACCAAAATACTATTTCAACACTGATGTCGTAATCGCCATACATTTTTTAACCTCCTTGTAAAATTTGATCCTTACAGCTTTTGTTGTATTCGAGATAGCGCCAGTTATATTAGAAAAAATTTAAATATCGTGTATCGCCGAAATGAGGTGTAAAATTAACATAGGGGATGAACACAACCTATATCGCAAATCCCCCTGCTGAAATGAATTTGGCAGACAATTTTACATAATGTGGACCTAATTTTAAAAGTATGTCAAAAAGTTGCATAGCAATGGAAAAATAAGCGGAATTTCAATGAGTGGACCCTGTCTATATTCATTTAAAATTTGGTGAAGATCATCCATAGATATAAATACATGTTTGTTTCATTTTTTCATAGGACTTCTACTCCTCATCTGCGGTCCCGTCTTGCTGCACAAGCCTCTACACACCTTTCTAAATATTTTTTAAATAATTTTTGCAAAAACTTGTAACAATACCATATTCTCTTGAATCCTCTTTAATTAATACAGCTTCACGCTAGCGCAATCTTTCTTTCTGCTTGGCATATATGTAATTTTTTTAAATCTATAAGAATGCATTCATGTTTAATGCATCTTGGCTCATGCAAATAAATGAAACGAGAACACTATACGCTATTTAAAATATTCTCAACAACAAATAAATTTCTCTTTTGATAGCGATACCAATGCTAATTTTAGTCTCGTACCTATTTCACTTTCGTAAATGACTTAAAAGTTATATGGAGTACAAACAGGTCTATAAGTTTTATGTGACACTTCTCGTCCTACCTAAAAAACAGTGCCAAAAATGTATTGATTTATTAGATAATTTTGTTGACTTTGTGAACAGACAAACGCAAACATAACCTGGATTTCTAGACGAAGTCCTCGTCATTTCGAACTACTTAACACAAGTATTATTTACCATTCAGTGAATTCTTAAAAGCTTTGTTATCTAAAACAGTCATGGCGATATGCACATTAGCATAAAAACAGGTAATATGCATGTAATATGAATTACAAAAGCAAAGTACTTTTTTTAATGTACTTAAGTCTATTTTTATTGCAGTGTCTAGTACATATTTTTTTCATATTTAATCAGATAATGTCCATAATACTCATCTTGTCGGACTACTTTTTGGAATTTAAATGTATTAGCTTTGGTATGCATTTCTACTTTAAAAATGTTTCTCTGAGTTAAGAAAAAATTAAATATATTTCCGACTATTATAATAACTTTAATCTATATAATAATACTCGTGAAAGAAATAACGAACACACCATTACACAATTTATTAAATATTGAGGAAAACCCCAATTATATATAGGGATTATTAAATTATATAACTATATTCGAAATTCCAATACAAGCGTGAATAATGCGAAATCATTTAAAAACGAGATGATTAATTTATTTGAGTAATATGGGTTTTTATTTTACTGCAGAATATTTAATTGTGTAGAGTTTAGATAGTTTTAATTTTTAATGGACTTTTTTGGCACTGCGACTTACGTCGATACAGCCAGATACGGAGTTAATATATACTTATTAATTCACTAATTATACTCTAATTCTAACCTAACCTATACCACCGATCACGAATAGACACTGGGACAAAACAAGGACACTCTCTTCTCGCCCAGGGGTCTGTCAAGGCATTTTGTAAGAACACACACAAAGAGTAAGACCACAAAAAGAAAGGAATACCTATATGCCATAGAATAAAAACAAAGGGTGAGATATCTAACCTAACCTAACCTATTATAAATATTGAGTTTGATGTCTTTAAGAAATTCCAGAATCACGTCATAGATGTGTTTTTTATTTAGCGCTAATAGATGACAAATATTATTAGGATGGTAAATATTTTGAAATGACCGATGTCTAAATTAATGTTGGGCATAGGTTTTCACTATCTCTTGCACACAAACTTAAAGCAATAGCCTAAAGGCATTGTCAGTATATGTCTACCAAGATTCCTTCCCACTTCTTTTGAGACAGAAATATGAAATGTACACTGAGGAGTGAGAAACATAGTCATATGCTCAGCGATTCTCAAACTGTGATTTGACGACGAATATTATTTATTCCCTTGAACTAACACCACTCTAAATATGAAAAACGTCTTTATATTAAATATTTAAGTTATTTTAAGTGATAAATAGTGGATATTCATCCGTCAAACGAACAATGTTAAACCACTAAGTCTTACAATTTCTAGTATGTACATATTACACGTTTTAGAATATACTGAACATAGGATCGCATCGTTCAATCGGTAAGATACTCGAGACGCAATAAATGTAAATGAGGTGGTTGCGAGTTCGATCTCGATCCTTACTTCTACTTTTTTTTTAATTTAAGCTCTATTAAGTTAATCATTTTCGTTCTAAAATTTTTATTTTATTCGTTTCTTTATTTACATGCAAATATCTTTATTTAACTAAAATACATGTGGTTTTTGTCGAAACTAATCAAATATTTGTGAAATAGACACAAAAATTTATGATTTTTCATATAGTAATCAATGGTAGGGGTAAAATTTGCACTTTTTTATTTTCCTCATATTTGCTTGATATATGGGGTCCTTGTTGCATTCTATGCACTTTTTCTTAATAAAATTTTTCGATATCTTAACAATTTGACCCATTTTTCGGTACCACCGTCAACTATTCTTTACAGTCCTACCAAACCGGTGATCACATGACATGTGTCAGAATGTAATTTTTTGTTGTCGGACATGTATAAACAAACCCCCAATATAGTTTTATAGAAATGTCAATAATACAATGAGCTTGTTCGGCATTTTTTTATTTCAGAAATCGAAAGTGCAAGTATAAAATAATGGATCTGCAAAAAATCAGAATCTTATTCGCACGTTTAGTATCTTAAAAACTATTACAAATCTCCACCACGCGAAAATGGGGTGTGGCCAGGCGCTACGTCACTATACGCATAGACTAGGCGATCTCAATAGACTTAATGCTCCTTAGTTGTTATAATTATAAGTATTTTTGAAGTATTGTTTGTTTTGCTTACTTCTTGACAGTAGGGGAGTACAATTTGGTGAAATGTCAAAAAATTACAATTTTCTCTCGCTCCTGTCGGAACGAATTTTCGCTTTTGATCCTGCGATTTACGATTAGGATTCATCGCCGACCTTCTTCTTTCCGTAGAGACATAGAACGAACTTCCATTCGACGTATTTATTTAGTTACCAGCGTTTGAAAATTCCATGTTTTTCGACCTTTCAGGTTAAATTTAAAAGCTACTTTTCTTACGTCACTTGCGTATAGGGACGTCACAAACGAGCGCTCGGTTTTTGCAACTATTACTAATTTCAACTCCTTATATCTCGAGAACGGAAAAAGTTAATAATGCGAAATTTTAAGTGCATAATGAGAATATCGAGTACTATATGAAAAAGTATAAAAACCTTATAAAAAGAAACTCATGGAACAAGCCCATTCTTGAATATGTAGCCAACTTTATGACGGACACTGTATAATCAGAATTCCACTAAAATGACGATGTTACTAAATTAATAATCTTAACATTTTATGATATCTTTCCTATTTTTTTATAATTGTTTATCGACATCATTGCTGTTACAGGAATGAACTGTTTGAGAACTACTGGCATTTCTTATGTACCAAATAAAATCTTAGTTCAGACGTTTTAGCGGCCATGACACAAGTCAGCTTAAATTATACCCGACTCTATTAACTAAATCTGCAGTGACATTACATGTATCGCTAAGTCCGAATCTACTACTCCCATTTTCTTGGGATGTGCCGGGTAACACCCGTGGCCAAACTTTAATCTGCTTTTTTGGTACGTCTTTTCTAGAATTCATAAAAACTTTGTACCAATATCTAGTTGGAATAACTGCTTGAATTGATGTATAGCGAGTAGGATTTATTACACCATATTCTGTCCATAAGGCTGATCATGCTTTTTTGCTTTTAACTTCGAGAATGCTTATGCACTATTGAATGTGTAGTCCGCTGTTCAAAATGTCTCCTTAATTAATACTTCTTTTTGATATAATATCTACCTCTTCATTGTGTTCTAAACCTGTATGTGCTTTAACTCAAAAAAAGTTTACTAACTTTCCTCGCTCTTTTAAGTTATTAAAAGTTTTTATTTTAGCAATACAAGGATTAATATTGTAAGGAAAGACCTGTCTATTATCAATAGTTTGAAGAGAGACAGTGAGTCCGATAAAATCGTAGATTGTTAATGTTCACAAGTCTTTGAGGATCGCCGTAGCCTCGGCATTATAAATAAGGGTATTTTTGTTTAATTTGATAGATATTTGTATGCCTTAAGCTGGTGCAACATATGCACAACCAACACCGTCATCATTTTAGAACATCGATTGAATTCCCCGATTCCATGAGAAGATTTAATAATACATTTTCATTTATTTGGTTTATTCGGTGAGTTCTATTTTGACAAAAACAAAACCGCTAAAGCACAAGCAAATTTTAAGAAACTGCATTTACAGTATTTCGTGTGAGCATAACAAACATTATGTGGGTAAATCATCCAGACTATCCAGTGTGAGATTAAGTGAACACAAGACTTACATTAGGAAGAAAAATTCAAAGATAAAAGATTTGAGAACACGCTTGGTACATAGAACAAACTGAGATCCAGCAAAAATATTAACAAAAGAGGCGGATGACAAAAATTAAAGAATTAGGAATCATATTTGTAAACGAGGATAAATGCGCGTTGAATTGTTCCGTAGATGTTTGTACAACTTGCTAGTCAAAGTTAAAGAATAACTTTACTAACTTAAGAGTGAACACTACCTAACGTTAGTGGGAAGGGGGATAAAGCGCCAAATGAGGACATATCATAATTTTAATGATTAACAATAAGCTATTTTTTTGCAAATTGCGTGATTTATTTAACTGAAAATAAGTGTAAGATGTACATAAATAAATACTACAGGATTGTTGAAAACTATTATTGGCTAATACTTGATTATTAGGGAGATATCTCTTCATTTGGCACTTTATCCCCCCACTAACCTTAGGTAGTGTTGACTCTTAACATTGTATCAAATAAAACTGTTAACTATATATACGCGAAATACTTATTTTTATTCTTATTCGTGTCATTTGTAAAAAAAAAACCTCGTACTGATCCTTTGACATAAAAATCAGAGGCATAGAGCTTATTTCCCAACATTATTTTCTAGAACCCTCGGACGTCATTCAGAAGTAAAAATACATCTGGCAGGAAATCCCAAAAAGAAAAGTGGAAGAATTAAACCATTATTGCTTTAGTGGCCGACTACTTTGCTTGTTTGCTGCTTAGATAACGGTTATTGAAATGCACCAAAGAGGACGTCGCAATTTCCTCCACAGGACGCTCTCTAAAATACGTTTTTTTGCAATGAAGCAAAATAATGTGAACCAATGTAGGAACGTAGACCACAAAAGTTGTTCCTATAGTCAGTTCTGGCTTAATGCTGCATAAGATATTACACCAGACGAAGACCTTTTAGATAGAAAAACGAAGAAAATGAAATCAATACGATGCCAGTTCTGTCCCAATTCCAGTTCTTATTCCGACGTAGAAGGCAAGGTAAAAGGATTTAAATATTTATTGACAATGTTATGGACGCAAGAATAGCTCGTTTGATACAAAACCAGCTAGTATTAGAAATATTTATATTTTTCAACACAAACTTATGGGGAAAACATATTTTTCTAAGAGGGAGTAGAAGCTCATTACGTGAGAAACGCTGTTCTGAAACGCATCGAATCTCTCCCACACTTGTGTTAAAAATTTTAGCTCTGCTGTGTGCGAACCCCAGCCCCTTTGACTCGGTTGTGAGCATAAGTGTCGCGAAAGATCGCAAGTATCAGCCGTGAATTCCACGGCCAACCTCTGTTATAGAAGAGTTGCGTCTGATGTGCCTGCTTATTTGTGTTAATAAAGACAACTTTATTCATTAATATAAAAAATAAGTTCGAACTTTAAAAATGCGAGACTGCTTTATTAAGCACTTATGTAATTTGGCATTCAAGTTTTGTGAAAGAAAATACTACAGACAAATAAAAATAAAAAACTTCCGATGTAAAAATATACATTTTACTCACCACAGATATATAATAGTTCAGTGAACTCGTTAAGTGTTCGAAGCAGCCTTATTAAAAACAACTTGTACTGCAATTACACACAAGTAGGTGTGTGATTTTAAAAATAAACCAACATTGTAGCAGAAAGAAATATCTCCTTCTCTCACATTCAGTTGTTTCAATATACAATATCAGTAATGAATTTATCCAATATCAGAAAGTAATACATTTAAATAACCTTGTTTCTTTGTCAATTCCGTCGGATTTCTAGGCCATACGCAACTGAAATCGAACGTTTTGCCAGTCGCACACTGCCTTCGACCAGCTTATCTTACAGTATTTTTCTTTTTACCATACCATTTTATTGTATGTGGGTCGTTCAACTTCACAAGTTATAATTATTATCGTTGCAAGCTCAATTCTCAATCGAGTTAATTTCAATTAATTATGAAACTCCCAAGTTTCTGCATTAAATACAATTTAATAACAAACATCGCTTGCTCTAGATTAGAGATGTTAACACTTATAAAGAGGCGATAAATCATGCGGTGGCCTTTATTTCATTGAATGGAGACGGTGACATTGTGTTTAATTATTTCTTAACGATATTGTTGTTTCGAAATAAGTCAGTCAATGGGATATCCATCCATAGTTGCCACAGCGCAAAATTTCCCCTTGTATCAAAACGAAATTAAAGTGAGTTTAGAGTACAGGTAAACCGCTTGTCAGGGTAGTCAGGTGAGACCAGTGCTTTGCATTGAAGGAAAAGGAAAGAGAGGTTTGACTTAACAAACATTGTAATTAATAAAATAACATACGGCAATAAAACTAGTAAGATTGAACAAGCGCTTCTGATTAAGAGTACATTCCAATACAGCTAGCTATAAGCTAGCCAAGTTTCACACTATTGGCAAGATTACAACTGTTCTGAAAGACGAGTTCTATACAAGCAAAAACAAAATAAGATGCAGCCTGATGCAGTATCACGCAATTTGTATTTATCTTTTTCTGTCTTGCCCATATTCTTAAGGTGATATCACACGGGCAATGGCCTGTCAGAAGGCCTGTCATCAGCCTAAAGTCGAACTTTTCGAGTTCGAGAAGCCTTGTTGCACTTTGTCACTTTTCTTTGGCCTGCAGTAGGACCTTTTCTGTTGTTTTTCTAATTTTAAAATGTCTTGTTATGTGTCGCGTTTCAGTACCTTTCTTGCCGGGGTGTCAGCTAATTAATTTCATTTTATTATCTCGCGCCCTGGCATCCACATCAAGGTAACGTTGTTCTTTACCAGTTACTTCACGGATTGTTTGCGTTCACAAGTAATTTCAGACTCAAAGGTGTAAGACCTGAGAGCCTTTAACGCTGCCTGACTATCTGAGTCTTTGTCCTTCGAAAGCCTTTGTTTATGTACTCCTGGGCAAGTAGATCAGTAGCATATATTTTTGCCTGGAATATCGTCCTGTTCTCTCCTAGACCTCTGAATAAACCATCAGCCATCTTTGAGTTAGTGGGTTTGGTCATGGAAGAAGCACAGAATAACTACTGCAAGAATATCAACAATAAGTGATAAGATTACATTAAGTGATAAAAGACACCAAATATAAATCTATGGTATATGAAAACCAGAAGATCTGATTACTCATCTGCCATTTAGCTGTTCCAAATAAACTTGAATCAGAATCAATAACCAGACACCTACACACTCTACTTCAGATAGGTTCGACGATATGTTTATCGGATTGTATAAATGCATCCAGATATAAAACATACAATATAATACAATACTAATTTATTAAAATTATCAAGTAGGTAACTCTATGAGTCAGTACACTTAAGTTGTAAAATTTATAAATCACCATAATTTCAAGGTACCTATTAACGCCACTAGAAAATTATTAATTACAAATTGTGGAATATGGTTCGGCCAGGCTTGCTTACCAAACATCTAAAAAGAATTAGAGGACTTGACTCAGATATCTGTAGTACGTGTGGTACAATAGGTGATCTGGACCATATTATCTTGTCCGAATCAGTACTTACCAAGAAGTCATTAATTAATATTGTGTTAAAAACTTCGATATACCTTAAAAATATGCCAATCTACAACGAATTAATCAATTCTTTGGACAATGTTGAATTGTTGTTTTAATGTCAACGGTGTTCTTAATTAAGTTAATTTCGTTTTCCTATTGTATTATACATAAATACTTCGTTCTGTGGTTTACGTGTATGATATTAGTATGCCATCCAGTGGCGTCCTAGAGAACTTAAAATAACAATTCAAGAGATGGCTCACCACTATTCTACTCAGAGAATGGAAATTCAGCTATCATCTCGGAGATAGTGCTATCTCTACGAGATACGACATTTTAGAATTTTTACATAATGTTACGCCATCCAGTGGCGTCCCATAGATCTTAATAATACTTCTGAAATCATATCAGAAATGGCGTTAATGGCAAGGTTTTAGAATTATTCGAGAAAACCCATCTGTGAGTATATAAAGGCTCGAGGCGACAAGGTAGTTCTGATTGGAAATGATAACAAGTGCACTGAAATAAAGCGATCAGTGAAGTGAATTATCCACTGAGAAAGAGTACTTAGTAGTATATAAATGGAGTAATAAGTATTGTAATTAGTTCGTAAGTTAATAAATAGTGTATAGTGTTATCTTTGTGTAGTTTTCGAATCCACGGTCTAGAGGTGTAAATACGTTTAACATTTAACAACATTATAAGGACAGGCCTCTTGACGGCAAGAAAGTGCGCTTGTGAACTATCCTGTGTATTTTACTTGGTTGTGTTAAGTTAATTTAAGGAATTAATTAGGCAATAAAAATATATAATGCAAATGGTTAATGAAGAAAATCCAAAGCAAAAAAAAATTACTTCACATTTCACATATCCTTCAAAACATTATTTATTACTTTTAATAGAAGATACAGTTAATCACAAATAATTATATATCATGAATTAAGGCAAAGTACAAACTAATTAGAAAGAGTTGTATATTGTTCTTTAAAACAAAGTGTAAACACAATATGCCGCTTTATACATACATATGCAGTAAAGTAAGGTCATGTTCTTGAATAATTATGTTCATAGTTAACCACGTTTTAATTATTTCTTAGAACTATCATTTTGCTAATAGTAAAATAAAAAAATATAACTAATGAATGACATAATAATAGTAATTTCCGCACAATTATCTCATTACATTTTGTTATTAAACATATGGACAGCTGATATGTTCTAATGGGCATAAGTATAAACATTAAATGATTTTTTATACCACGTAACAATTTTAAAACATAAGGAAATACATTACTTTAATCGCAGCGATCGTAAAGGTTATTTTTTTATATTTATAAAATAGATATTAACATATCATATAACACATCATATTTTTAGTGATAAAGCCTATTCTATACCTGTTTTAGAGCAACCTGCTGAGTTCTTATTCTCTTCTTGAGAGAGTAGAACTAGTGCGAGAAAAGAAAGAGAAAGGAATATGAAACGTAATGAGTAGTCGAGAAAATGAAACATTTAACCCCAACATGAGACTCCGCCCCACCTGATTTTTATGTGAGTAGGTGCAAAATGTTCCTAAAGATGTATAGAACAAAGGCAGGGTCATGGGAACTGGTGCTTTTCGATTTCCGGTCGTAAACTATGACAGAAGTTCGGTATTTCCGGTCACCAACTATTTTTTTTAAGTTGAAAAAGAAACGTTGGACAATCCTAAACACAAAAAGTGTATTTAATCTTTTTTTCAAAAAACTAATATTTCGCGCTCTTATTATAAACTGAAACATGTGATCTCTATATTTTGGACAATTCTAAGCATTTTTTTATTTTTGACATTTTTTTACCTAATCTGATTCTTCTCGAGAAAGGTACTTAGAATTGTCCAAAATATAAAGTCCACATGCTTATACACTTATAGCGTTAAAAAAAACGTGCATTTAGGTTTCTTTTTTTTCAAAAAACGTATTTAGGTTTATTTTTTTCAAAAAACTAGTCTTTTTGCCGCTTATTATGAACTAAAACATGTGGACTCTGGACTCTATATTTTGGACAATTCTAAGTACTTTTTGACTCTTCACATTTTTACCTAACTTCACTCTTCTCGAGATATACGCATTTAAAAATAAAAAAACGTATATTTAAGCCTTTTTTGTCAAAAAACTTTAATTCACAATAAACGATAAAGAATACTAGTAGTATTTATAAAGTATAGAAATTAAATCCTTTTATTTTAAATGTTTATATCTCGAGAAGGGTGAGGTAAGGAAAAAATGTCGGCTAGTGATGAAAAGAAATAGAATACCTAGATGCTTTATGCTTTGATTCAAGAATGAGGTTTCAGAGAGATTGAAAGTTTTGAACAATTTCTTTATATTGAAAGAAAGAAAATGGAAATAATTCAAGATTTCTATACCCATTAATCATAAAACTGATAGCTATGGTTATTAGTCCCTATTAGTACTACTATGCCCTGAAACTCAAAACTGACATCTTGCAAATTTTATTAATTGTACTACCAAACATTGTTCAGGTAAGCATTAGTCTATTTTTGTCTTTTTGTTATACTGTCCTTTTTTATTTAAACTTCTCTCTCGACCGATACATTTCTAAAAATCATAACTTTTTAAAATTTAACTTCCCAATTTCCATACCTTCTTGTCGGCAGGGAGGCCATCAAAGCCACAATTGTCTCGCACCTATTTTTTCATTGAGCTTTTTCCCGTGCTATTAATCAAAATTCACTTCAATTCACTCACAGCGGTAGAAGTTTTAGCTATCTCTTTTATCGTTTTATTGAGCTTAACCGATCGCTATCCGCCCAGCCCTACATCCACCATAACGCTGCCCGCCATGGTTGTCTGACTGGCTCCGGGTTACGATCCGGGGAGGCAATCCTTGTATTTTATAACTGTTAATAAATTGTTTGATAATGATGATGATGATGATGATGCGTTCAGCTTGCAAACTGGACCTAAAGAAGCGGGTTCGGTCTTGTTTCTCTTATTCTATTATGTTAATTAACGTAAAAACATTCTTACTAATGCGCCTGAATAAGCCTCTAATAAATTATGAAAGGGCACTGCGACACACCAACGCTGTTTATTAGCCTTGATTCTTACCTATATTCTGTATCGCTAAGGCTCACATTTGTGCTAAATAGACACAAAATATTTATCCACCATATAAAAGAAAATAAAAATACCAAATACAATATGTACTCACCTTGTACCTAATAAATAAACAAACGATGAATGCAGAGTTGAGCAAAATGATTTATTTTTTATGAACACTTTATGCAAAACCTGTGAACTTACCATTGTTTTTATGTTCATACGGTTATAGTATAGTGACCTGAATGAAAATTTAATGCAAATATAATATGTACAAAGTAGTATAGTATAAATATTTATACTTTTATTATATACCATGTTTATTTTCATTTCAGGCAAATCACTAAACAAATAAAGCCGGTAAATAAATATTACTAGTAATTAGGTAGTTATAATTACTTAAGTAGGGTAATTATGAAGGAAGCGGTTACAAAATAGAAAATAAAAATAAGTATAAGTATCCCATTAAAATTAGTTGGAGCAGATTGTAACTATATATACAGGGTAGTCTATAGTAATCCTGAAATGCGCTAACTTTTGATAGTTGGATATTGATGACTGTATTTTTGAAAACGCCACAAACCCTAAAATTAGGACCACTACACTTGTGCTAATCGAATTGGTTGCTGGTTTTAATCATCTCCAGACGATGTCAGTTTAGTTGACGAAAGCGCGCCGAGTTTATTATTCCAAATATTGCTGAAGGTAAAAACTATTCTACTTCCGCTATTTTTACAATATGCCCTCAAAATAGACATGTAATGCATAAAACAAGTTGGATAAAAAATCGATTATGGAAACCGTTACATTGTGATAGTTAATCATGATGATATGGTGGTGTGCCTCAAGGCTCTCACCTGGGACCATTATTATTTAATATATTCATTAACGATATTTATGAATGCTCTGTCTCATATTATGATGATTTAAGAATTTATTCAAGGGTATCTGATTTACATGATTATCAAAGAATTTAAGAAGATCTCGATACATTCACTGGTTGGTGTCATGAGAATGAAACAACACTCAATGTAATGTTGATAAATGTCATGTTATTAAACTATCAGGGAAAATAATTCGAGGTATAAATGTTATATATCAACTTAATGGCCATGATCTCCATAAAACCCATCAAGTACGAGACCTTGGGGTTCTACTTGACCCCAAATTAAATTTTAATAATAACATCGATCATGTAATCTCAAAAACTAATAGAATGTTAGGCTTCATAAAGAGATCCACTTCAAGTTTTAAGAGTTTTCCAGCTTTTCGTATGCCATATAGCGCTGGCAGTTAGATTGGGTCGATCCCTATACTAAGATAGAGTGAAATATCAATAGCAAAATAATGTACGTGGAAGAAAGGGATATATTCACGTCGATCCAAGCACTTGAACATGTTAACTCCGTTTCTTTTCAGCATATTATTTGTCCATTTCTCTTCTCTTCTACTTTATATTGGTATCGATCCACGTTTTGCAGCTGCCAGCACTGTATATTTTGCTGGTGAGATCAGTACTTGAATATTATGTAGGCAGTACTCGACAAAATTGTACTCGTAATTGTAATGAGTACCCAAAGTACTGAGTAACAAGTACTCGGGAGTACTTTTATTTGGATGGTACTGGCGGCCACAACTGACGAGTATGAGTACCGACGTGCAACATAGGCAAGTCTCAGCTTATCTTCTTCCATACCAATGTGCAGGGCAGACAGTGTCAGTCAGGCAGTGTGAGCGTTTGACGTGTGAAACTATATATATTTTGTGTTACTATTTTCTTAGAATTTTAAATACCCATACATTTTTAATAAATGTAACTATTCTAATTTTTTTGTCTACTGCCTATTTCAATTTGGCATCTTTCGAAGCACTCGTACTCGTTACTCATTTTTAGAAGAGTACCTACTCTCTAAATTTTGCAAAAGTACTCATTTTTTAAAGTACTTCAAAAACAAATATTCTTACTCAAGTTTTCGCGAGTACTTTTTAAAGGTACTCGTTGTGAAGTACTCGTGAGTACTTTAGTGTGGTACTCTGCCCAGCTCTGTATGAAACCTATATTTCACAGCATAAATTTCTGAAACAAGCAAACTCATGCTGCAAGGGTTTCACTTGGATACTATTAATGCTGCGATATATCTCAACTTGCCCACTTTTATCCAGCGACGTATATTCTATGATTAAAGCTTCATTTATAATTTAATAATCAATTCACCGTATCTGTTGTCTGAAATTATTATTCGTGTACCTCCTAGGAACACCAGGAATCCACTCACTTTTAACCCAAAATTTCACAGAACCTCTTACGAAAGCCATACATTTCTCAATAGAATGATATATAACTATAATATATATGAGGCTCGCATTGATTATTTTAATATTAATTACAGCTCATTCTGCAAGCAAGCTCGGCTTATTTTGTACCAGAAATTTTGTTTATAATATTGTCGCGTGTTTCCACCCCTAGGAAACACCCCTTAAAAATCCGTGGGTTCCAAAAATTACAACAAGAAATAAGCACTAACACACTTTATTTACTAACTCACTGGAAACTAAACAATGCTTTAAAATACACTTTTACTGACTAAACTAGCCTTTAACAATGTTAATATGTCCACTTTGTATTTACTTCGGATTTTCTAACCTTCAACTCGTTAAATACTTCACATTCCGCCTGTTTGCATTAGCCTATATACTCTAAAAATGCTTCTAGATCCACCTAGAAACCTTCTAGTAAAGTCTTGAACATTGTAGAAAACTCGATCCTTTTCTATAAGCTATAAGAAAACATATTAGCACAGTTTAAAAGTGAATTATTTATTATTTGTTTGCTTATAGTAATGAAACATATTCTTTATAGGATTTTGCAAACAGCGAAAAAAGCACTAAAAGAAAAACTATATGTAAAAATATTAATGAAATCTTTGCATTCTTTCGATAACCTGACTTCTGATTATGCTAGCAAATCACAATTCTAAAATAAATCTGTACAAGAAATATACGAATATAAGTCAATGTCAATATGCCAGCTGTAAATTGACATTTTTTTGTCCAATTTGACAGCTGAATTTGGTTTACTTTATTTTCTAACTAGCTTTAATCCTTCAAAATACTCCGAAGCTACTATTTTTGCCTGAAAATTGTAAAGCATAGGTCATATGTCATTTGACAGCTGTCAAGCTGCCAATAAATGCCCTATAACTTGACAGTCAAATGACATATGACCTGTAGTTTACAGCTTTCAGACAAAAATAGTTGCTTCGAAGTTTTTTGAATAATTAAAGCTAGTTATAAAATAAAGCAAAATCAGTTGTCACATTAGACAAAAAAGTATCAATTGTCAGCTGCCAAACTGACATTTGACTTATATTCATGGATTCGATATTTTTATCGCATGAAGTTATTAAGTATTATTATGTCAAAAATTATTTTAAAAAAAATTTTTTTGTGCATTAACTTAAAATAATAAAAATGCAATTTTTTTTTTTTCAAAATTCGGGATCCGAGGATTTGTTGGAATTTCCGTAAGCTTTAACTTAAAAAGAATTGTTCATTTCCAACAAGATTTGCACTCTCTAGCCATTTTTAACCAAAAAACTCCATTTGGGACCACTGTGCGTTGGTACTTAGGAAACGCTCTGTGTATGTATGGTATAGCGTCTTCTTTTATGTAATTATTGTTAATTAAATCTGACGACTCCGGATTAAGTAGTTATTATTGTTATATTTCAAGAGCTTTTATCTAGGACATATTCTAAATTTCTTTAACAAGTAGATGTATATTATGCCTGACATACTCGTATTTTGTAATCAATTCTCACGACTTATAACGGTCATACCAAAATTTTGATAAAACTAATTAGTTTTAAAAATAATATATTCGACAATACCATAGTTTAGAAATCTGCAAAACTTTTAATGACTTACAAAATTTTCTATTTGTTACAAAAAAATGACCCTGTTGTATTACAACTTGACATACATTTGAGTTTTTGACAAAATTTCTACCCTGTATGTGTTGCAAAGTATAACATAATTATAATTATTACTGCTCTTTTTTTATTTGACTATAGTAGAGTATACTTGTGCTAAGTATTGTTTGAACTAAATAGTTTAATAGTAGTCTTTGCGAGACGAATTGTCAATTTCTAGGTCAATTATCGCCTCGGGTATTCACTATAACTAAAATTACTAATATATACAGTAATCATACAGATTTATAGTAGAACTATTAAAAACTTCAAATTAATATTCAAGAATTGTAATCATCATTTCCACTTTATGTCCATGATTTTTATTTTATTTCCACAAGATGGAAACATTTCCGAAATTATATGTTTTATATTTTATCAAGTTATAGAAATAAACTAGATATAAATAGTATGCCTCTTCGACGGTTTGTTGAAGTTTTTATACAGGGTGATTCACTAAAAATGGGAAATCCCAAAACCTAAGATACTATATAGTACGACCGAAAAGTCAGTAAAGCCAGGGGCGTACGGATTTACGAAATTCGCACGTACGTAATTTGAAGAAATTAAGCAGTCGGATTGTGTTAATTGCATTAGTTACCATATCTTTTAAATTTAAAATATTATGCTTAAAACTGGCAACATTATCTCCACATATTATAGCAGCGCAGTTGCAAATATTTGTCCGTTGCATTGAAACCGTTACTTTTGTAAATATATATGTGGCGCCACTGAATGCGCTACGTTTGCCTCGTGAAGTTCGTTTATCAGAATTTCGCCAATTTCACAGTAGTTGAACAAATTATTAGGCATAAAGGCACCACATTCAAACGTTTTATCTATTTGGTTGATTGTACCAATTACACATAATGACTTAGTCGTGGTTTTCATCTCTGGTAAGCGGATAAAACTTAATATATTTCTCTCGATTATGTTGGATTATATAGTAGAACGATGTGCCGCTTAAGTATTACATAACAGCTACTATCCTTTGACCAGGATGCCGCTGATTTTTTGCTCTACTTCTTGGCCTTACTATAGAGACCAAAATATGATGATTTGTATCATCATATTTTGCTGGTTTAAAGAGACAATCATATCAGTCCTCTTTGCCGACGGTCTACCCGAGACGTCTTATTGCGTACTGCCAGTGGTTGGTCAATAATTTAATGAATGACGACCAGCTATACTTGAGCTGCTTGACTCAACAGCACTAATAAACCGAATATTTATGTTGAATCTCTACTGTATCCTCAACAAGTTGGAATTTGGATGGCAGTTTCTCTCAAGAGACTAATTGGGAGCGATTTTCAGGAATCCACCGTTAACGCTCAGAGGTACAGAAACAACATTTTATCTGTATTTATTCAACAACTACAAGTGATAAACTTCAGCATGGTTATTTTCAGTAGGACGGAATGCGGCAAGAGGAAACGTACCTTTTCGCGATTTTTTTAAAACCGACTAATAAGTTTGCATAGATAAGTTGAGTTTCCTCCAAGGTCACTTTTTCTACCATTATGGACTATTTTGTAATCCCCTACTTGAAGAAAAGGAATTTTCAAAACTCCTGTACCTAATTTGCAAGGAAATGGAACAAAGAATTGTTGAAGAATGTGAGGTACATAAACTTGCGCCCTGGACATGATGGGGAACAATTTCAACAATTTCTTTAAATTCGTTTTTTGTTAATTAAAGCGTTAACAATCCTTTACGTCTCTTACTATTATTTTATCTCTTGAATTCAAAACACGTGCACATTATTGCAGATGATCTTAATATGGAACTGGATGTGAGACGTAACCTGAATAACTTTGACATAATCGATATAAAAAGAAAATTGTATGATTGATTGATTTGCCAGCGTAAGGTGGGCATTGCTGCCGATTCCGGACATCCATGGAGGTTCGTTCCAACACGCAGCTTGGTCGTCCGTCGAACACGCCCAACGGACGACCAAACCGCGTGCCGGAACCAAATCTCGGATGTTTCATATACCGCCGGACCGGCTGCATACGCCGGGTTGGACATAGGACATGCTTGTTGTCAGCAGCGAGAGCCGCATGACGCATGGGGTGGGAATATAGGATGGGAAGTGTAGGTGTTTGAAAGATGCTTCTTTTAAGTTTCCATGCTTCTATTAGTTTCCATTTGTCATCATCGGCTGGGGTGTGGTGCAGTTGTTTTGTTGTTTTTGTTTCCATGCTTCTTTTAAGTTTCCATCTATCTTATCTTATTTTACTTCTTCTAAGTTTTCTGTTTCTTCTGTCTCTGAATCTGGCAGCTTTTATTTTTTATTTTATTTTATTTTTTTGTTTTTATTTATTAACCGCTCCACAAGTAAATATCCATCTACGGTGGAGTTGCTGGGAAGGGCCCTATCTCGCGGTAACAACATTTTGTTTTGCGCGTTATGAGAAAAGAGGTCCGAAGGGATAGTTTGCTCACCCTGTATGGCGTTTCCTTGAAACAATCGGTTTCAATTTCGGGCAGTTTTTCCACTTCATCACCTATGTATTACGTTTAATATCTATATCATGTTTAATATCTGTTCAATTTCGATCTCCAATTCTTGTTTAAAATTTAATAAAGACATAAATAAACCAATGCTAATGTTAGATATATCTATCTATCAAACTTCACTTTAATAAAACTTCTTTCTTCCGCCAGGAATCGCGCCTTATATACTCTGAAATTGCCTCCAGAGTCATCCAGAACACAATCGAGAATCTTCCCACCACACTCTAGAAAACTCTATCTCTTTCTACGAGTTTCCAGTCACTATTAGTCATGGGCGTATCAGTCTCCAGTTTCAAGGGGTGTAATACATAACAATACTTATAAATTTGTGAACTTAGCTGGAGGGATTGATAGAGAACTTTATAACGAACATTAAAAAAAAAGCATCTTAACACTAGTTTTGTCCCACTGTGAAACGTGAAAATGCCTTCAGGCACCGTCTTTCGACAAAATAACCATAAACCTATTTTTACTGAAAATGCACTCAAAATTAATTTTTTTAGATCGCGAACGACAGGAAACCGCCTTTGGGCACTGTCGTTCAGACACGTTTTTCGAAAGTAAGTACCCTGAAATTATAGTTTTCGAAAGTAAATCAAAATTAAATTTCCAAAGTACCCTAAAGTATAGTGGCGAAGGGCGGAAATCCCAGTCGGGATGTAGCAACAAGCTAATGTAAAAAAGCAAATTTTCGAAAAACTTCATGGGGCCTTCACGGGCATAGCCATGGTAGTTAGAGTGCGACTCGACGCCAAAAAGTTTCTTCGGGTTCTATGCCGTTAATACGTGTTAACAAAGCTGAAAAGCCCCACAGAACTCATATATAGCTTCTCGAAGCAATTTCATCCTGACGAGTGATACAATCGCCTATAAGGAATATTAGCAAATTAAAGTGATCCAAAATTTTCAGTGGATTATCAGACGGTCAATAATTTTCAAAACTCCAACATCAATTTTACAAACATATATAACTGGGAATCTGAAACTTCTTGTGCCAGTCGATTGTTACAATACTCTCGAAGCCGTATGAGTTACACAAGTCCTCAAGACCATTATCCTCGAGAAGGAACGTCTTGCCATGAGTGGTGCTCTCTGATCTACGTTGTTTTGTATATAATTACCTTACAGACTTGAATATTTCAATTTTTCATACTTATCGAATTTTACAATCAATAAATGAAAATAGGTAAAGTAAACTTCATATTTCTAAGTCAGATAAAAAATTTCAAAGCTTAGCCGCCTATTACCACTAGGATAGAGCGGGGCATGGATTAAAATAAGAAATTAAGGGAATTCGCCAGTATCAGTTATAATTTCTAATAATTACGCCACTCACTCCTAAACTAACGGTCACTACTGTTTACTTAATTTTTTACACACATACATAATGCTGTAAAAAGGCAAGCAGAACGGCAGTTGTGTTATATTTAGAATATATAGGTTATGTGTTTCATACAATAATACAGTGTGTGGTTCAGTTACATTTTATTTTGATTGTAAGTACCTAGAATGTATAATACTTTAATGTATAATACTTTAATAGATAAGTGAAATTGTTCTTTGTTTAAGCGTATTTTATGTAGTTGTGTAAAAATATTCCGGCGGATGGTCAAATATTCGAGTGTGGCTGTGGTAAAACAATATTGTGATAATGTTCAGGCCTTGGGAAGATCCTCAACCTAGCACCAGCAGCGAATTTGACGAAGATATGGGAAATGGTAATGGCTCGCAAATTACAGAGAAAAGTTCTAGACAATATGTATGAGAACATACTAAAAAAGTAGTTTTAAACGTTTATAAAAATATAAAAGAAAGTGAAGGTGAAAAAGGAGCCGTGGAAAAAACGGCCTACTTAACAGAATTTTCAGAACGGTCTATCTATAGAATAATTAAGGATGTGGTACCTAATCGAAAAGTTAGATCGGATAAAGGAGCAGCACGAGTATTAGATTCGCCTATGGTGAAATTGTTAAGAGATTTAATTTATAGCAAGTATACGGAAAATGAGGTACCAACGGTGGAATCAATACATATGGAACTGAAAGCAAATGGTGCAGTGTCAGTTAGTCAAGCAACACTTCGGCGCTGGATAATAAAGATAGGATTTAGGTTCAAGATTATTAATAAAAGGGCAGGTATTATGGAAAGCTTCAGAATTGTGCAGTGGCGTAATGAATATTTGGAAAATATAAAAAAAAATCGAAACGACCTATTTATTATTTAGATGAAACTTGGTATGATACCCATGATACAGTGAAAAAAGGCTGGATAGATGGTTCAAAGAAATGTAAAGTTGATATGCCTGCAAATAAAGGAACCAGATTAGTAATCGTACATTGTGGATCAGAAAATGGATGGGTGCATAATGATCTTAAATTAAGTGGGAAAAAAAATGGAAGAATCAAACGTCGACTATCACCAAAACATGACTGCGGATATTTTTGAAGCATGGTTCAGACTTCATTGCTACCAAATATAGAAGGAAACAGCGTAATTTTTTTAGACAATGCTTCGTATCATTCGCGACAAATTGAGAAAATACCAAATACGGGAACAAAGAAAAAAGATATTCAAGAATTTCTCCGAAAACATAATTTGGAATTTGAAGAAAATTTTAGGAAGAAAGATCTTTCGGAAATTGTTAAGAAGCAAAACTTCCCAAAACAAAATGTGATTGATAACATGGCTAAAGCTCAAGGACATACAGTTTTACGGTTACCCCCATATTTTTGCATTTTTAACCCGATAGAACTAGTCAGCTGAAAAGAAGTATTCGCAAAAATAACACCTTCCCCAAGTTTGATGCCAAAGTAGTCGACCTTATTAAAGCTAAAGTAGGAGAAATAACACCAAGTAATTGGAAAAAGTGTATTCAGCATGTCATTAAAATTGAAGATAAATTTATTAAGTTAGAAAAAAGCATCAGCCCTAATCAAGACCGTATAATAATATCTGTAGATTCAGATACCGACGATGATACCGATTTAGAAAGTGGTTGTGAAGTATTGAGTGAGTGTAGTGATTAGAGTTTTAAATAAAATGTTATATGTGATTTGATTTAGTGTACATTGTGAATTTATTTTATTTATTATATCATATGTATACATATTTTATTTGATAATTATTTATTTGTTTCTTTTTCAGAACTGAATTTATTTATTTTATAGTTATTTATTTGCTGTCCAGAATTGAATTTATTTATTTTAATTATTTGTTTGTTTTCTATAATTTTATTTATTTATTTAATCTGGGTTAATTAGATTACAGGTTATTGACATAAATTCAATATTTTCTTTATTTAATGAATATAAAAATTTACTTTATTTTTTTGACCTGTTTTAATAATATCGATAACCTTAACTTTGAACCCACATTTTTTGGCAAGGAATTGCTCGTACCTCCTCGTGGACCTTGCTGGGCAACAATAATTCGATAGGTATATTAAATTATTATTGGCGAAACTGAGCAACAAAAGAATATTTGGTATAATTTTAATTTAGACTAATAAAATTCATCAATGCTCCACCAACATATAAAATATTATTCCTATCTTAACACAAGCAAAACAGAATAATTTTTTTAAATTTATCATTATCACTGTAACAAATAACTATTTATTTATCAACTATACATTAAATTAATTAGATTGTAACTCACGGCACAATAAGTTTAAGTACGGTTCTGAGCCGCAATAAATTACGTCGGCTTTGACACTTTTATGGCCGAGTTTTATGGCTTTTTTTGGGGTGTCTCGCGCCGTGTTTACTCCTTTGTCGGGATTTTTATTTGACTTAGAAATAGGAAGTTCACTTTATATTTTGAATTCAACCCTTTCTTGATCCACTAGATCTAAGATTGACGACCTGCGTGCAATTCTGTGGCGTGAATCGGATAACTGTGTTTACGGATCGATTCCGATTCCGTCACGTGTACAGTGTTCCGATTACTCACAGAGTCTATCAAAGGTTAGTCTAAGAAGTATTTCTTAAGTGCCAATTTATAAGACGACAATCTGATCAGACCTGCGCCGCTAGACAACAAGATACGACGAAGAGCAGACTGTAGATCACGGTAAGTAGAATGTTTTCATATTCATCTTGGGGAGTCTTAAGAGTTGTACGAATTTCTCTGAGTGGATATAGCCACAGACAGTTGCGAAGACACGGCTGGCGCCAGGTAATGGTAAATTATTGTCGTGTCCTATGGACGCGCGGTGCTAACGTCATCCACGGTATCTCTACTCGAAACCCTCTGTTTTGCGGTGCCCTCTGGGTCAAATGCAAAAGGACATTTAAAAACACACGCGGCTCTGAAAAATTTTCATCCGCTAACTTTACGGAATGTGGAAGTAACTGTTACTTGGGGACCACAAGAACTATAGTGAGTTATTACAAAAATATGAGAACTCTTTATTTATCACTTAAAACATTGTTTACAAGAATAAATATATGATTATAATAAAAAAAAGATAAATTTTTAAATAAATGGTATGTGGAATGAAGTACATAAAGATTATTACAGAGAAGTGTACTAGAACTTTCGTCATTGGAGACATTATGAATTATTAATTTCCACCGTGGATTCTCCTATCGTTGGTAACTCGTACTAGAAATCACTTTCAAAAGTTTGCTTACTTCAAGCAAAAATCTCCCCTGAAGTATTTTAAACTTTGATGCTCCTCCGGATTGAATTGAGACTTCTCCGGTTGAATTTTTCCTAAAAAATTTATTTTTATATTAAATAAATTATGCAGGGATTGTAACTAATGTTTATACTTCTTCTCATTTATCTAGGCGGCATAAAAAACGTCGGCGCCTTGACTTTGCGGTAAAGATCAAACACCCCGACATTTTTTATACGGACAATGTCTGAGGTAAACTATACTACACTACAGTACATGCTGATATCTGATAACTAGGAAGTAGATAATATAAACATTTTTTTAATGCAACTGCAAATAAAACATTTTTTATCGCCTTATTTGTATTAATGCCCTGGCGGAGTTTAATTATGCCTATTCCACCACTCAACCAAGACATACTTACAACAGGCAACTATACAACATCCATTCGCTGCGACATTGCCATCTGACGCAGCCGAGATTCGAACTCGGAAGGGATAACAGCGACTAGCCGTGTTATCTGACTCAACCGGAATGTAGCCCACTGCTACCGTCTCGGTAATGCATTAAAACACCACTAAACATCTGTACCGTGGCCAGGATTTGAATCCGGAACCTCGTGGTCTTAGACTTAACACGCAAGCACTAGGCCACGTAGTCGGAAAATTCGAAATAAATTGTAATTAAATATCATTAAATGTATCAAGAGTTGGTGCACTTTATCGACCATAACTGATATCTTCCTTGCTCTATAATATACTTGTAGCCCTATCAAAGATAAGATCCAGCACAGTGGGCCTCCGGAATCGGAGGCAAAATAGCATAATATCCATTTTTAGTATTGAGATTTTTCTATATCTGATCCCAGGCACAAAGGCCTAAACTAAATTCAGTTTTATTCTCATTTTTAATTGAATCTTCATGACCGTAAGGGGTTCTGTAGATACTAGTTTAATCTACATAGGCGTGGGGACTATGTGGACACTAGCGTTACAATGAGAATTATTGTCAAATAAGAAATAGACAAATTCATTTTAGGATTTTAATTGCTAGCATAACCAGAATTTGGGTCATCGAAATAATGCAAAGATTTCATTAATATTTATTCAGATAGTTTTTCTGTTATTTGCAAAATTCTATAAAGAATATGTTTCAATACAACTATAGTCAAACAAATAATTCACTTTTAAACAATATATGTATATTTGCAATCCAAGCACTTTCATTTGATACCCCATTTATGCATTTTAACAACTTCAACAAACTGTCGCTCACAATCCCTCATTTTGATTTTACAGATTTCCATGTACCTACCCAATGACACCCATATGATAAGACAAATCATTGAACGCTTGTTTCTTGAACACCAGGTGGTAGTTTAGCAGAAAATAAAGAAAATCATTTTTTTCTGTAGTTACTTAATCCTCTCATCAAATATTACGATATATTTTTATGAAAATTAGCTAGTAGTGCCAATAAAATCAATAGATAGATGGGCCTGATGAAAGGGGGGTCGGGGGTACTCCCTCCAGGTCCAGATTTTTTAGAGGGCTCCGTGTTTCAGGGCCTCTGAAAGCAAAACTTGATTTGAGATCTGCAAAATGTTATTATCTATTATACTCCATTGTAATTAATATCGATAATATCTGACATTTTCGATATCTTCATTATTTGTTATGTCCAATTTTGGTGCATAAATACAGAAAGTGTTAAATAAACTGGAAAGATTTTTACAGAAGTAGTTATATTTACTTTCCTTTTGTACGAAAATTGGATAATTTTGATATTTTATATAATCAATTTTCTCTAAAATGTAAACAGCTTGAATACTAAGCTTTAAGTGTAGAAGCATGTTTAAAAAATAAGGGGACCCTAAGCTAGATTATATATTACTTGGAAATGGACAGTATGTATATATTTCATATAACTAGCAATTCAATATGCAGATTAAATAAGTTAGGCATCAATACAATATCTTCTAATAAATATAATTTAGATCGTATGTTTGTTAATGAAAAAAAGCTAAAGATATCTAAAAATCGGGGTATACAAAAGTGTGACAATAGGGTGTGAGCACTATATAACAATTCACTTCAAATGATGCATTAATATGAAGTAATACATAAATATGAAAGCCTAAACGCATTCATATTAATCATATCATCAGATTAAAATAAATATTTAATAAACAAATCGACCTAAAATTCAAATATTTCAATGATTTCGAAAACACCATATGACGTCATATTTCATGTGTGAAGTTGGCCACGCTTTGCTGGTAACGCGTTGATAACTTCACACACATTGATATAGACGATGACGTCATGTGGCGTCAACGGGTGACAACGGAAATAAGTTTTGAGCCGATGTTAGAAACAATATGTGTCAGATATTATTAATGTCATTATTACAAGTCAGAAATATGAGTGGAGTATAGTAAATAAGTGGTGGACAAATTATACAGACTAAAAGTGTGGGGGTGCAGGTCAAACCATTCTCTCGTAGTAAATATGTGACATGTAAAATTAAAAGTGATATGAGAGACAGAGCTTACTCAACAGGGAAATGTTTCGTATCCAAAGATGTTGCTACTTCACCAATAAAAAATATTAGTATAAAAAAAAAGTTTTGATTCAATCTAGTTCAGTTCAGTGACATCATCAAACTCAAAACTTATTTCCATTGCTAAGTTAAATTGAAAGGGTGAAGTTGGTGATGGGTTGCTGGCAACGCGTTGCTAACTTCACTTAAGTCGTATAACATGTTTCTGACAGATTATACATGATAGTTGTATAGATTACCACTGTAGTATACTCAATACTGCTACATCTATATGACAAGTGATGTCACATATGATATAGGATATAGGTTTGTCCTTTTTGGTGGCGAATATTTAATTCAAAACTAAATTTCTTTTAAAATTACTTAAAAACTTTTTTTTGCCGAAAAATTGTTTCAGTACGAGTACTTTATAATTTTCGATTAAAAAAAAATTGTGCACACACCCTATTGTGGTGCCCTGTAAATAAGTCAGAATGGTCAAAGTATAGATGTAAGGTTGTAAAAACATAAAAGTTCATTTTAGATCATAAGAAATCAACAGCCTTCGTA
The DNA here is from genome assembly GCA_963583905.1 of Stenurella melanura. Classification (NCBI taxonomy): domain Eukaryota; kingdom Metazoa; phylum Arthropoda; class Insecta; order Coleoptera; family Cerambycidae; genus Stenurella; species Stenurella melanura. The sequence goes on from OY757316.1 coordinate 41,387,941, forward strand.
TTGATAAAAAACGTTTTGTAGCGGGTCCACACTATGCGTATTCCGCAGATGCGTAAAATACGTATGCGTATTTATTGGCAAGAGAATGTTGCGTTCACATTGTGCAGACTTTCGACGTCTATGTGGTCGTCAGTTATGTTTAAAGTATAATTTGTCTGCGCGGTTACTTCGAAGACCCACCTGCAGGCAGTATTGGATTCATCCTTATCATGTTGAAGGCAACCCAAGCGAACGGTTTCCGGTGTTTTACAGCAATATTAGAAAACACCATAGCATGTTTTATAATTATTATCGAATGTCGATTAAGTCGTTCGACGAGTTGCTCGACATTTTGAGATCACACATGACTAAAAATGAACTGCAAAAATTAATAAAACTGCAAATACACACCAACCGATCTGCACCAAAGAGTTTAATAACTAGAGAAGACAAGCTGGCGATTGGCCGGGAGTCGCGGTTTGGTTGCCTTGGAGACGGTAGGCTCTTCGTCCTTGTCGCACACCCGGCACACCTCGTACCCGCTCTCTCTCCACTGTTTTACAAAGCAACACAGCCTTACCCGGCGCTCTTTGATTTCCAACAAATAACGTCAATTGTCGTCAATCGTCACCACCCCTCATGTACTATGCGACAAAGAGTTAACGAACCGTGTGAGAGGGATGAGAAGCCTACAGCCTCCCGCTGCTTATACATTACGCTTATGGAGCTTGTCTCCTCTATTTGTTAAACTCTTTGATCTGCACAGTATGAACGCTTCTATCAACTTCCCGATAATGGAGCGCGACACCTGATGCGGACGTACGTACTTCCGGCAGCATACTGTGTGGTTGCGTATTCTACGCATATATGTGAACACTCCACATTAAAATAATGTATTGTCATCTTGTCGAAAATACGCAGCCGAAATACGCATCTGCGGTATACGCACATTCCACAATGTGCGTATACCGACCTTACACAATGCAAATAATCAAAATTCCAGGTAAGCTGGAAATTCTAGAGATCAAGAAGACCTTAAGAAACCGAAATATATTACATATTCAAATTGAATTTGCATGTATCCCTATCATGGACACCGTAATAAAATGAAAATTAAGTCCTTAGTACCAGTTTTTGATAGAGTAATAAAATGTAAATAAGTATTATCCCACCTTAATCATGCAGATTTTCAAAAATGTATATATTTTTAGTGGTCACTTTTAGGTTTAAAATTTTTTGATAATAGGCCAAAACATATTATCAGGCAAATCTGAATAAATCCCAGTATGAATCAAATAACGAATTGAAGATTTTCCCCATTCTATTTTCAACAAGTAAACAATGTAAAACTTGAATAGTTGAACGGGTGCACAAAACATATTACGATTGGCAATGACGTCATCTTTATTAAATGGCTCAAATCGTTCACAACAAGAGGTAAACGCTTCATTTTATTGACTTTATTTACGATTTACGTGTAACTAGTGGCTAATATCGGATTAGTAGAAGGTACTTCTAGAAATGTACCTACTGCAGGCTTATCTATGATTACTGAATTTATGAAAACTAATGAATGTTTCAACTTACCTAGCGTAGTAAGGTGCAACACAAGTACCTACTTTATTTTATTATTATTATTATTATTATTATTAGTTTAACACGGTACGTTTTTTCCGATATCATGTAGTTATATTGTATAAAATTTCTCAATATAATGTACGTAATGATAAAATCATAACATATAAATGCTACTCATAGGTTTGTAACAAACAGAAAATCACTTATTTTCTTTATAAAATGTTAACACTTTGCAAAACAGCATGTGCTTATTATAATTTTGCTAGTTTAGTAATAATACTACTCTATTGGTGCGCGCATTCATCCGCATCAATGTAATATTTTTGCGGAAAAAATTCGATCCAAATTTAGAAATACTTATTTTAAGGCATTATTCTATTGATTGGGAATGTTCAAGAGTTTTTAACTATCATTAAGTATTATTTTAGAATTTTCAAAAATACCAAATTTAGCGAATAATTAAATATCAAATAAGTACCCGTTCAAACTGGCCAAGTCCTAAAAAGTTAAGATAATTATGTTCTATTATCATTATTAGTAGAAAATGTTCTTATATGTTGATTTGTTTTGTATTTTTGTATAGATATACGAGCTCTAAGTGGATGAACCGATACATCAGCAATCTATCACAGATTGTAGTTTCCCAATAACATAATACAGGCATATATAATATATTATTATATAATATATTTTTATTTCAGTTGTATTTGCGTAAATAAATATTATTATTATTATATTAAGTAGAAAAAAATCGAGCACTAAACAATGGTAAATTATACCTGATTTTTCCTGAACCTATGGAATGGACAGTAGTTTAATAGCTTGCTCCACGTGGCGAACAGTAAAAAAGCACTCCAGATCGAGTAGATCACTACATTAACGACAACACCTGATTATTGGCACTATGGATTTCTGTATGTAACACAAGAAATCGGCGTTGATACTTAAATAGAAATTCTGATAACTTCTAATTTTTTGTGAAGCATGTATTACTTCCCTTGTTCACTGCAGAGCTCTTTCTGAGTCATAACTCTGTCTGCGTGTGGCCCATAGACAAATAAACCTTAACTTCAGTAAGACGGCTCCCTACAAGTTAACATTTTGAAGGATTAGAGTGACCGTAGCGCCACAGCGAGCAGGGACTAGAAGCCAAAAGGATGGCGGCTAATTTTGAAATCCCAGTTTTATGAGTTGGCTCTAAAATCACTTAGTATTCATTATAAGTGGGTAAATAATGATTCGCTCGCGGTATTTGTACGGTAAAGTCAGGTTCAGTCGCGTTAGTATCCCAAAACGAAAAGTGAAAAACTAGAACATTAAAAACTTCACGTTTTTCAATAAAATATATGTATACAGGGTGTTCGACAGAGAGTGTGCCAAAGAAGAATGGTGGATAGGTGGGGCCATTTAGAAGTTAGTTAGCCCTAATGACCTCTATCCAAAGTATCACCGTTTTTGAAATATTATTATTTTTTCTTTATTTTTTGAAAATTTTCCTAAAATCAGCATTTTAGCATGTATAACAATTTTTTTTATGTTTGTAACAGTTCAAAATAATTTGTATTATTTTCTGCAATGTATATGTGCCCTAACAAAATCATATGGGATGCTGATAATTAAAGAGAAAAATTATTATGAGCTAACAGAGTCCCCAGAATTGTTAGGAAGGATCATAAAGTTCAACTTTCTCTTGCATTTGCAAGAGAACCAAAAGCTATTAAGATGTTCAAATACTTTTAAAAACTTCTCCCTTTAATGCCATTTTTAACTGTATGCTACGTGCAATAAAAACTTTAAATAACATGAGAAAATTGGTGGTAATTTGTTTAAAAGGATATCTGTCTGAGTTAAGTACATTTAGACCAATCAAAGTAGAAAAATGTCTAAATGCAATTCCCATTAGAAGGAAAACACTAGATCATATTCAGTACATGTGAAATATCAATTTTCAGACCAGTGCATCCAAAACAAAGTTGCAGAAACAAAATGGCGGACGTTTTACGTACGAAAAAATGTGGAAAAGTCGGTATTTCTCGTTTACCTGCAAATATAACTTTTTGATCGAAAAAAGTTTCAAACAATAGTTGTGGGCATTTAAAATACCTGCAAAATGACGCCCGCTGAATGAAAATCCGATTGTTAGATTTCTCGGAAATTAAATAAAAACATCGAAAAATTACATTTTTTAATTTTGCAATAACTTTTGCAATCATTAATTTATGGTACCAACAATCTCAGGAAATATGCGTCATAATGTGCTTAACAAGTGACTGTAACCCGAATTCCGACGGATGAATAGTTTCCGGAAAATTCAATTGTTTATTAAAAAGGTCATTTTAGTAACATTTGAATTCCCCGGTCCGATTGCAATTTTGCAAAAAGCTTTCTACTCTTCAAAGTTTTTATTGCATGTAGCATATGGTTAAAAATAGCATTAAAGGGAGAAGTTTTTGAAAGCATTTGAACATCTTTTCGTTTTTTTGCAAATGCAAGGGAAAGTTGAACTTTATGATCCTTTCTGGCAATTCTGGGGACTCTGTTAGCTCATAATAATTTTTTTCGAACACAGATACACTGCAGAACATAATAAAAATTACTTTGAACTGTTACAACCATAAAAAAAATTGTTATACATGCTGATTTGAGGAAAATTTTCAAAAAAAAGAAAAAATAATATCTCAAAAACGGTGATACTTTGAATAGAGGTCATTAGGGCTAACTAACTTCTAAATGGCCCCACCTACCCACTATTCCCGTTTGGCACACTATCTGCCGAACACCCTGTATAATAACAATAGAAAATATGTTTCTCTCAAAAACAAATCAAAGTAAATGTACCCTAAAGGTAGAGGTGATTTTTGCGTTTTATTCACAAAACTAAAACTATTAAAATGCATAAATATGCATACTGAGGTCAGATACGCAAAAATGTGATATATTCAAAATGTACTTTCTATTTATCAAAACATCAGAAGTTATCCGAAATATGTTATGGTCCAAAGTAGAGGTGGGACGGTATTTCTGTAACGTTATTTTGGAACGGTATTTCTTTGTCGCGTTCAGTCGCGCTCCAAAATGATAAAATAACGAGTTACAGCGTTACAGGTTAATTGATATTAAAAAATCACAGGTAACGACTGTTATTAAAGTTGGTAGAAAAGCGTGATGTGATAAAAGTGCCATTTGCTAAAAATTGTATGGATTGTATGGATGAGGTATTAAAATAGATCATTAAGACTAGAAGTATTATAAGTATGAGGAATCCTCCCCCCCCCCCCCGCCCTTCGCGACTGGAGCGCTCCACATGAGGAACCGTTCTTCCCGTCTCTAGTGCAAAGAATCTCCTCCATTTCTAAAGTGTTTGCAAATCGGACAATTGGCAACATTGCCAATTAAAAGTGCTATACGCCCCCTACACCTACTGTTCGTCACTATACCTACAACTATAATTACACAACTACACACCAACAATAGGTGGACTGTGGACTATGTAACGTTCAATAATATCATAACATTATTAATTTTTTACAGGCACTTCATAAGAGTTTTAATATAATTACTTTGATAATATCAACTTCATTATTAGGCATACATATCTTTAAGTTTTTCGAATAAGACCTGAAATACCTGGTATAGGTCTAAGTTAATCCTACAGAAAAATAAGAAACTCGTAAAACCAGATTACTTCATTAAATTAAATTTACAACATTTTACAGCAAAATGTTAAAAAGGCAGTAAAAGGCAATGTTTACTATAAATACGCGTTTCAAAACAACGTAAAGTATAACAGCATAAAAATTTCATTATTTGTTTACAACAGGGTTTTTACACTTTCAAATATTATTAAAAGCAATAATTAAATTAAAGGCTTAAGCTTGGTCGATAACCCTAACCAAGCTTCACTTTTTTCGACTTTAATCAAATAAGAATAGAATAAGAATTTTATTGCTAATTTTAGGTACAATATAGGTACAATCTGAGCATAGGTAATATAATGAGAATATAAAACATACAAAAGAGATAAGAAGTGCATATAGAGAAATAAAATATACTAAACTGAAAGTACATACTTCTTGTATTAATTTTTATGCAAAGAAAAATACCTAAGCGCTAGATGTGCTTGTTTGTAAAGTTTCTTGCAACTTCAGATGGATAGGACATTTCTAAGTCTAAGTTATTGTTAAATTTAGGTCCAATATAATTTTAGGTAGTATAAGTACAATTTGAGTACAGTTAATGTTGTGTGAACATAAAAAATATAAACGAGATAAGAAGTAATTTAAGAAGACAAATATACTAAAATAAAATGTACATACTTATTGTATTATTTTATATGTTGCAACGAGAATAACTAAGTACATTATTGACTATTTATTTATTTAATACGTCTATCGAATGTACCAATTCATTTCACAGTTCTTTTAGCAATTTTACGTCTATTAATTTTTTAAACTTTAAAACTTTAGAGAGGGCACCTTGTACACGAGTTGAGTAAACCCGGAACGAAGTAGTTTTAGTAATATGACGCTTGACAGCCCCAAAGTTTTTCGCTGTAAATAAAATCATTTAGAAGATTAAATAGTTTAGATATTTTCAAGTACTAAAGTACACCCGACTGTGATCTTCACAGATAAACTTAAAATAGCAGAACGTTATGACTATATAGCATTATGATTATTCGATTTCAATACTATTCAATGTAGTGTTTTAAAAGTAATATTTACGAAATTATTGAACAAACTTGGCGCAGTCGATAGAGCTAATCATTACCCAGTATTGGGTAATGAGAATGTACTCAAAAGGTCCATGACATGCACATTGAATACAATGAACAAGGGACAATTTTCATTCAATTTCGCAAATACTCTCAAAAAAATAGCAAGCAATAATTTCAACGTCATCAGTGTTGAAATAAAACATTTTATGAAAACAAATCATCCCTATCAGCTGACTCTGAGTATAAAAGCAAACATAATTGATTTAAACAGTAACATATTATCACAACTTGTAGATTACTTTATTTAGAAAATGTGTGCCGAAACTTTTGTGCTGCTTAAATACAGATATCAATAAATTTTTTATAAAATCGCCGATACAAATATAAATATAACAAATGACCTACAGTTTACCAGTTCTACTAATCTAAATATGTTAGATATTACAGTTTACTAAAAGTTCAAAGATTCTTCACTCTTTAGTAATATTTCTACAAAATAGTACAACAGTTACAGTTACACATTTATAGTACAAAGACTTAAAACCCGTTAATAGGAACATAAAAGTTTCATTGTTCTGTTAGACCATAAAAATATAAATGATACTCGTTTTACCGAAGGATATTGGTTATTTATAGAGCACGTGCCAATTTTCCAGTAAATACTTCAGAGAGTAGAAATATTTGATTTGATTATATATAAAGGGAAATATGGTGGACATTTACTGGTATATAGGTAGTAAACAAATTTCATTTATAAACACTAGTGAAGAAAAAATATATTTAATTCATTTTCAATCACTGGCGTTTTTTCAATTTTACAATGTTTTTTCTCTGAATGTACCAACCACTGCACGTAGACTCCACCATATTAATGAAATTTAATTATTCGAATAATAAATAGGAAGTAAAAAAATACATAGAAAAACACAATGTTTCTATCAAGTCTTCTGTGATGCTACTTGATATTATGCTTATTTGTCTGCTTTTCATAAACGTGAATATTATAGAACGAGTTTTACAGAATTTACGGTTTTTCATATTTACTGTTTTTTGACGGTAAACTAAACTATTGTTTATAACAAACCGTTACGTATTATTTTACGTTCCGCTGAAAACATATTTAAGTGCATTACACTTTAATTATACAAATTACCATCAGCGACAAACCTTAAGACCATCACATAACAGGTCTAGAAATACGGTTCCCGTGAAATCCATTTATTTCGCTAGACCTAACAATATTTTTCGTTTCAATTGATTGGAAATCTCGTCGAAATACATCATTTTTATTGTTATTTCTATTATGTTAAAAACATTCTATTTCTGTTCCCACCGGCATGACGCGAAGGAATACTTCTAGTAGCGTTCATATGTACGAATCTAGTGTTTAAAAAATTGATAGGTTGATTAGTCAGCGTACGGTAGGCATTACTGCCACTTCCTGATATCCAATCTGGATATTTTTATATACCGTCGGATTGGACATGCTTGTTGCCAGCAGCGAGATCCACATGACGCATAGTGTAGGATGGGAAGTGTAGGTGTTTCCGAGATACTTCTTTTAAGTTTTCATCGATCATTGTTTATTCGTCTTCCGAGTCTTCTGTTTCTGAGTCTAGCAGTATGCACATCCTTGACATTCCTTTATTGTACTCCTTGTTTTGCTTTCTTCGTTCTGTAGAAGGGAGATGTTTCAAGTGTCATTATTTGCTGTTGTATTGTGTCCTTTGGCGAAACTCCATTTTCGTTTCACCATTTGTATGATAAGATGAAGCTTTTATTTATTACCCGTTCCACAGGTAAATATGTATTTACAGTGGAAGTGCAAGGGAGAGCCCTGAGAGAACATTTGAGACACTGTATACTGATCTGCTAATATAAAGTAAAATCTACAAATATATTTGGGACGCTCTGTATATTAAGCAGACCTAAATTATTTGGACCTGAAAATAATTTTTGTATTCGTAAATAGGTTTAATATATGAACCACGTGACAGTTGCCAGTTGAAACCTTTCTGTTGTGACATTTTTATATAGATCCTGTATAGGCAGTTTTCTATTCAATAACCTACCTCACATTTAACACAGATTTATTTTATTAAGAAACTCGTTCTATCAGGACAGTGTTGTCCATTTTTCACTATTGACCTCTCTTTCTAATGTGACCTTCTCCGTCTGATTGTCACATTGTGACAACTGTGCGAGAACTCCAATTTAAATGTCGAGATAAAATGTTTTTCGCCGGCTGTCCTATCTTGTTAATTCTCTAATCTTTGCTTATACTATATAATGTTCCATTTAAGTGCTACTGTTACATTTTTTCATTTGTTCTTTCTTTAGCTTTTTTAATCGGTGAATATTACAATAAGCATTCTTTGCTGATATCCAATCTCCAAACACTTTCTAAAATATGATCGATAATACAGATAACAATACAAGCTTCGTATACTTTCGAATTATAGAATTATGTAAACGTTAATGGGGAACGCCTTAAAAGAACTTATGATGGTTTTTATTATTTTAATAATCGCGTTTCCTAACAAACTAACAAGATACATTTTACAACTTTATGAAAATTCAGGCTCATAACAACTGCACTGAGAACTCGACAACAATAATTGTCTTTTAGTAATATTTGACAATTCACAAGCATGAAACTCCTTATATTATCTTTAAAGAGATATCAATTGTCGAAAGTTGCTATTCTCAGAAATTCTTAAGTCAGAAGACAAGCCAACCACTAAGAAACAAAAGAGTTGCAAAACAAGTAATGTTGACAATAGCCGGATGACTAGGTAATCATAAAAGGTGTATTAGTACGTTTGACAAGGCTGGGAAGCATCATATTGTATATTACATACGCATTTCCAGGGAACTACAAGTGTTTCACACTGACGAATGATGCAATCGTCGTTTAGGACATATTAAGCTAGTCACAAGCTACTCAAAATTTCAATAACATTTATTACCATTAATTCCAAATTCCTCCAACTCCAAACCAACGCAACGTTACAAACATAATCTTCAAGAAATTTGAAACTTTTCGTGCTAGTGTTAAAATTATCACTTGTATGAACTTGAGACTATACATCCCCGGGGTGTGTCCCGCTTACCATGGGTGATATGCAGCTCTGAATTGCTATGTATACAATTAATTAGATGTATTTTGAGTGTTCTTGCCTTATACATATAAAACTTTTCAATCAATGAGTCAAGTATGAATCGACTTTAAATCCCATCACTCACTACTTGTTTTTAGGTTTAACCCTCGTACGATTTTGTGATTCGAATTGACAACTGATTTTAAGGAGAATTATATAATTCGTACAAATGGATACATTAAGGATTTCTGATCTTCCCTGTAACTTCAAAAATTAACAAAGTAGTGTTTATTTTTGAATTCATGGTAACATTCATACAATCACACTTATTTATTATAACGCATATGGCCAATTAGATTTACATAACGGAGTGTCAGAGAGACATCTTCACTACAGTGCAGTGCCATAAAATTTAATGCACAGCGGTTAGTGCGACACAATTTACGGCTAAATTAGGATTATCAAATGGCATTCCTACTGCAAATCACCATCAAAAATAAAATATAACGTTCTTATCAAGTACAAGATTGAAGACCAAGTCAAGTTATTATTAAAAAGAAAAGTTTTTTTATAGAAGTCAATAAAACCTCTGTAATTTGCTTATTTAATATTTATATTTAATTTGTTTTGTTTTCTAAACATTTTATTAGACATACAAGGTCTGTATTCTGGTTGTTGAACAAGTATGGTATTAAATATGCATTATCGGAATGTGGTCAGTAGTTGTGTTTTACCGGTAACCGAAAATCACAAGCACATAGACGATTTATCTGATCTGATTTTAAAAATACTTCTGCAGTTTCAAGATTATTGTAATATGAGTATGTGTGCAAATTAAGATGATACTGTTTCCAAAATGATCGAAACTAGAAATACTATAATGGTACTCTGGACTATATCCGAGAAAAACAAGTAAAATCTACTAATGTTAGACTTCTCAGCCCAAAACTAGCTACAATCTAGCTGCTAGTAATTACATGATTAGCCAAGAGCATAGGAAAGGTTTAGCAACAGACCAAAATATAACTTTAATGCATGTCCTCTCACTTTTCTTGTCGTGTCTATAAGAAGAAATTGCATCTTAAAGCTATTCCTAACAAATCATTAAGATTATCAAATGGTGGCTAAAAAGTGAAAAACAATTAAGAGAATTAAAGTAGCAATACGTTGCCTTTTTTAAAGGGGCAACGTATGGCTGTTCCTCGGCATATATGGCAGCAATGGTAGACCTACTTTCTCTACATCAGTATGCGAGGAAGAAAGCAGCACTTAATGCCCTAAAGTTGCAGACACACACATTCAAATTGGGTGATCTGGTTGGTCACTTAAAGATTTTAAGCAATTTAATGGTGAGTTTTGTGACAATCCTGGGTAGAAGCCCCCAGGGTCTATTTGTGGAAGCAAGAAATTTCGACCCTGAGGCCAGATTGTGTTCCAGTTAGAAGCAGGCACCTCCGTCAAATTCCACAGGGCAACAGCTAGACAGCCAACAGGAGCTGAAGCGAGTCTACAACGACGCTCGAAAAAAACTAAGAAATGAAATAAATAAAACTAAGAAGAGCCACTGGAGGCAATTATGCCAAGACAACGACCAAGACGTATGGGGAGAAGCTTATAAAATAGCCACAAGAAACCTTAGGATAGGACCAGCAAACGTCCGAATTACGATGAAAAAGGACGAAGTTGCGGACAATCTCCAACCCATGACGAACTGAGATGGAACCAACCACACGTCAGTGAAGTACGCCCCTTCACTGAGGAAGAGCTCAAACAAGCGAGCGCCCGTTTAAAAAATGGTAAAGCGCCAGGTCCTGCTAGGATACCCCCAGAAGTGATCAAAGCCACAGTAAAAGAGTATCCACGATTCATCCTAGGAGTCATGCATTTTATACTTAAAATAGACTACGTACCTGAAATTTGGAGAAGAGCGAGACTCCTTAGAAAGGAGAAGAACCCATCGAGGAGCCTACATCCTGCTAAACGTGTTGAGGAAGTTGTTAGAACTCATATTAATCAGGCTCAAGGAAGAATTGAAGTTCATGACACAATGCCAACCAAGCTGCCTAGAGTTCTAGGCAGCACCCCAACCATCCTCCAGACAGAAATCTGTACTACAGTTACATACTGTACACTTTCCAATAGTCAGGATTAAAAGCTATCAGGTTTTACACCTTCGAATCTGAAATTGTCTGGGCATACAGACAATCCCCGAAGCAACTGGTAAAAACACAATTACCTTGATGTGGGTGCCAAGGCAGTAGGGAATATGAAGTAACGAATTGGCTGACAGTCTTGCAAGGAACGTGCTAAAGGGCCATTTTTCAGACCCGACTCGCTTTGTAACTTAACTAAGCATTTTCCAGACCCGACTCGCTTTGTGACTTAACTAAGGAACATATAAGGGAAGAGTTTCTAAAATAGGAAAGGTAACAGGAGAGGTTCTACCGGAGGAATGCCCCAGGCCAAAAATAAGCGAAAGAGTTCATAACTTATTCGACAAAGAACGCCACAAAGTCTCTAGAACTCAAAAAGACAACGGAGCAGATACTTCGGAAATGTTATTCCGTATTGGACTAAAATACCTAGAAAATGCGGAATTGACGTCTGAAGCCATAGCAAAAATTAGTCCCAGGAAAATTATAAGGTTTGTAAAATCCTGGACAACAATTAAATATAGAGTAATTCACAAAAGATCTTTTAGGCCTGGGTGAAGAAGTCTGAAGAGCCACGTGACCCATTAAACAATCTACAGCGTATAAATTCTTTACATATTTTGTCGAGGCCCGGCCGTCAGCAATCTGGTCGATTCTGTATATAGGCGTTCATTGTATGTCAATGGGGGTAAAAGCTAAATTAATAATGGATCTGTGTACTTCTTTAAAAGCTTCATTGTGATACTAATATAATACGGTATGGAACCAACATCGCATAACTCAATCCTCCTCTAAACTACAAAACATCTACCATCTTTCATACTTCATCGAGAGTACACCACATTATTTCTTTGATTTTACGCCATTTTCAAGGATGTTTTTGAAAAAAAAATTACTTGTTAAACCCTTTTTTGGACTACGGATTTGGATTCAGCGTCGAAAAATACACCGAATCCATATATTTTGGTTCGTGCTACAGAACATTTTTCTTTTTTTTGTGTGGCTGTGTAATTGAACAACAGAAATTTTAAAAAATATCGGCTCAGAACCTAATCTAGGTGGTACCACGTAAAAGTGAAGTATGCCGCGCAACACCCCCCCCCCCCCAAAAAAAAACAACCTTTCGGTGAAAAAAGGCTTATTTTATCGATAACTCATTAACGGTTGATATAAAAAAATTGCTTATCTTAAAAAAGAAAGCTTGACTAATTGTCCTCTTGTAATTTTCTTCTATAAGGTTTTCGAGAAAATCGATATTGAAAAAAATTGCAAAATTTGTGTTTTAATGCACACGAATTTTCTTTTATTTGAAATTGAAAAAATTGAATTGCTCGAAAATCAAACATGCTAGGGAGAAAAATCAAAATGGGTTTTAAAGGGGATATAAAATACTATTTTGTGTTTCCATTTTTCATGGCTATTGATATTTATTAGTATATACAAATAACATAGTTAAAACTGCAAAAAATCAAGATAGTTGCCTCTTGAGTTTTTGCACTTTTAGCTATTCACAGGCCCTTAAAAAACAACTGACTTTAATATAAGTTATAAATCCATTATCTTTTAGAAAAAGTTAGGAATAACAATGTTCACATTTAAAAATTTACCAGCATGTTAAAGTTAGCCAAATTTTGGCCAAATAAAAAAAAGACCCAAAAAATTTAGCCCAAAAAATTTTTTTCAGTTTATGTATTATATAACTATTGTTTCTAATCATTTAATAGTTAAAAGATTGCATTAAAAAAATATCAAAAAATTGAATATGGAGCCTTCGTGGATTTTTTTTGGCTAACTTTAGCATGCCGCTAAATTTGTAAATGTGAATATTTTTATTCCTAACTTTTTCTGCATTGAAGTACTACCTTGAACTAAAAGATAATGCATTTATAACTTATATTATAGTCAGTTATTTTTTATGGGCCTGTGAATAGTTAGATGCACAAAAAATCAAGAGATAACTATATTACATTGTTATTTTTATATACTAATAAATATCAATAGACCTCAAAAATGGCATCACAAGACAGTATTTTATATCCCCTTTAAAACCCATTTTGATTTTTCTTCCTAGCTTGTTTGGTTTTCGAGCAATTCAATTTTTTCTACAGGCCGCGCGTAAAAAATTTCAAATAAACGAAAATTCGTACGCATTAAAAATACAAATTTTGCAATTTTTGTCAATATCGATTTTCTCGAAAACCATGGCATATAGAAGAGAACTTTTTTTAGGCAATTAGTCAAGCTTTCTTTTTTATGATGAGCACTAACAGTTACGGAAGGAACATCTCAGATAACATTTTTTGCGATCTTCTTGTGTAGTTTTTACATTATCGACTGGACTATTAGTACAGAAGCCGAAACAAACGTCAGTTGTAAAACTGGTGAAAGTATTAATCGTAGGGAAGTAATCACTTACACGAATATAATCATTTTATATTGATTGGTGAAGCCACTTCTACCTCCACATACGATATTATTAACGCTAAGGCATTTTTTGGAATGCATTTATAAATATTTTTCGAAACACTAGGTATTATTAATATTACATTCTACGTTCAGATTTTAAGCATATTCAAAAAACTTGTTTTTACAGGGATCCCCGAGACATTTAATCTGGAAGATATTAAACTCTAAATCCTAGAAAAATATTAATACACTTTTCTAAGGTCGTAATTTGCATTTGTACGATGTACATTAATGCCGTTATATCAATATTACAACGACAGGCAAGGAATACCAGGTCAAATGCCTACGCTTTCCCACTTAGTTGTTTTCCATTCTCCATTTTATTCATAACTCATAAGTCATAAGGTTTTCCAGAGATCCTATTCTATAATTTTGCTTTGTGCTCTTGTTCGTTTAAGTACTTAAATGAAAGCCTGGCGCATCATCAAAGTTTATTAAATTCATAGAGGATTACTAACATTAGTCACAATGAGAAAACGGACGCTTATTTATATGTTTACGATTTCTCGGTCCAACATATTCAGCCACCAATACGCTTACAGGGTTGCACGTTGCACAACAGATAGAACGCGAGGCAGTACCTGCAACTAGACAATGAAAAGAAAAATTGCAAATTAAGAAAAAATAATTTACTTTAAAAATAATAACAATTTTTAATAGGCTAAAACTTGGACTAGCGATTTAAAGTACTCACATACTTCCGATATGATGCAATAGCCAAAACAATATCAGTCTATAGAAACATATTTGTTTATTTTAACATTATTAGTAATTCTCCCAATATTACGGTTTCCATCCGGTGTCCCTGTACGTATACTTTATTCGTATCGTAAAATTTTTATATCTGCCTACTATTAGCACTGGTACTAAATCCAGAGATTGGCTGAAATACCTACAATAAAGTAATTTTTTAAGAGATTATCGAAAAAATACTAGATATGTATTAATTCCGGCTCAATGGCATAGTTCTTAGGTGTTAGGTTTGAGATCACGGAATATGGATATCTATAGACATGCAGTGGTTTAGTAGAGACAATAACAGATAAAAATGTCAAGGAATGGTTGTTGTGTTGTTGTCTGTGTGGTGGAATAGCTATGGCTAAACTCCAGGACGTTAATATAAAGAAGGCGTTATAAATGCAGTTTGTACGGTATCAGGAAAAGTAAATTTCTGTCCGTTGTGGAAGGTGAACGTTTTTAGGAAATTACGTTTTAATTTGGAAAACGTGTTTTGTTTTTTTCATAACTCCAATGTAAGATATATCAGCTTCTAAGTAATGTAGAAAAGTATATTGTCTTTTAATCGTTTATTTTTTGACGAAGTTTTAATAGATGGATACATTTTTTAGATAAAAAAAGCATTACAAATAAGGGAATTCAAAGTGTGTCGAGTTCGGTGAAAAACGCATGTTTTGTGGCTCCTACGGGATATCGAGATAAATCCGGATAAAGCGGCAACAAAACGCCGAAATTGTACTGAATTGAAGCGTGAACAATTCTGCACCGATTAATATAAATTGCCGCGAGTATGGCTATTTCATATGGTTAATATTTGATTAAATTATGTTGGTTGAATAAAGCAACACAAAATAGTGTATATAAACAACGCGAGAAAAGTGTACTGCTTGAGTGCTTGACTGTAAAATATACACCTGGATTCGTCCCTTCTTGAAATGGGCGTAATAAAATAGGCAACAGACAGCCAGATGTGTGAATGAAACAGATAAGTTTTTGTTTATATAGCATTAGCATTGTTTTATTTATGTCTTTATTAAAGTTTGGAGATCAAAATTGAAAAGATATTAAACATAATATATAGGTGATGAAATGGTAAAACTGCCCAAAATTGAAACCGATTGTTTCAAAGAAACGACATACAGGGTGAGCAAACTATCCCTTCGGACCTCTTTTCTCATAACGCGCAAAAAAACATTGTTACCGCGAGATAGGGCCCTTCCCAGCAACTCCACCGTAGATGGATATTTACTTGTGTGTTGGGGGGGTACAAAAATAAAATAAAAAATAAAAGCTGCCAGATTCAGAGACACAAGAAGCAGAAAACTTAGAAGAAAAATAAAGAGATAACGATAGATGGAAACTTAAAAGAAGCATGGAAATTGAAAAGAAGCATCTCGCAAACTACTGCACCACACCCCATCCGATGATGACAAATGGAAACTTAATAGAAGCATGGAAACTTAAAATAAACATCTCTGAAACACCTACACTTCCCATCCTATATTCCCACCCCATGCGTCATGAAGCTCTCGCAGCTGACAACAAGCATGTCCAATGTCTAACCCGGGGTATGTAGCCGGTCCGGCGGTATATAAAACATACGAGATTTGGTTCCGGCACGCGGTTTGGCCATCCGTTGGGCGTGTTCGACGAACGACCAAGCTGCGTGTTGAAACGAACCTCCATGGATGCCCGGAATTGGCAGCAATGCCCACGATGTGCTGGCAATCAATCAATCAATCAAAAAAGCATTACAAATTGCATGCATTTTTCAAAAATGCATAAAATGCAACTTCAAAATACCCGAAAAAAATTATTCTTATCAATTCCTCTCCTGATTTGTTTCTTCACAATTATAAATAATGAAAACATGGATGATGCCTGTTCGGATACCTTTGGGCATACAAATTCTGGGCTTTCTGGATTTTTTTTGCATTCCCCAAAAATTAATGTGTCCACTTTTTCATCCCTTGTATACATGTTATACAATAATAACAATAATTAACAAATAACACAACTAATTTAAAGATAAAGAGGAAACTTATTAAGTTAGTTCAAATTCGGTCGTCGACGAAGGCAGACGCGTTTAAGTGGCTCCTAGAAAATCTCAAATAAACTCGGTTAAAATGGTGCTGAATCGTACGAAATTGTGATGAATTAAAACGCGGACAATTCTAATTAGTTGATATAAATTAGCAGAAGTCTAGCTAATTCATATGGTTGATATTTAATATTTGATTATAACATCACTAAAAGCATATTACAATGGAAATGGGATATAACTAAAAGAGAGTAAACATGTGCAATCGAATGACCCAGTGCTAGGTATCAATTGGTTCATATCATAAACTCATAAATTACCCTGCAACAAAAAGCCATAGTGACAGATAAATGAGTGAAGTGTAACAAATCCGACAAGAAAGGAGAATAAGCTATAAATCACAAACCAGGCGGTTACAGAAAGCTAAGCTATATTAATTTCATTTATTTGAAATATTAATGCATTAACTTAATTTATTACCAGAGATAAGTTTTGTTTAATTTTTAGCTTTAGTTTATTAGTGTATTAGTTTATTTATTTGTTTATTTCTTTAGTAAAATTGAAAATATTGAAATTGAAATTGAATAGGTAGTGAAATAGAAAAATTACCCGGAATTGGAAAACGGAAATTAAAAATGATTGCTTCAAAAACAAACCAATATACAGGGTGTACGAAATATGCCCTCGGACCTCTTTCTCATAACCCGCTAAAAAATTGTTTTTTTACGGCAAGATAGGGCACTTCCGCCATAAATGGATATTTACCTGTGGAATGTTACTAAATAAAAGCTCCTTGCGGCGAGCTAATGTATGTGTATGTATGTATGTATTGGCAGATAAACGAAGGGGAGCACTGATGCAGGACCTTAAAACGAAAACACAGATTTCTGGGAAACATGAAACCATATATGGACACAGACAAGCAGGAGGAGGAACACACTGCTGGATTCAGAAACAGAAGAAATGGAAAACTTAGAAAATGAAAAATAAGGAGATGACAGATGAAAACTTAAAAGAAGCATGAAAACTGAAAATAAACATCTCGCACACGCCTACACTTCCCATTCGATGGTGTCAGATGGCAACTTAAAAGAAGCATGGAAACTTAAAAGAAGCATCTCACAAACACCTATGCTTCCCATCCTATATTCCTACCCCATGCATCATGTGGCTCTCGCTGCTGACAACAAGCATATCCCATGTCCAACCATGCGTATGCAGCCGGTCTAGCGGTATACAAAACATCCGAGGTTTGGTTCCGCACTCGGTTTGGCCGTCTGTTGGGCGTGCTCAGCAGAAGACCAAGCTGCGTGTTGGAACGAACCTCCAGAATGGATGCCCGGAATCGGCAGCAATGCTCACCTTACGCTGGAGAATCAAATCAATCAATCAAGAGGAAACTTATTAAGTTAACAATACACACGTATTATTATCTGTCGAACTTCTTTTTGTTTCCACAGTACACTTCTTTTATTTGCAGCTGCGTTGTTTTTTTGACAAATTGAATGTTTTGAATCTGGTTTTATTCAATTTCCACGGCATGCTTACATAATTACAATTGGAAATTTTCCTTTGTCATAACTACTAAACCAATTCGAAAAATCTCACGTTTGCATTTTTCTCTCACTGGTTTTGTCCAATGGGCTTGTTCAGCATTTTTTTTTATTTCATAAATCGAAAGTGCTAGTATAAATTAATGGATCTGCAAAAAATTAGAATCTTATTCGCACGTTTAGTATCTTAAAAACTATTACAAATCTCCATCTCACGAAAATGGGGCGTGGCCAGGCGCTACGTCACTATACGCATAGACTCAGCGATCTCAGTAGACTTGATGCTCCTTACTTGTTATAATTATAAGTGTTTTCAAAATATTGTTTGTTTCGTTTACTACTTGACAGTAGGGGAGTACAATTTGGTGAAATGTCAAATAATTACAATTTCCTATCGCTTCTGCCGGGACAAATTTTCGATTTTGAACATGCAATTTACGATTAGAATTGATCGCCGACCTTCTCCTTTCCTTAGAGACATAGAACGAACTTTCACTCGACGTATTTATTTAGTTACCGGCGTTTAAAAATTCCATGTTTTTCGACTTTTCAGGTTAAATTTGAAAGATCCCAGAAGCCATTTTTCTTACGTCACTTACGTATAGTGACGGCACATATGACCCCTCGGTTTTTGCAACTATTACCAATTTCAACTCCGTATATCTCGAGAACGGAAAAAGTTAATAATACGAAATTTTAAGTGTATAATGAGAATATCGAGTACTATATGAAAAAGTATAAAAACCATATAAAAAGAATATCATGGAACAAGCCCATTGTTTGATTTGAGTACATCCACTGTAGTCTATATGCAAAAATAAGAACAGCCATAAAAAATCAAGTAGTCTCAATACAATTTTAAAAGTACGCAGACGTACTTAAAATCGTCTCCCGAATCCAAAAATATATAGGGTGTTCCATTTCAAATTTCAAATTTGGGGTCATTTCCGGGGAAACCGGAACTGCTGGAAAAGTGTTATATTATGTAAAATTGTCTGGCAGATTTAAGACTTGTATCTTGAAAACTCTAGAAACTACGACTTTTCTAATGATTTCTTTGACACCCGGTATAATTCGAGAACTAGCGTCATGACAACTGTAATTACAAACACACACACATACAACACCCATTGTGATTGTTGTGAAAACCACGCCATTGTTATGATATTTTGCGATTGAAGTAAATTTAATAGTCCACATGCAACGGTTGAAAGGCGCCTTTAAAAACCAATTAACAGTTAATTTAATTATTTGTAAAGTGAAAGGTACTATGTTACCTTCAGCTACTTGCAATAAACTGGCGTTTTTTCACGTTTATATCAATAGTATTCAATATATTCCCATGCATTTTTTCAATATATGAATCATTTTTTATGACCGTAATTGTGCATAAGCGATTAAAGCAATTATTTATTCCTCAACTTAATTGTTCTTAAAGAAAAAATGTAAACAAGAAACCGAGACAATGCCATATTGTTTCTGATCGTGTAGTTGGCATACTACCCATGTATAAAACAAATTATTACTTTTATTTTATACTGAGAGATCAATAAAAACCGAGAGCAAGAGCACCTATAAATTTTCAAAAGCTTGTCATTAATTACATTATTGCTGCTTACTATGACTTCATTGTTGTCTGTTTGAAAGTTGAAGTGAGGTTATTGGAAAATGATCCGGGACGAAATGTATAATGAACATAAAACTTACCGCACACGCATCAAACCCTATATCACTAGTACATATAATTGATGAAAAAGTGTCTACTGTTCGAATCACGAATGTTGTCGTTCACGTCATCATCTTTTAATTTCCGAATCAAATCGACTCAGGGTCACACAGAATGGCACGCATTGGTGTACTATTTCAAATAGTACTGTAGTAAAATAATAATGATTTCTTCATATAATTTTAATACCTATTATATAATATTATTCTCGCCAAGCGACAACACTACTTCAGCTGTCGGATAGACCGACTACAAAATCAACTACGTCACAGACTTACTTAAGGAGTACATATTATAAATTGTATCACTTACATCCATCTTCCTTACCTCCACCAAGTCCTTATGTTGCAGGGCTCCCAGATAAAAGGGGAATATGTAAAAAAAAATTACTTTAGAGGCTGATATATCAGCAATACAGCAGGGTAGGGTGGTCACCCTGTGCCCTGAACAAAATTTTTATGTTTTACGTGCAGTCCCCTCTCTGCATTTAATTGGTGGCGAAAGAGGCTCACACGGCCGACTAGACAAGTACCTGGGGAGTGGATTCGACAAATTGGCGCTTTAAATGTACGCTGGTGAAAACAAAATACGTGTCTTACTATAACAGATTTAATGATTATATTTAGGTACGCTTACAGCCAAATCCTACAGAAATAACATTACACACAATCGGTATACTTAGATGTGTGGCCCACACTTAACCTAACACAAAATATCCGACAACTTAAAACTAATAAAATCTTAACTAATAATAGGCAAAATATTACCCCACAAAATATATTGGCTTAGACGATTACATTAAAATACTGAATAATAACAAAATGAACAAAATAATGTGAATTAGGTAAGTGACGATAGGTTAAATTGACTAATGTTAAAAAGTTGCAAGCGTGGTGTTCAAAACTACTAAATTTATTTGGTCATGTGCAAAATAGTTACTAACAATTTACATTTAATGTGTAATTAGTACCGTAAGAAAACTGACAGGCTCTCTATGCCTCACGTAGAAGGTGCTATGTGATATAAGGTCCCTCGTTAGGCTATTCAAAGACGCTTACCTCCAGCAGGTTTCACAATGTAACCACTAGGCCTACCAGGGGAGCGTAGCTTCCAATGGAACCAGGCAGGAGAGTCTCACCGGTACAACTCAGGATTCCAAATTCACCAAATAGCTTGGCCAACCAAGTTTCAGCAAACCCAAAGTTCACATACAGATGTACAGATATCCAACAGGTAAGATGTGGGGTCAAACATACATGATGCGATACCAGTAAAAGTCCAAGATAAAATGAAACCAAAAGAACAAAAGGTACAAAAAGAACAAAAAACCCAAAAATGGCCAAGACGGGAACCTCTCTCAAAATCCGAGAATGACTAAAACTTTGTCCATGGGTACGTTCCGAATGAACACTATACAACATAACCCACAAATCTGATAAATCTCCCTTAATGGCGTCTATATTCCACACATAATACAGTATTTCGTGATTCCATTAACAAAACAATAAGTTTAATTGATAATAACGGTCTTGAAAAGGTTATAATCGAGACGTTCGAAACTCGCTTCCTAAGAAACTAGGTACGTTACTGCGCGTTGCTAGCAATGCGTTGCCAGCAATGCATTGCCAACATCACTGTGCGTGGCTCACATGGAGCACGAACGGTAGGCAACCAGTTATACTATATATAGCCTCGACTAAAACGATAACATATTACGATATTCAAATTTAAATGTACAGATACGAAAATAGACTGTAACATTTAGTTTTATTTTTCTCTCTGAGTCCATATTTTGCTACAGTAGTATTTGGGGCGTCCTGCTCCTCACGTGTTTCCTTACAAATCCGTTACACCATCCGCATACAAATACCCAACGTATTAGAAATACGCTAAAAGAACATTTACTTTATAAACAACTGCCACATTTAATTTTGCAAATCACCTCGTGGACTGTTTACAAAGGTAAAAGGTGACCCCCGTTGCATTTTTCCTGATTGAAGACTCAACAATTTCACCTCCATATCTCTGGCTACTGCATTCAGTATTTTAGTAAGACTAGAGCACTCACAAACTCTTTACACAACAATTTACATAAATAATTACAGTAAACTTTAAACACTCCAGTAAAAGACAATACAAACTTATATAAATAACGAGAGGAAATAGAAAATCATTAAATTTGACAAATGCATCAACTGCACGCTACTGAACCGATAGAATGCTGAAGGTTGTTCACAAAAAAAACAAAGAAACACATTTAGAAAAAAAAAATATGTTTAGAAATATTCATGATATCAAAATTGTTTTTCTAATTTGTCTAAAACCAAAATTTGTTTATTAATTTTTCGTAACCAACGACATTTCTTGCAACTGTATATTGTATATTATACAGAGTGTCCCATTTAAAACTCCCGGGACAATTTTCTCGAAAATTAAAAGAGATGTTTGAATTCTGTAAAATGTATTCATTAGAATATATAAATGACTCCAGTTTAGAACAAAAACACTCGTTCTACAAATTCAGGTATAGGAGGCGATGAAAAGAAATTGTTCCATCTTAGGGACCTTGGCAAAAGATGCATGTCGTGATGGAGCATTATATCCTAAGAAACTTTCAAAAATCACTGGGACAAGTGGGACACTCTGTGTATAACTGTTTCTGTAGTAGTCCGATATTATCGTCAAACGAATTTATTCAAGATGAAAATTTCAAGAAAATCTCGAAAACCACATCTTGTCATCTCTTGTTTTGCAGACATTTCTACCGCATTTCTCTTAAAAACGCAAATTCGAGTAGGCTGCAGTTAATGTAAAATTGCACTAACCTAATTTTACTTCCACATCCACGTAGTGGAGTGGAACTATAGTAGGTAATCGTAAAAACATTTCAAACATTCTTTTTTAAGTAGCCTTAGAATGAAACATATTCTTTATAGGATTTTGCAAACAGCGGGAAAAAAACTATCTATGAGAACCAAAAGAAAAACTATGTAAAAAATATTAATGAAATCTTTGCATTCTTTCGATAACCTGACTTCTGGTTATGCTAGCAAATCAAAATTCCTAAAATAAATTTGTCCAATTTCTTATTTGACATTCTCATTATAACACTAGCATCCAATATAGTCCCTTACGGCTAAGCAGATTAAACTAGTATCTACATGACCCCCTACGGTATGAAGATTCAGTTAAAATAAGAACAAAGGCCTAAAATGAAATTTATTTACGTACCTTGTCTTAAAAAAAAATTTCATTCTAATGGATTATATTATTCCTTTTTCTGAGCTCATCAGAAAGGCACAAAGCCACTCATAACGATGTTTCATGCAAAACCAAGGCAATATCCATGAATAAGTATGAAATATTTATATTTGACATTGACTGATAAAAATCAAATAAGAAATTGGACAAATTTAATTTAGGATTTTTGATTTGCTAGCATAACCAGAAGTCAGGTTATAGAAAGAATGCAAAGATTTCATTAATATTTTTTACATACTATATGTAATTTATATTTTTACATATAGTTTTTCTTTTGGTTCTCATAGATAGTTTTTTTTTCCGCTGTTTGCAAAATCCTATAAAAAATATGTTTCATTACTATAAGCAAACAAATAATAAATAATTCACATTTAAACATGCATAGAGTATATAGGCTCCAATACTAGTTAGCTAATAGATAGGTGTGAAGATCTGTTGTTTTTTATCAGTCAATGTCAAATATAAATATTTCATATTTATTCATGGATATTGCCTTGGTTTTGCATGAAAGATCATTATGAGTGGCTTTGTGCCTTTCTGATGAGCTCAGAATAAGGACGAAAAACGTTTCAAAGGATAAGCATTTCCACGAAACTGAATGAGAGATTTTATTAGAATGAAAAAAATTTTTAAGACAAGGTAGGTAAATAAATTTCATTTTAGGCCTTTGTTCTCATTTTTACCTGAATGTCAAATAAGAACTTGGACAAATTTATTTTAGGATTTTTGATTTGCTACATAACCAGAAGTCAGGTTATCGAAAGAATGCAAAGATATCATTAATATTTTTTACATATGGTTTTTCTTTTGGTTCTCATAGATAAGTGTTTTTTTGTCCGCTGTTTGCAAAATTCTATAAAGAATATGTTTGATTACTATAAGCAAACAAATAATAAATAATTAGCTTTTAAACAGGCTTAGAATGTCATAAAACATCGAAATTTTAAATTTGAGAGGAAAAAAAATTCTGTCTGTTTTGTCGGTCGGTCTGTCGTTCGGTCTATCGATCTGCCTGTAACTTTTTTTGTGCGCACGTTTTCTTAGCAAAGGTTTGAGATATTGACTTTAAATTTGGTGCGCATATGTATCACGACGGGATCTGGAACTGGATCATATTTTCCGCTAATTCCGGTGAAGGGTTGGGGGTTAAATATGGGTAAATAAGGGAAAGTAGTAAAGCAAGCTGGTGAGAGTACAGTATCTTTGGATTTGGTGTATATACTAGAAGCCACGGCCTCAGATTTTTTTACAATATTTTCCAACCCCTCCATTATTAAAAGGCTTTTCAAATAAGAGATTAGACAAATTAATTTTAGGATTTTAATTTGCTAGCATAACCAGAATTCGGGTTATCAAAAGAATGCAAAGATTTCATCTCGGATTTCATTAATATTTTTACACATAGTTTTTCTTTTAGTTCTCATAGTTATTTTTTCTGTTGTTTGCAAAATCCTATAAAAAATATGTTTCAATACAATTATAAGCAAACAAATAATAATTCACTTTTAAACATACATAGAGTATATAGGCTCCAATACTAGTTAGCTAATAGATAGGTGAAGATCTGTTGTTTTTATCAGTCAACGTCAAATATAATTATTTCATAATTATTTATAGAAATTGTCTTGGTTTTGCATGAAACATCTTTACGAGCGGCTTTGTGTCTTTCTGATGAGCTCCAGAATAAAGGTGAAACAACGATTCAAAGGCTAAGCATTTCCAAGAAACAGAATGATAGAGTTCATGAAAATGTAATCCATTAGAATGAAAAATTTTTAAGACAAGGTAGGGAAATAAATTCATTCATCCTCAAATATATTTTAGGATTTTGATTTGCTAGCATAACCAGTCAGGTTATCGAAAGAATGCAAAGATTTCATTAATATTTTTTACATATAGTTTCTCTTTTAGGTCTCATAGATAGTTTTCTCCGCTGTTTGCAAAATCCTATAAAGAATATGTTTCAAATAATAATTCACTTTTAAACACCTATGTATAGCAATGACATCCAAGTAAGATGATTCCGTTAAGGGAGTGGGGAAGGTTAAATAGGGGAATATAGGTAGAACAAGCTAATAAGAGTCCAGAAACTTCATTTTTGGCGTATAGTGCTAGAAACCAACACCTCATATTTTATATGGCATGTACCTCAAATATTATTAAAATTGTATGACCAATTATTTCTACGTACTAGAATGCAAATATACTTAAGGTGTTTTCGTTTAATGAAACTTGGATGGGAAATCTGGATGTGGCAGTAGTGATTCCTTAGGCAGTGGTTTTTAAGGAATATTTTCTACCACTTCAAGAAAAGACAATATCTCCGTTATTAATAGATATACCTATTATGTTTATTTAAAGTGACATTAAAACGTTTTTTATCGACTATTAAACACATTACATCATAAACAAGTCTATAATAGACTCGTATAATCTATTACGAGGTCTCTTAACTTTTTTCACCAGGAAAACGTATCAAACGTAAATTATACATTACACCCATTTTGCTAGTATACAAATGTTAATTTTGTTGACATTTAATTCACGTGTTCCACAGCACGTTTTACAACCATAATAAATTATTTATTAGTTCGAGAGAACTTATAAAACGGTACTGCCTGTCTACATATTTTTTCACTTTACCACACCTTCATTTCCAGATTTTGGGGGGATAAATCATGTATATATATGGAATTACTGCTTAAGATCTAAATTCAAAGTTTGAAACTTTTTTTTTATATAAACATTGTATAACACCGTTCTTAACATTAATATGTTGACTTGAATTCAAATTTAAATATCTGTTTGTTTTTGTTTTCTAAAAACAGTGGTTTCGTATGTGTTATACGTGTTAAAAATGTTATCGTAAGTTATAGGAGATAGAGCTAAATAATTTTGTTAAAATTACGAAATTTTAACTAACAAGAAACAATTTATGAAACATGTTTCGTATGTATGTGTTATCTGATTTTTTAATTAATATAAATAATAAAAAGTAATTCGTTGTTAAGAGTGCCCAATGAATCAAATGAGTGATTTCTTGAAAGTATCTAGTTTTTCATGTGGAAATCCAACTGTTGGACATACATTATCTTCCTTGTAGTTAGTTGTAGATATTTTAAGAAATGCATCTGAACAATATCTGTTTTGCAAGTTTACTATTGTTACGTGTTTCCGCCCCTAGAAAACACCCTGTATGAATCAGTGAGTTTCAAATAATTTTAACAAGGGGTAACCACTAACACTTTATTTAATAATTACCGATTACACAATACTTCTAAACTGACTTTTACAATGTTTATGTTTACACTTCTGATTTATAACCCCAATTTTCGCTACCAAACTTCACTTGAATAAAACTTCTTCTTCCGGGAATCTCGCCTTAAAATCCTGTTGTTGCTCTACTGGGGCTGTCTGGAGTATTTCAAATGCTTAGCCCCTTAATGTCACGATTAACGCCATAGCCTTATCTTTGTTACTCCAACTATTCGCATAGGCAGCTGCCTCAAGCTGTCTTTTGAAAATGGTTCATGAACTTTGGCTTCCTCTATCCCTCAACTGTCGCTTAAGCAAGTCTATTTTCCCTTTGACTTCTTCTTCAAACTTGTTTACTTTTTCTTTGACTTCACTTACTTCTTCTCGATGCCTTCTTTCTCTTCCTGGCGTTTCTTTTCTTGGTCCATCACCATTTTTGCATTTGGACGAATAAGTCCTGTATTTGTTTTTCGGATGCCATGCTTCTGGTCGTTACAGGTATATAATTACGTTAAAATCAACTAAATTTAACAATCACGTCAATATCGGTAATGAAACTGTCCAGAAAACAGCACGAAGAAGTCTTATCTAGAGTCTTTGTCACTTAACCACTAATGTCCAAATAGGAAAGTTCTAGAAAGTTGGCGAAAATGCACTTAACACGAAAAATAGTCTTGTTCAGAGTCCTTAATCTCTTCTTAGTTCAAAGTGTTTAATTACTACCACTAATAAAATAACTAATGTCCTAATAAAATGTTCTACAATGTCTTAAACATGCACTTAACACTATTTTCCTGTTCGAAAATAACCCTCGAACAATGTTCAGTAAATCAGTCCTCTGTGTTAGGCACTAACCCTGAGAATGCTGTCCCAGCCTTCTCAAACACTTCCGAAAAAATCCTCTTGTTAAAATTCAGCTTCTGACGCCAAATTGTTCCGGATTTCCGCACCTAGGAAACACCCTGTATGCATCCGTGGTTTTCAAATAATTTTAACAAGGGGTAACTACTAACACTTTATCTTCTTTCACCACACTCCAGAAAACTCCATCTCTTTCTACAAGTTTCCAGGACAGTCACTATTAGTCATGGGCGTATCATAGGGGGTGTAATGCATAACACTATTATAGTGGGGGCAATGGCACTTGATAAAGCAGGGATATTCAACTCGAGGTCTGACAGAAGCAAGGTATATACATACCTACATTGATAGTATTTCGTATCACAAGAAATCTGAAGAAATTTGTGCTATATCATTAATAAATTCAGAAAAGGTTAGGTTATAATGAAAATTAGACCGATGTCTTTAAGTCTTTGCAGACACACTTCATATGTGAAATAGTGAAAACGTTACATTTAGAAGAAATTAAAGGAATATTGTTAAATGTACACCAGGAACTAATTTTGTTTAATGCTTAATAGTACCTGTAACTTATTACAATCATTAGAACACTTAATGGCAGTGTACATTTTCATATCATCCTCGTAAAGAAAACAGTTTGCTCCCATATCATTTATAATTTCACTTATGTATATATTAAATAATAATGGCCCGAGTATGGATCCTTCTGGGACTCCAGAAGTGACAGGTATATCAATAGATTGTTAACAGCAACATTATACAAACTCTATATTTAACAAACGCAGCGACAGAATCTTATAAACCCGGGGAATTGACCATATTTTTAGTATTATGTAGTGACGGTTTCTATGACAAGAAAATGGCACGTTGGAACCATAGATGGCTGACGAATCTTTTCTCTCGCTTCGGTTTTCGCACGCGGTTTGATCGTTCACATGACGAGTAAAAACAGAGAAAGCACCACTACATTGACCAATGTCCCTTCCACTTTCATAGACATTATGTATCCTGTAATCAGACATTGAAATGGTTCTAGAAGCGGTAAATGGCTGCTAGGATCATATTCCAGACATAATGTATGCCAGTGAAAGTTGTAAGAATTATTATTATACGATAAAACTTTTTATTAATGTACATTTACCTATTTTAGTCTTATTTTTATTTTAAGAAGTTTAACAATTAAGTTAAGATTATTTAACTAAGCATTTATGAATGGTCGAATACGTGCTACGAATAGTAATGCACAGTGCGATTTCCTCAATTATTAACGTGTTGTTATTTTTTGACGGATTACTGTAAGTATATTTTGATCTTATATCTTCCCAGATCGAGCGTGTTTAACTTTTCTCCATATGTGGCTTCATATCATCTGTGTCTACACACGTAATAATTGATTTTTCTACTTGGTGGGCATTTCTGCTTAATTTTAGCTGCCGCTGTGATAATTCTTTGCAACTACGTTTTTAACCCATTGAAGGCTTATTTGCATGAGCTATAATACAATTTACATGACATTTTTGCCTAGAGTGTAGTGTAGTGCACAATGCCTTTTATGTAGACTGCTTCATTGGGAGAAAAGGTAGGTTGTACGACATAAAATGGATGTCTTATAATGATTTATTACTCTTTCCCAATAAGAAACACACTTTGGTTATACAAAGCGTTTAGATATTCAAATATTTGCTCTTGTGTTGGGTTAGGTTAGCTTACAACAATAAATTAATCATAACTGAAAGGGCTAAGCCCAAAGTTAAGTACCTAGGTAAGTGGGAAAAAAAGATGTTCAAAGAAATGACAATTAACCTTCGGTTGTTAAATTGACGGTCATTTGGAAAAACGAATTTTCATTTTACTCAAAATGCTTTTAAAAACAAAATTCGAAATTGCTTGTCAATTTTTTCATCAAAAAATTTAATTACTTAAAATTTTACCGTATCATGCCCTCCTCCCTTAATTTTTACAAGTGATCAAAAAGTAAAGATAAAACCTATGTACATTAGTAACTTTAAACATGCCAATTGTTTTTATTAAAATAAACGTTACTGTGATTTTAACCACCCTTGTCAAGTAGGAGTCATATCCACATTTTATTTTTACAATTATTGTTATAATTACCCATTATTGCTATGACCAATTCTATACTTTCTACGCGAAAATTCTTACCTCGTTTCCTACATGTTTCTAAATTAAAATTTCACATCAAGCTCCTATAAATAGTGACATAAATTTAAGTAAGAGGGGCTTAACAGAAATTGTTCAAAAAATACAATCAGTAGTTACTAAAGAAAAACTCTAGTTACCTATAAATAACAAGCTTAAATAAATAGAACCTAAGACGATCTACTAATCCACATTTGAAAATTATTACTGTGAAATAACCAGTCCTGTATCA